>CM019066.1:75454331-76019331 GCA_009667805.1 Leptobrachium leishanense
AGCCGAATTGAAGAGAACGAAAAGTCACTGAATGTGCGGTGACTTTTCGATTCTCTTTGAATAACCCTGTATGTATACCTTGTACATGCAGCATGTAAATAAAATAAATTATAGTATGTAGAGACCTAAAAAAAAAAACTGAAGTGAACGGTCAAAGAACAAAAAGTTCAAAAATTCCAGAGATTAATAAAATAAGTATACACAACAAGGTAAAGGAGCACAGAGAATAAAGGGGTTATTCAGAGAGCACTGAAATATCGCAGACATTTCTGTGCTCTCTCATTTCCCGCACTTCGGGGAATCAAATTCCTCGACTCTGCAGTGAATTCAGCATTCACGGCAGGGTCCCCAGAGTGCAGGGAACCGAAAAAACGCATCTGATACGATCCAAAGTATCGGATCACTCAAACGCTACAAAAAACATGGTGAAAACTTATGGAAAATGGCGATGAGCCGCCGAACAGAGTGCAGAGCAGTCGCCTGAAAAAGCCGACAAGCTGAAGAACGGGGTAAAAAAAATAAAGTGTCAAAATTTAAATGCTGTTTGCAAAAGAACTACTGAACGAAAATGCCAAGAATTTACATATAAGATACTATGAATAATAATAAAAAGGTCTGTTACAGAAAAAAGACAAAATGTTTTTAAAGAAACGGAAAAAAAAATTTGGAGAAAAAAATCTCCAAAAAATCCCTAAAAGATCCTAAAAAAAAACCAATAAATAAAGAGACTTTTTGCTGCAGTTTAAAATAATAAACGGTTTATTAGATAAGCAGGGTTATTCAAAGAGAATCAAAAAGTCACCGCACGTTTGGTGACTTTTCGTTCTCTTCAATTCAGTGTGATTTGGCGATCCCATTTCGGCCACTCTGCGATGTATTCAGCAAGCACCACAGGGCCATCATAGTGCAGGGAAAAGCTGCCGCCAATCCGACGAACAGTCACCGCTAAACGTACACCAAAACCCGCGAAAACATCTGGATTAACCCCGCCAAACACGCCAGAGAAACCCGAGCAGCTGGCAATCACAGCGCAGAACAGCTGCCGGAAAAAGCCGACACTGCAGACGAATGGAGTGAAAAAACAAAACCGTACGGTTGAATGTTTGAAAAGTGAAACGCTGTTTACAAAGAAACTACCGAACGAAAATGTCTGAAATTTACATATAAGATCCAATGAATGATAATAAAAAGGTCTGTTACAGAAAAAAAGGAAAAAATCCCGAAAGATGCCTAAAAGATCCTAAAGAATCTATACATAAAGAGACTTTTTACTGCAGAATATTATAATCAGCGGTTTATTAGATATTGGATTAAAACGGGAATATTTTTAACATTGAAGCCTACGGGATTCGCCTGAATAAACCTGTCGATTGAAACCACCGAACAGCAAGGCAATTCGGCAACTTTTCACTGCTGGTTTGTGTTCTCTGAATAGCCGAAGCATTGCTTCTCCATGGGGATTTCACTGCCCTCGAACAGGCAACGAACAGGTACCGTATGTGCAGGCAATTCGCCAAGATTTGGCTAACTGCCTGCTCTCTGAATAGCCGAATGGCCTGGAAAGGTAACCAAAGGCTGAATTTCACTGTTCAGTTACCTTTCGGCCACTATTCGGAGCTCTTTGAATAACCCTGATTGAGTAAAACCGGGAGAATTTTTAAAATTGAAGCCTATGGGATTCGCCTGAATAAACCTGCCGTATGAAGCCACCGAACAGCAGGGCATTTCGGTAACTTTTCACTGCTGTTGGTGTCTCTGAATAGATTAACCATTGCTTCTCTATGGGAATTTCTCTGCCGTCAAACAGGCACCGTATTTGCTGGCAGTTTGCCAACATTTGTTGAAGTGCCTGCTCTCTGAATAGCTGAATGGCCCAGAAATGTCACCGTACGGGAATATATCCTGTCCTGACATTTTGGGGCCAGATCGTCTCTCTCTGAATAACCCTTGTTCTGTCACTCACAAATTTCTAAGCATTTAGTCTATTAGAGTACTGTTTCTTTAATTGAGCGGCCATTACTGATGCCATGCAGTACAGTTACTTCCTGGTAGAGCCAGATTCAACCAGCATAGCTACCAGTGAGTCAAGCAGAAAGCAAGCTCCACAGTTCTGTTACACAGGCCTTCTGCTTATAAGTCTGTAAGTAGAACCTTCATGTTTTTAGTTATGTATATATTTTTAGCAACTCAAAGCACTGTTAGATTAGTTTAGTAGTGTTTGATTGTCTTCACATTAAGTTAAACTTCTGTTAGCCAGTAATTTACATCTAGGTAGCATGCCTGTCACTTATTTGTGTAGATTTGCATTCCTAGACTAATATATTGCCATAATTCCGTATTTTCCACAGTTTTACAAAGTTTAAAGATCTGAAAAGTAAAGATACAAATAAAGTTCAGTAAAGACTTTTCTTCAATCCTGCTTCCAGATTTTTATTATGTTAGCTGTCTGCCAAGCTTTGTGCCTCAGACACACTGTGAGGCAGAACAGTAAAAAGACTTTATACACAGCAGACCTAATCAAAAGAAAAGTGGATTCTTTCTACACATCTATCTCTAACTTCCTCAAGCATCCTGCAAAGTAGTAATCTGTCTCACCATGCAGCACACAGAACAGCATGCTACTCCAGCCATTCCTCAGCTTTCAGATGCTGAGCAAAGCACACTCAGCACACCAAAGACCAGGTCACGGTGCACAAGCTCCACAGTCTCTAGTAAATCAGATCTGACATCAGCTAGTGCTAAAACTGCCAGGTCCAAACACACTAGTTCAAGACACTCAATCTGCTCCAACCTGTCGACGGCGAGAGTGCTGCTGCCATCAAGGCACGTGCAAAAGCAGAAAAAGCATATGCAATGGCTGCCTATGCAATACGCGAAGCTGAAATGATAAGAGAACAGGGCTACATAGAGGAACAACAGCATAAGAATGAAGCTGAAACTACTAGAAGAAAAGCAGAGGTAAAAGCATCTCTACATATTCTTCAACACGAGAAAGCAGCTTCAGCAGCAGTAGCAGAAGCTGAAGTTCTCATGAAAGCAGTAGCAGAAGCTGAAGTTCTCATGAATGCGGCAGAAGAAGAGTATCAAGAAACATTCCCTGTCATAGAAGAACAGGTGACACCTCTCAGTGCAATTCATCGTACCAGGGAGTATGTTCAGTTACACACACCATATAACCAGATCAAGCCTGACCTAACACCCCACCGTCCTATCAGCCACAGCCAAGCCCGGGGTCTGTTCCAGAGTACGTTCACCTGAGGCAGCTGGAATTTCAGATGTAACGAAGTACCTGATACGCCGTGAAATGGTGAGTTCCGGTCTCCTGAAGTTGACGACCGTCCTGAAAATTATTGGGCTGGAAGTCATCTTTCCTTAGCAGCACCCAAGACTTAAACATGACAGACAGAGAAAAACTAGATCTACTCTCTAAATGGCTCGGACCAGAATCTTCCGAACAAGCCAAAAGAATTAGGTCCGTATACGCTCACAACGCAACAACAGGACTCGCTATGGTGTGGCAGAGATTGGAGGAAGGTTATGGATCACCAGAAGTAATTGAAGATGCACTCCTGAAGAAAATTGAAAATTGCCCAAAAGTAACAAACAAAGACAATCAGAAGTTAAGAGAGCTTGGAGACATACTCCTGGAGATGGAATCAGCAAAAAATGGTGGACACCTACCAGGTCTCTCATATCTAGACACTGCACGTGGGGTCAACCCTATAATAGTGAAGCTTCCTTACAACTTGCAAGAAAGATGGGTTACAGCAGCGTCAAAATACAAAGAATGCTATCAAGTGGCATTTCCACCTTTCTCCTTCTTCACTAAGTTCATAACGAACCAAGCAAAAACCCGCAATGACCCAAGCTTTGCCTTTTTGAACCTGGGAAACCCAAACTATAGCAGAACAGAATCACTGCAGCCGAACAGGGAATCAAGGACAACGGTGTCTGTACGGAAGACAGGAGTACCACCTGAGTCTGAATACGTCAACAATAGAATCGCAGAAAAGAAAATTGAAGATCCAGACGATCAGTGTCCGATACACAACAAACCTCATCCTCTGAAAAAATGTCGCGGTTTCAGGATCAAGACAATCGAAGAACGTAAGTCCTATCTTAAAGACCATTACATCTGCTTCAGATGCTGTGCTTCAACTCAACATCTCGCAAAAGATTGTAGGACAGCAATACAATGCAGAGAATGCCACAGTGACAAGCATCTTTCTGCAATGCATCCAGGCCCAGCACCATGGGCAGAGGAGAACGTAACCACCCAAGAAGATCATGGTGGGAGCAAAAAAGAGGACGTAGCACCAGCAATAACGTCAACGTGTACAGAGATCTGCACAAAGACATTTAGTCCTAGATCATGCTCAAAGATATGTTTAGTAAAAGTATATCCTGAAGGTCACAGAGAGAAAACTGTGAGAATGTATGCAGTATTAGATGAGCAGAGCAAGAGGTCTTTGGCCAGAACAGAGTTTTTCAACATCTTCAACGATAGTGGAAATCCGGTTTCATATACCTTGAAGACTTGCTCAGGTATTATAGAGACATCAGGGAGAAGAGCAACCAACTATATCATCGAGTCAATAGATGGGAAAAACACAGTTGTCCCTCCCAACTCTCATAGAATGCGATACGATACCAGATGATAGATCAGAGATCCCCACGCCCGAAATTGCACGTCGACATCCTCATCTGAGACAAATAGCAGAAAAGATACCAATACTTGACCCAGACTCTGCAATCCTTCTCCTACTTGGAAGAGACATACTGAGAGTACAAGGTAGGGACACAGTGGGAACTACATGGGCTACACAACGCACCATTTGCGCAACGTCTCGACCTTGGATGGGTTATCATTGGTGACGTGTGTCTGGACGGAGTTCACAAGCCAACAAAAGTGAATGTCTACAAAACGAACCTGTTGCAAAATGGACGCATGTCATGTTTGAGCCCTTGTACAAACAACATGCAAATCAAAGAGAGACTAGTCCTCTCGAAGCAACACCAGAAGCATCAGGTCTACATGGCGACTACAGCTTCAACAGAAGATACAGATAGATTAGGGTGCAAGGTGTTCGAAAGAACACAAAGTGATGACAAACAAGCATTATCTGTGGAAGATAACCTTTCCTTGAGATCATGAGCAAAGAAGTCTTCATAGATGAATCAAACAACTGGGTAGCTCCTTTACCTTTCCGTTTACCACAATGTCACCTCCCGAATAACAGAAGACAAGCAATGAAGCGTCTCCTTTCCATGCAATGCACTCTGAACAGAGTGACCCGCATTAGGAAGTCCACCCATCCAGAACAGTGGCATTACATCAGTACAGATAAAAATCCAGCTGACCACGGGACTAGACCTATAACAGCATCTGCCCTACAACACACTAACTGGTTCTCAGGTCCACCCTTTCTAAACAGGAGAGAGAAAGGAGAGAGTGCTCAGTCAGAGACCTTTGAACTTATAGAACCAGCGTTAATTACGGCGTCACAGCGTTAATTACTAAATCTACCGGAGGTAGTCTAGGCACGTACAGGTTTGAAAGATTCTCAAGTTGGAAGTCACTTACTCGAGCAGTAGCAAAACTTATTACTTTAGCCAAATCTTTCTGCAGAGCTACAAACACTGACAAGTGTGATGACAATCATCTCGTACAAGCTAAAATCAACATTATCAGATGTGTACAACAAGAAGTTTTCAAAGAAGACATCAAGTGTCTTACTAAAAGAGAAGAGCTCCCCAAACATAGTTCACTTAGAAAACTGAACCCTATCTTGGATGAAAACGGAGTCATGAAAATTGGAGGTCGTATGTCAGCAAGTGACATAACTATTGAGGAGAAACATCCCTACATCATACCCAAGAACCATCACCTTTCGTTGCTATTGATAAGACATTATCATGAACAAATTGGTCATCAGGGACGCCACTTCACTGAAGGAGCAGTCCGGTCATCTGGATTCTGGATTATAGGAGGTAAACGACTAATCTCCAATGTAATTCATAAATGTGTAATTTGTAGAAAAATTAGAGGAAAACTTGAAGAACAAAAGATGTCAGACTTACCCATAGATAGACTTACTTCGGAACCACCATTCACGCATGTTGGATTAGATGTCTTTGGTCCTTGGAACGTCTCCTTTCGTCGGACCAGAGGACACAGCACAGGGAGTAAGCGTTGGGCCGTTCTGTTTTCTTGTATGAGCACTAGAGCAGCACACATAGAAGTGATTGAGTCCTTGTCTACGTCAAGCTTCATCAATGCCCTGAGAAGATTTATTTCTATCCGAGGACCCGTAAAGCAACTTCGCTCTGACTGTGGTACGAACTTTGTAGGAGCTTGCAAGGAACTGAAGATTAACACGGAAGGCTCTGAGATGGATACTTACCTTCAAGAACAAGGATGTATTTGGACCTCTAATCCTCCGCATGCATCACATATGGGAGGAGCTTGGGAAAGGATGATCGGAGTCGCTCGTCGTATTCTAGATGCCTTGCTTCTAAAAGCTACCTCTACACGTCTTACACATGAAGTCCTGACCACACTCATGGCTGAAGTCATGGCCATCATGAACGCTCGACCTTTAGTTCCAGTATCCACAGATCCTGAAATGCCAGAAGTATTGACACCCGCGATGCTTCTGACTCTGAAAGTCAAAACAACAACGGCACCTCCTGGAGATTTTGAACTCAAAGATCTTCATACCAAGCAGTGGAAGCAAGTGCAGAGTCTTGCAGACACATTCTGGAGACGATGGAGACAGGAATATTAGTGACGCTCCAGCCACGCAGGAAATGGCAAGCTGACAAGCCTAACTTACAAGTCGGAGACGTTGTCTTACTGAAAGACACTCAAGTTCATAGAAATGAATGGCCTGTTGGACTTATTATCAAAGTTGTACCTAGTGTTGACAACAAAGTTAGAAAGGTAGAAATTAAAGTCATGAAGGAAGGTACTCCAAAAGTTTATTTTAGGCCTGTTTCTGAAGTTGTCTTACTTCTCAAAAAGGATACATAGTTGCATAATGTTATTATCCAAAGTGGAGAGTGTTCTGTCACTCACAAATTTCTAAGCATTTAGTCTATTAGAGTACTGTTTCTTTAATTGAGCGGCCATTACTGATGCCATGCAGTACAGTTACTTCCTGGTAGAGCCAGATTCAACCAGCATAGCTACCAGTGAGTCAAGCAGAAAGCAAGCTCCACAGTTCTGTTACACAGGCCTTCTGCTTATAAGTCTGTAAGTAGAACCTTCATGTTTTTAGTTATGTATATATTTTAGCAACTCAAAGCACTGTTAGATTAGTTTAGTAGTGTTTGATTGTCTTCACATTAAGTTAAACTTCTGTTAGCCAGTAATTTACATCTAGGTAGCATGCCTGTCACTTATTTGTGTAGATTTGCATTCCTAGACTAATATATTGCCATAATTCCGTATTTTCCACAGTTTTACAAAGTTTAAAGATCTGAAAAGTAAAGATACAAATAAAGTTCAGTAAAGACTTTTCTTCAATCCTGCTTCCAGATTTTTATTATGTTAGCTGTCTGCCAAGCTTTGTGCCTCAGACACACTGTGAGGGCAGAACAACCCTGATAGTATTGCGCTGTTGACAATGGAACCAAAATCACAAAAGGGTGAGGTACAAAAGTGAAAGTGAGAACTATATAGGAGAACTGGGATCATCATTGGTCAGCGTTGTCCCCATGTGCCAGAATGTGTGCTCACAGGATGATGATGATCAGGTGCTGGCATTGTTATACTGACACCTTATCCATTGCTACTGTATATACTGTATGTTGCACCAGGTTGAGCACATGTTACAGAGAATGCATCATGGCTTGCATCAATCTAAGGACACTCCGTGTCACCTCTACACCGAGAGACAGCTCTATTCCCATCACGATGATAGTGTTCAAGTGTTCAAGTCGCTCCTTATTTACACATTAGTGTGTAGGTCCTCAAAATTAAACCCGAGGCAAAAACAAGAATGTGTAAGCACATTAAAAATGTCTGTGTCCTCTTGCTGGAGCACAGTATTATAACTTAAAGTGCTCCTGTCATCTGTAATAATAAAGATTTTTGATATGCATCTTGTTGTAGTTTAATTAAACCAGTAAACCTTTTTAATTTACAATTTACAATGGAGTTTTGTGAGTTTTTGCAGGTCCTAATCTGTCTGCTCTTCTCATGCAGGCAGCCATGTTTTTTTTGCATCCTCTCTTTCATGGGAGTGATTGAACATGTAAGCTGTGTGATTGACAGCTCAGTCCAAAATTGCTCAGGGCTCAGAGCTTCTATTTTTAACTCTGATTTTTTTTCCCCCATTCTACTGCTTAGATGCAGAGTATACAGAAACACAAATACACACATATTTATACACACCCCCTTCTCCTATGAAACTATATTTATGCAGCTTACACTTGCAGTGAGAATCACAGCATGGTAGTGAAGGGTTAACAGTTGAACCCCTACCAAGCATCCAGTATTCCAATCTGTTCAGAAGATCTGTAAATCATTTGCTATAGACATGTGCACAATGGGAAAAAAAAATCATTTTGGATCAATTCGTTCCGTTTTTCAATTCGCTTCGGGGTGTTCGTTATTTTACCCTGATTTGTATTTTGGATCAATGTTCTTTCAGACGATCTGGAATTCGTATTTCAGATTCGTTATTTTGTTTTTGTTAGCAATTCATATTTTGGATCGATTTGTATTTAGGATCAATTTGTTATTTCGTTTTTATTAGTCATTTCAGAATGTGAAACGGATGAATTAATTACTTAGATTTGGGTAAAAAGAATGATACATAATCCCCCTGTTCTCCCTGAAACCTATTCAGCACCAAGGACAAAAGCTCTGCCAGCTCTGGAGCCCAAAGTACAGAAGATACCACTCAGACAATACATAAAATGACAGAAGGTGAGTGAGAACACCATGAGGATCGGCAGAAACTCCTGCACGGCACAACCACAAGGAATGGGTGCATGGATCGTCATGGGGATTCCCTACCCAACGCACAGGACACTCCACGCCCGTTCTGTGTCTGCAGCTATTGATGCAGACTGCAGAGGGGGAGCGGAGGGAAAGACAGAGTAGTTACTCAACCCTATGCCATGCTATGGATCAATCAGGGCAGACCAGCTTCCCCTAGCAGCAGCATCCTGTCAGCTGACACCACATCCTGTCAGCTGACAGAAACCAGGAGGAGCCAGATTGCCTGCACTCAACAATGATACAGTGGCCTCGGCTGGAGGGAGTGCTGGGTCCCCTGAGAGGCTGCCATGCAGCTTCACACTGCAGATCCCAGAAGAAGAGATGCCCCGTTTAATGTTTGACCCGAGTGGGGAGTTACTCACACACACACACACACTATGCCTCAGTCATTACACACACACACACACTATGCCTCAGTCAGTACACACACACACACACTATGCCTCAGTCAGTACACACACACACACACTATGCCTCAGTCAGTACATACACACACTATGCCTCAGTCAGTACATACACACACTATGCCTCAGTCCGTACATACACACACTATGCCTCAGTCAATATACACTATGCCTCAGTCATTACAAACACACAAAATGCCTCAGCACTGCACGATCTCATGGCCAGGATGCACAGGTCTCCATGGAGTCCAATGGTCTCTATCAGCTGATAAAGCAGTGGGGTGCTGCACCGCTGATGGTTTCTGGCAGCCTTGCACTTCGTTCTGGGTCTCGTGCTAGTAATGCAACTGCCCTGGAATGTGCTCGGTAAAATGGAGACGGTCAGGAAAATCCGCAAGTGCACATTATCCTGCCTACCGCCTCCATTTTACCGACAAGTGGAGTGTATTATGTTTTAGATCACCAGCTGAGGAAGTCATCAGACAAAACACGTCCTGGTAGCTATGACTTGTTTTATTAATAATTGGTTTTAAGATTGCTATTTGCTGTTTGCCTGCTGTTTGCTTGAAAATTCCAGTCCAAGAAGGTTCGGGGGATGCCTTATCATTCCCTCTGCGTTATTCAATAGAACCTATTGGGGCTCAGAACCACGGGAGTTAGAAATTTGTGGTCTTAGATAGTTGATACTTTTTTATACAGTATCACGCTAGGGATATCCCTGGTATGTGCTTATTTTCACTGTAGGTGAACTCTGTAAAGATCTCTAGGAACTCCAAAGAGGTTGATGGACACCTGAAGATCTATGTAGAAGACCCATAAGGCTAATGTCCTAGAGTCAGGCGGGGCTCACCTAAATGTGAGTTGGATACCTTTTCACAGTATATGATATAGTTTGAAAACTGCATACCGCGCAAAATGTGGTCTCCTCTCTTCAGCAGCGTACAACACCCCTCCAGAAGAATTAAAGAGGCGCATTTTGAATAAGAAAAAAGAGAAGGAAGGAAAGAAAAAGAAACCCAAGGACATGCATTGCGCACATATCTGCTAACCATTGATGCTTCATTGGCGCTACGCTTGTTTCTATATATGTATTATGTGTAACGCAGAGATATCAGTGAATCCCAGACTCTCTGTATTATGTCCTCTCTGTGTATTATGTCTGTAAATCTGGAGGGGGCCCAAACGCTTTCTAAGCTTGTTGGCTGAGCTGCACTAAGTGGATTATGGCCATTGTAGCATAGAGGCAGCCAACTTTAAACCCAGAGAGTGCCTGGCTGCTTCCCTTGTGCCGCCCGGGCCAATCTGTGCTAATGCTGAGCTGCAGAATGAGCATTGACTGCTGCAGTATAGCCATCTGTATGTCTAAAAGAGGCTGACGGCTTCCCCAGTTTACCTACGCGTCCCTCTGTACCGCTGAGATGCACTAAGTGGGGTTTCTTAGCAAATTAAATCATTAACACATGGATGTACATGTGGGTGTTGTATGTATGTTACGGGTGTGACTTGTGGGTGTGACTTGTGTATGTTAGGGGCACAAGGGGACCCCATTCTCTCCTTTTGCTTGAGGGCCCCATCAGTTGTCAGTCCGCCCCTGGGCAGTCCTGGTAGGAGATATACTTTTCCAAAAGATTTTACAGAAGAATATGAACGTTTCATTTCCAGATTGTAGTTTTTAATAAAGAACATCAAGTTTTGACTCGTTTCTTGGGAAAGGTAACCCTTTGTCTTCACAGGTTTCTCTTCAAACATTTATAGTCAAGGCAACATCAAAACGTTTGATTTTCTTGTTTATTTGGTTTCCCTTAGTGAAAAAAAAAAACATTTTCCATCCCGGGAACAAATGATAAAAAAGAGAAAAGCAGATTTTGAAAGTAAAAAAAACCTCACTAATGTTTTCCTTTAGAGAACACTATTGCATTGTTTGCCTTTAAGCGATGTTTCGATGACAGCAGCACCGCGCTATAAACGTAGCACGAGAGCCCGTTTTATAACTAGCAGATATTGTGACCTTTTAACCACATCTGTGTTCTCCTTTACTCCCTCTGAGAAAATTTTAACAACGTTCTAATCATCAGATAGGGCAATTAAATATCCTTTGCCAGCTGTGCAAGTAACCTTGTCTCCAAGCCGAATTAAATGTGTTATTCCCTCTGTTAGGATATGAGCATCCAGACACCGAAGAGACAGAAAGATACAAGCGTTCAGTTATCTCAACATTGCCATTATCTATATATTGTTTGAGTATTTATAGGGATACTCTAGGGTTAAAACGGGAGAGAGAGAGAGGGGGATGATGCTGCGGTTAAACCCCTCTCACAACCGTTTTAACCCTTTAGGTTGTTTACCAACTCGCCTTGAATCCAGACTCTATCAACAATGTCCAGACGTGATGAGCTGCTGGATTACTGCCAAGCCACAGTTGTCATGGGACCAGGGGAGAAAAAAACTCAAGAGGACATCCAGCCAATCCAATGACTCTGAATGTTGAGCGCATTGAGAGACAATAGCTTAAAGAAAATCCTAAGAGTTTTGATATCAACCTTAAATATGTGCTCTCTGATCTCCAATTCTGAGCAGGACTAACTCCCTGCACTTGGAAGGCTGAATTAGCCCTACAAGACCCTTCAGGAGGGGGTAGAGGAATGAAGGCCCTTAGTTCACTGTTTCCACCCAAATTACAGTGAGTATTCAGAGACTAGCGTATCCCTTTAAGCTCAGTGAAGTTTGCTTGAGCATTGCCTTGTATTTATTGGTGGCAGTGGTTCATTTGAACATCAGTTACAGACTTTTCAGAATCCCATCTCTCTAATAGACATTTTTTAGATAAACGTATTGCTCTGGAAAATAAAAAATCTGATTGCACCGACGTTTTTTTTTATTTTTATTTTTTCTTAACATCTCACTTGTGCGGCAACCATGGGGTTGGGCCCTGGTTTTCATTTTATTTATTTGTACATAAAACAGCTGGTAAAATCAGGAATAGAGGTCCTACAGTATATTCAAAGCATCAAGCCAAATAATTCCTTGATAATATTCCTGATTGGGGGTGGGGCAAAAACCCCTGTAACAGGGGGTCAATCTCCTATTTTTTTAAAAACATTTTGGAAAGGAAAATGAATGCAGTCAGAAAGTGGCTATTCAGAAATGGCTCAGTGAACTCGCTGGTAATCTAAAATTTACAGAGGATGCGCAATAACATTTGTGGTTATGAAATGCACCAATTAAATGAATGTATAAATGGGTGTAATTTGTTTAATTTTATATTTGAATTTCTTTTATAATCACCTGGGCAATACCAACAAGGAACAACTGTTAAAAAAAATATATCGCCAATCACAATCCTCCTGGCCTGAAACCAGCCTAGATTGTTAGGCTAGGGTCAGACTGAGGCAGTGCGAACGCGCGTTCTGGCGCACATAATCACGGCCGCACTAGCAGCAGATGCCGGGCAATGACAGCCAATATACGAAGTACGGTCGCACAAAAGTCCGGCCGCGCAACGCAAGTGGAAAATGAACGCATTTTTTCGAGAACGTTAAACCGCTGGTACTGACGTACAAAGTGCGCTGCGGCCGCATAGCAGCGTGTGTGCGTGATTAGGAGATGTCAGACGCTGCTAGTGTGCGGCCAACATAACGTTCAAACAGCCGGATTTCCCTAGACTTCTTTTTACCCCATCGTCATGAAATACGTCCAGAATTGCGCATCGTCTGACCACTTAAGCGTATTCTGTGAAAAAATGCGTGCGCACGCATCGACGTACATTTTGACGGTGGCCGCAGAAAATGCGCTCATCTGTCCCTAGCCTAAAGGGCTGATCTCAATAAAGTTATTTGAATAGCAGCCCCTCTAGCAGTCAAGAGAGGCTTCCAGTATTGTAATTAATGCCTAGTAAAACCATAATGCATGATGAAATCCTCAAAATATGAGAGTTTCACCCCGTGATGATGACATAAACCACTGACAACAGCTAGTGCTTGGTTGTGTTCAGTACCATTGTGCAACAATGTTGCACACAATATTTTTTTTTTTCAGAAAGTATTTTACCAGGAAGGATACATTGAGATTTTTCTTATTTTCAAGTATGTCCTGGGTGGCGAGAATGTACCGTTAGGTGTCTTGCCCAAGGACACTTACTGGAGAGGTGCTCTTGCCAGGATTCGAACCTGTGTCTCCACGATCTCCATGGTTATAGAGCAGTGAAGTTACCTCTACTTCACTGGCTATTGGTGTTTGATGAACATGTGGTTGAGGGCACAGATTAGGCAGAAATTGTTTGTGTTCACACACGTGACATTTTGAAGTTTACATCTTGAGGGGTCATTTGCTGATTTGTATTCAAAATATTACTTGGTGATTTGTCATTGGTTTTCTACACTTATCTCTGAACCCTTACGTCGTATCAACTGACTTTTCAGCCCCATGTCGGGTTTGAGAGTTACTAGAGTTTTTTTCCAGTTTGAATCTTTAGGATCTTTTGGATCAACAGCAGTAGGTGCTGTGTGAAAGGCTGAACTTGATAGACGTTCATCTTTTTTCTGCCTATGTAGCTGTTTAAATATTTATTTATTAAGTATTTTACCAAGAAGAAGACATTTCTCTCGTTTTGAAGTATGTCCTGGCTTCAAGAACATTGAATTGCTACACAGTTGTTACAGAAATACAAAGTAATAAAATGCAAGATATTTAAAAACAACAACACAGATTAACACAAAAAATTTATATGTAGGAAATATAGTCACTATGTTACATGTTTACAGGTACATTCTGTATATAGTCACTATGTTACATGTTTACAGGTACATTCTGTATATAGTCACTATGTTACATGTTTACAGGTACATTCTGTATATAGTCACTATGTTACATGTTTACAGGTGCATTCTGTATATAGTCACTGTGTTACATGTTTACAGGTACATTCTGTATATAGTCACTATGTTACATGTTTACAGGTGCATTCCGTATTGAGGTATGTTAACAGGGAGCTCTTAAGTGACTTTAGACTGGGGGAAGATTTGATGGCGTCTGGGAGGTTATTCCATAATTTGCGGTGCTCTGTAGAAAAATGAGTATCGAGCCAGATATGACTGTCGATAGTTCTATTCTTACTTTCAAGAAGATTGTGATAGCCAAAGTCAATCATATCTATGTATTGTGTATTTATTTAAATCAGCTATTAAGCTTATTGTGACAATAAGGCTATAGGGCAGGTGTGCGCAGCTATGGCCCTCCAGATGTTTTGAAACTACATTTGCCACGACGCTCGGTTGCTCATTAGGTTTGCAGAGCCTCAAGGGAAATATGGTTCCAAAACATTTGGAGGGCCCCAGATTTATAGGAATAGTTAACATTACAATATTAAGTACCTGGGATACTCGTAATTAATAGAAATCCTGGTGTAATTTGTTTCTGATAAACATTTTATAAATATCTATTATTCCAAATATCCCAATGCAAACCTGATGAGCAGCAGAGCATCACGGAAATGTAGTTTCAAAACATCTGGAGGGCCGTCGTTGCCCACACCTGCTATAGGGCGTACCTCCAAGTGTCTTAGCACTACGCATAGAAAAATAGGAATCTCCCAGTGATAAAAATAATAATTTTTTCTGTCCGTGATGGGCCACATTACAATCTTAATGCTAAAATCCTTGCGCTAAGCGATACATTTTGCGCGCGCAAATCACCGTTGCAAATTACAACCTTCGCGTGTGTTTTCATCCACCGATTAATAGCGCGCGCAAACAGGACGCACTCAAATGTACACGCGGTACCGTCTTTTGCAAAAATCTTTGTGCGCGCATTTGTTTTTCGTGATTCAGCCAATCAGAATTAATAACCACACCTATCTCACATTAAGAAATTGCATCTGCCACAGTCAATCTGAGCATATATGCTGCAGCAATAATACACGCACACACAACTTCATCCATTGTATTGGTTTGGTATGATTTGAATGGGCCACTGTGCTTTGGTGCGTTTTTATGGGCTTGGATATTTGAGGTTAGCCAGGTTGTTCAGATTTGCCATTAGCACCAGCTTTTAGGAGTTGCTAAAATTATGCATGATAAGGCCATGCGTTAATTACCGCAAATAGATTGTAATACCTTACTTGTCCCAACACACATTCGCATTTGCGCTCACAATGTTAAGTATAGGACGCGCGAAGTACAGTAAGCTCGCCTATGGTTCATGCAGGTTCACATGCGATAGACGATTGCGCGCGATTGTTGCGCTTAGTATGTAATACGGAATTCGTCGCAAATGGTTTTACCCCACGAGTTAATAATTACTTCTGCCGGCGCAAACCTTTGCGTCAAGATTGTAATGTGGCCCGTTGTGTCCTATGTGGCTCTCTTGCAGCCTGTCTTTTTGTTTGCTGTCTATTTGTCATTAGTTGTGACATTTGTCTGTGGTAACATATTATTATTTTCAGTCTTAACCACTTCGCTGCTGAGGACGCGCTCAGCGCGTCCTCAGCATTCCCGCTGGTGTGCTGAGGACGCGCTGAGCGCGTCCTCCCATTGGGGTCAGCGTTCGGCCGGGTTCCGGCCGATCGCTGGCCCCTCCGGTGCGGGCTGACATCCTGGATGTCAGCCCGGCATCCGGAACAGCAGCCGCCGGAATTTGGTGTCATCGCGGCAGTGCGATGACACCAAATTCAGGCGCCCCCCCCGCATGTGCGGAGGAGGCGCCTGAAAGGGAGGGGGGGAGGTCCTTCGGACCTCTCTCCCTCCCGATCGGCGACTCTGCGGGGGTTAACCCAGGCATCATTTGGAAGGGCACAGCCTGCCCTTCCAAATGATGCCTGGCATTAACCCCTGGGGAGCTGGATCGCGAATCGGCGCTGAAAAGCGCCGGTTCGCGATCCTTTCCTGGAGCTGGCCGACATCTTGGATGTCGGCCAAGCCTCCGGGAACTCCCCCTGAGGACTGGCGTCATCGTGCGTAGCACGATGACGCCAGTCCTAGAGTTAACCCTTAACTGCCACCAACGGTGGAGATAGGGAGTTCCAATGAACTCCCTATCTCCCGATCCGTGGCAGTTAGGGGTTAAATTTTGGTATGGTTGGATCGGCCAGAGCATGGCCGTTCCAACGATACCAAACACTACAGTGAAAAAAGTTGTAAAAAACAAAAACAAATGAAAAATAAAAATAAAAAAAAATGTAAAAATAAATTATTAAAAAAAAATAAACACTTTTTTTTATTTTTTTTGGTTTGTTAGTGTAGCAATATTGTTCCCATTTCAATTATAATGTGAACAATGATGCTGCACTAACGATTTTTGTATGCGGTGCGTTTGTTAAAAATAGTGTAATTTTCCCCAAAAAAAAATGTAACGAGACCCCATCTCTAATTTTTTTAACAAGCGCACCCCATACAAAATATAACCGCAATTGCTCGCATGTTAAAATGTGAAAAAAAACACTTTACACATTGTAAATTATTGAAAATACATATTTTATTGCATTTTTTGTTATAATATACAGACATGACATAACGTATACATATAATAATGACATATTATGAATCTACCGAGTCTGACGGAAAGAACGATATATAATATGTCTGGGTCATATACTAAAATAAGCCTTCAAAACACGTTTAAACATGATGCGCAAAACAGGTAAAAATGACCTCAGCACAGGGGCGGGAAAAGCCTCAGCAGCGAAAGGGTTAATACATTAAGTAAATTTTAACCGGAACCAGATACTCTGTATTCTCTGCTACTACTTTGCTAAGAGTAAATATTTGCAGTGTCGACCCTACTTTTTCAACACCTCTGTAATTCGCACCGACATGCTGTCAATCAACTTCTGGGCCACACCCTGACAGATGGCAGCCCATTCCTGCGTAATCAATGCTTGGAGTTTGTCCACCCACCTCTTGAGTAGGGATAAGCTGTTCGGTTCGATCGGTTCGGAGTTCGATTCGAACATCGCCTGTTCACATGTTCGCGAACTACGAACATTTCCGCGTGTTCGCCGCATGTTCGCCCACAATGGACCACAATGCACTTTTCCACTGGCCTGAAGCTTGTAATTGGCTACAGCCTTGCACCTGACCACAGGTCAGGTGCAAGACAGGTTCAAGACTACGCCAATCACGGCTCAGAGTCCTGATTGGGCAAATTTTGCCTAATCATGGGCTCACAGAGCTAAGACCCGCAGCACACTATATAAGGCTTCACACAGCGCTTCAGCGCGTGTTTGAGAGGAGATTGTTCTTGTGTTAGTGTGTGTTCTCACTGCCAGTCTGCCACCAGCTACTGGGGGGGGGGGGTCTCATTTCTACAATATTTCTGGGAATTGTTATAATCTGTGTGTTCTCACTGGCTGCCACCAAGTATTTTGGGGGGTCAGTAATTTCTACAAAATATTTGGGAATTGTTCTAATCTGTGTGTTCTCACTGGCTGCCACCAAGTATTTTGGGGGGGTCAATAATTTCTACAAAATATTTGGGATTTGTTCTAATCTGTGTGTTCTCACTGCCACCAAGTATTCTGGGGGGTCAGTAATTTCTACAAAATATTTGGGAATTGTTCTAATCTGTGTGTTCTCACTGCCACCAAGTATTTTGGGGGTCTTTCATTTCTACAACATATCTGGGAATTGTTGTAATCTTTGTGTTCTCACTGCCAGCAGCAATTGTGGGGGTCTCATTTCTACAAAATATCTGGGAATTGTGGTAATCTGTGTGTTCTCACTGCCACCCATCAGGGGGTCTCACTGATTTATAGGAGGTTTCTGGGAATTGTAATCTGTGTCTTGTCACTGGCTGCCAACTATCAGGGTGTCTCACTGAGTTATACCAGAGTTCTGGAAATCTTTAATCTTTATACCAGAGTTGAATCAGAGTTCTGCAGCATATCTCCAATTTTTATAACAGAGTTGAATCAAAGTTCTGTATATATTTAATCTATATATCACTCACCATGTCAGAAAGACCAAAAAGGACAGGCAGACACTCCCAGGCACAGATAAGAGGGCAAGCAGCCTCTGTGTTGGGAGGCTGTGCCTCTGGTCGTCATGGACGTGGTGCATCCTCTGCAGGGGCACGCATGTCCTTTCTAACTGGTGCTGCCCGTCTTCTTAAGCAGCAGCAACATACAGAGGATTTGGTGGATTGGCTAACCAGGCCATCCTCATCCTCCGAGTCCTCTGCCAGCCAGGTTTGTAGTGCTTTACAGTAGGGATGAGCTGTTCGGGTTCGGACGGTTCGGAGTTCGACCCGAACTTTGGCAGTTCGAAAGTTCGCGAATTTCGAACTTTTTGGGTCTGTTCGGTTCGAGTTCGAAAAAAAGAAATTTTGAAAAAAGTATAGAAAATGCTTAAAAAAATACAAAAAAAATCTAGAAATAAAGAGACTCTTTACTGCAGAATATTATAAGCAACGGTTTATTAGATATTGAATTAAAAACTAATGTGTACGTGGAAAGATTATCAACTCTAAATGACCTCTGTTCACAAACGGGCATAACACCAGGTGTTTTTAGTCTGGTAATCAATTTGATACATTGTACAACATACTGAGGGTGGGGTGGTGTCTGCTTCTGATTGAGATTTGAGAATTAATTTCCCTAAAACATCCTAATATGCTGCATTTAACCCTTTCGCTGCTGAGGCTTTTCACACCTCTGTGCTGAGGTCATTTTTACCGCTTTCGCTCATCATGATTAACCGCGTTTTGTAGCCATACTTTGATATATGACCCAGACATATTATATATCGTTCTTTCCGGCAGACTTGGCAGATTCATAATATGTCATTATTATAATATACAGACATGACATAATGTATACATATAACAAAAATGCAATAAAATTTGAATTTTCAATAATTTATTATGTGTAAAGTGTTTTTTTTCACATTTTAACATGCGATCGTTTGCGGTTATATTTTGTATGGGGTGCGCTTGTTAAAAAAATTAGAAATGGGGTCTCGTTACATATTTTTTTTGGGGAAAATTTCGCTTTTTTTAACAAACGCACCGCATACAAAAATCGTTGGTGCAGCATTATTGTTCACATTATAATTGAAATGGGAACAATATTGCTGCATTAACAAAACAAAAACAAAAAAAAAACCTTTTTTTTATTTTTATTTTTTTTATTTATTTTTTTAAAACATTTTTCATGCTCATGTTTGGTATCCCTGGAAAGGCCATGCTCTGGCCGATCCAACGATATCAAACATTAACCCCTAACTGCCACGGATCGGGAGATAGGGGGTTCATTGGAACCCCCTATCTCCACCATTGGTGGCAGCTAGGGGTTAACTCCAGGACTGGCGTCATCGTGCTATGCACGATGACGCCAGTCCTCAGGGAGAGTTCCGGAGGCTTGGCCGACATCCAAGATGTCGGCCAGCTCCAGGAGAGGATCACGATCCGGCGCTTTTCAGCGCCGATTCGTGATCCGGCTCCCCAGGGGTTAATCACAGCCACCGCTTGGAAGGGCAGGCTGTGCCCTTCCAAATGGTGCCTGGATTAACCCCCTGCCCCAGGCGATCAGGAGGGATAGAGGTCTGAAGGACCTCCCCCCTCCCTTTCAGGCGCTTCCTCCGCACATGCGGGGGGGGCGCCTGAATTAGATGTCATCGCGCCGCCGCAATGACATCTAATTGCTCCGCCGGGGTCCCGGAGTGCTGGGCTGACATCCAAGATGTCAGCCCGCACCGGGGGGCGCAGCAATCCGCCGGAATCAGCGCGTCCATAGCACAGGAGAACCACTTGGCTGGACGCGCTGAGTGCGTCCATAGCAGCCAAGTGGTTAACTTGTGTTTGAAAAAAATTCAAAATAACATCTAAGGCTAGGGTCAGATGAGCGCATTTTGTACGGACTGTGCGTCTGTGCAGTACGGACGTACTTACTGACTGACAACAAGGTAGTGGCCAAACAGTCCGTTTTTTTCACTGACGTATTTTTTGACTGATGTAGCAGGGAAAATAAATTAAAATGAAAAAACATTCTGTCCGTCAAAAATGCTGGACGTATAAATGTAGTCCATCTGACCTCGTTGCATCACTCACATACAAAGCTACACGGACGTTGCGGACGTGGCGCACTCCTCACGTCCGTTCTAGCAGTATTACGTTCTTGCCTAACCTACGTCCGTTTGCTGCGTCCGCCATGCATCCGCACTTCCGTGCGGACGTACTTCGTGTGTGGGGCTCCATTGGTCAGAATACTATGCTGCCACGGACGTACAAATGTGCGGCAACACGGACGTGATAACTGTGCTCGTCTGACCCCAGCCTTAAGCAATGTTATTTTTCACCTCGGGATTAAACATTCACAGGGTTATTCAGAGAGCGGTGAAAAGCAGGAGAATAACTGGAGAAGTGAAAATTCTAGGTCAAAATAGCCAAACCAGAAAAATTCTCCCATTTAACTCTCTTTCCAAATTGGCTATTTGGTCTAGATTGTTCTCTTCTCCTGCCAGTTCTCCTGGCTTTCACCTCTCTCTCAGGGTTGTTCAGAGAAAGGTGAAAACCAGGAGAATGGCAGGAAAAGAGAACAATCTGGACCAAATAGCCGATTTGGAAAGTGAGATAAGGCTAGGGTCAGACTAATGCATTTTTCACAGCGACCGTCAAAAAGTGCGTCCGAACGCATTGCTTTATTTTTTCACGGAATGCGCGAAAACGGTCATACGATGCGCATTTTTGTGCTCCAAACTTTGGGATCCAAACCAGGAAACTTTGGGTGTCTGGATGTTATGTTGGCCGGACATGAGCAGGGTCTGACGTCTCCAAATCACGCACACACGCCGCTAGTGGACGCAGCGCACTCTGTACGTCCATACTAGCGGTTTTGCGTTCTCGAAAAAATACGTTCATTTTCCACTTGCGTTGCGCAGCCGGACTTTCGTGCAACCGTACTTCGTATATTGGCTGTCATTGCCCGTCATTTGATGCTAGTGCGGCCGTGATTAAGTGCGCCTAAACGCATGTTAAAAATTCGCTAGTCTTACCCTAGCCTAAATGGGAGAATTTTTCTGGTTTGGCTATTTTGACCTAGAATTTTCCTTTCTCCATTCTCCTGCTTTTCACTGCCAAAAAATCAGTAAACTTTTTCTGCGTGTCCGAAAATGTCTCCTTATTTCATACAGACTGCCACCCCAAGCATTTGTTTATGGATAGATTAAAGGAAAAGCATTTACCGTAATTTGAAATGTCATTTTTTGGTTTTTACATATTTCTATACATCCTAGAAATCCGCCACTTCACGGGCAGGTTATGGGGACCTCCTAGGCACGATATTTGAAGGAATTTTTCGTTTTTATTTTGCACCCTTATTTCATGGAAACTCACTGTCCCTTTAAAAACGTTTTTTTTTTTAACTTTTTGTCCTTGTTTCCTGTCCCCCAGGGCACTACCCAGACCCCCATACACTTTTTATGGCAAATATCTAGCATATATGCCCTCTTGGAGGGCACTCTAAAAATCGAATTTTCAGCCCCATTGACTTGTATGGGGTCCGAGTTCGGGTTCGGACCAGAACATTTGGAAAGTTCGGGTTCGGCTTTGAACCGAACTTGGGGAGTGTTCGGCTCATCCCTACTTTACAGTCCACCTCAGCTGCCAAAACATCTAATGCAGCCTCCAAGTCTACAGCTACTCCTGCAGTAGCATCACTATCACACACAGAGGAGTCAGCTGAATTGTTTGACTACAATGACAGTGACATGCTGCTTGAGGTTGCGCAGCAACTACAGTGCTTTGATTCAATCTCTGAGGTTGAGGAAGGGAGTATAATCAACCTAGAGGAAGGGGGTGCCAGTGATGACACACAAATAATTGGCACTCATTTGCCCCAGCAGCTGCAGCATACTGCCAAGTCGGCTCCAGTGACGAGGAGATAGGGGGTGATGACAATGATGATGAGATCACTGACTCCACCTAGGTGCCTGATCGAACAGAGGAGTCAAGTCACTGACAGGGATGATGCTACAGTAATGGATGTACCAGGTCCTTCCTCACAATGTGACAGCATCCCATCAGCTGAAGATTTACGCAGTCAGATTACGTTGCCCCAGCTGCTGCAGCGTAAGAAAAAATATAGTCCCAACCATCCCCAAGCAGAGCGTCTAAATGCCAGCTTAGCAAAATTACTCGCATGACAGCTGCTGCCTTTCCAGCTGGTGGACTCTGCTCCCTTCCATGAATTTGCTGAATGTGCTGTACCACAGTGGCATGTTCCAAAATGCCATTACTTTTCACGGAAGGCCATTCCAGCACTATACCATGACATGGAAGACAATGTTATCGAGTCATTGGGAAAGGCAGTCAGCAGCAAGGTGCACATGACTTTAGACACGTGGTCCAGCAAGCATGGACAGGGCCGTTACATTTCCTTGACGGCACACTGGGTAACTCTGATTGCAGCTGGGAGGGATCCAAGACGGGGCTCTGTGCTGGAGCTTGTTCATCCACCATGCCTCCAGAAAGCTGCTTGTATGAGGTCTGTCTGCTCCACCACCACCACCTCTCCCTCTTCCTCTTCCTCCTCCTCCTCCTTCTCTGTCCCTGGCGAAGTGGCAGTTAAACCGAGTTTAAGTGGCAGGGGCTACGCAATGGCTCAAGCAAAAAGATGCCATACTGTGCTTGAGCTGGTTTGTTTAGGGGACAGGAGCCACACCGGGCCAGAAATTCTGTCAGCTCTGCAGGGGCAGGTGCAGAGATGGCTAACACCACACCAGCTTCAGCTGGGAATGGTCATCTGTGATAATGGCAGCAACCTTCTCTCCGCCCTACTCCTGGGTAAGTTGACGCATGTACCATGCCTAGCACACATCCTAAATCTGTTGGTACAGCATTTCCTAACCAGGTACCCAGGGCTGGCAGAACTTCTCAGCCAGGCCAGAAACGTCTGCAGCCACTTCAGACGGTCATTCCCAGCAAGTGTTCACCTGGCAGAAATTCAAAGAGAATTCCACCTTCCCACAAACCGTCTGATCTGTGACATGCCCACCAGGTGGAACTCGACATTAGCAATGCTGCAGCATCTGCACAAGCAGCAGAGGGCCATCAACGAGTACCTGTGTGAGTATGTCACAAGGACAGGTTCAGGTCAACTTGTTCCCCCCCCCGCAGTGGCTGATGATCAAGGATGCATGCACTGTACTGTCACCATTTGAGGAGGCAACGAGGAGGGTGAGCAGGGACAGTGCATGCATCAGTGACATAATTGCTTTAGTGTTCCTGCTGGAGTATACTCTGCGGGGAATTATAGATGTGGCTCTAGAGGCAGAGCAGCGGGAGGAAGAGGAGGCCTTCCCTACCTCTGAAGGCCCCAGTTTTTACGCAGATAGCATTCCTGTGGGTCCTCAGATCAGACAGGAGGAGGATGAGGAGGAGGAGGAATATTTAAGTAGTGGGGGCATTGAAGGTGGGGATTCCTCAAGGGAGGGTTTCGTGTACCCAGAAACCCAAGGACTAGTACATGGCTGGGAGGAAGAAGTGCACAATGGGGTCATCCTCCTCATTGACCAGGAAGACTCGGAAGCTAATGCCACCTCCAACCCACACTGCATGGGCTTCCTTATTCTGCAAAGCCTGGTAAAGGACCCCAGGTTTTGTGCTATCAAGGAGCAGGGGCGGATCCAGGGGGGGGGCAACGGGCCAATTGCCCCCTCCTGAGCAGTGCAGATGCCAGGCTGACCTCCAGAACTGAAATCACGATGTGTGCAGTAAATGCAGACATGGTGATTTGCAGAGGCACACACTGCGCAGAAGCACTGTGGATTGCCCCTCCCAGTCATGTGTCAGGGGCGTGTCACGTGGTGATCCTTTTCCCAGTGACCATGTGGCTGAGCCTGTCTCCTTCCATGCCTGCCTGACAGCCCCAGGAAAGGGCTGGATCTGAGGCTGAGCAACAGGATCAGAGGAGAGAGGTGCTGGAGCATCCATGCAGGGACACCAGGGAGGTAAGTAATGGGTCCCTGAGAGTTTGATCCTTCCTCCAGGGTGTATAACAAAGCTAGAGCTGCACAGTAATACACCTCTCAGATATGAGTCTGTAAACTGCTCCTCTAGATTGTAAGCTCCTGGGTGCTCTCTGCTCCTCTAGATTGTAAACTCCTGGGTGTCCTCTGCTCCTCTAGATTGTAATCTCCTGGGTGTCCTCTGCTCCTCTAGATTGTAAGCTCCTGGGTGTCCTCTGCTCCTCCAGATTGTAAGCTCCTGGGTGCTCTCTGCTCCTCCAGATTGTAAACTCCTGGGTGTCCTCTGCTCCTCTAGATTGTAAACTCCTGGGTGTCCTCTGCTCCTCCAGATTGTAAACTCCTGGGTGCTCTCTGCTCCTCTAGATTGTAAGCTCCTGGGTGCTCTCTGCTCCTCTAGATTGTAAATTCCTGTGAGCCGGGCCCTCTGCTCCTCTAGATTGTAAGCTCCTGTGAGCCGGGCCCTCTGATCCTCTAGATTGTAAGCTCCTGGGTGCCCTCTGCTCCTCTAGATTGTAAGCTCCTGTGTGCCGGGCCCTCTGTAAATTCTCGTGAGTCTGCTTTAGCTCTCTGCTAAAACACCTTATTTTCTGTCAGTGCCCCTCCCGAGACTAGTCTCTGGATCTGCCCCTGTCAAGGAGAGGGATCATTACTGGTCAGCAAGCCTTCTTGATCCACGATACAAGGGGAAAGTTGCAGAGCTCATCCTGCCCGCACAGAGGGAGGACAGGATGAAAAAACTTGAGGACGCTCTAAAGCGACACTTGTGTAACACCTTTCCAGGCACTGGTAGGTTACCAAGCGATGACACAGGTGCTTCTGAGGCTGCGGATGATCAGAGGAATAGAGGTGAAGGCCGACGCCGCTCGACTGATGCCTTTTTACATTTTTTTAGTCCACGACGCCCAGGGACGTCAAATGTAGGCACCCATTGCCAGCGTCTTCACTGTATGGTGCAGGACTACCTAGGGGCAAGGGCAGACCTGGATCCCTTTCCAGCAGATGATCCACTGGCTTACTGGGTGTTGAGATTGGATCACTGGCCAGAATTTAGCCAATATGCTATGCAGCTACTAGGTTACCCTTCATCCAGCGTGCTTTCTGAAAGGACGTTCAGTGCCGCTGGAGGTTTTGTCACAGACAAAAGAGTGCGTCTGTCCACCGACTCTGTAGACCGGCTGACATTTATAAAAATGAATCAGTCCTGGATCAGCAGCCATCAATCCCCTGATGCTGACGTAACGGAATAGATCGGTGATGTCTTCTGCATTCACAAAACCTCCACCACTGAACTCTTCCACAATACCACAAAAGGGTTACTGTGTGAAGGCACTTGCTGCCATGAAAGGCACATTATTTGGGTGCACTGACGCCTGTACCAGATTTATATCATCTTAATTTTTTGAACCGCAGGGTCCAACTCTGCACTCTTCCACAATACCACAGAGGGGTTACGGTGTGATGGCACTGTTGCCGACACTAAAGGCCCAATTTTAAAGCACCTATTGTTACTTTCATCCAAAGCCTGCATAAATTTCACCATAATTTAGCCAAAAAATCACTAAACTTGTTCTGCGTGTCCTAAAATGTCTCCTCTTTTCATACAGACTGCTGCCCCAAGCAGTTGTTTATGGATAGATTAAAGGAAAACCGTTTACCGTCATTTGAAATGTCATTTTTTTGTTTTTAAATGTTTCTATACATCCTAGAAATCCGCCACTTCACAGGCAAGTTATGGGGACCTCCTAGGCATGATATTTGAAGGAATTTTTCGTTTTTATTTTTAACCCTTATTTCATGGAAAACTCACTGTCCCTTTAAAAACGTTTTTTTAAAAACTTTTTGTCCTTGTTTCCTATCCCCCATGGCACTACCCGGACCCCCATACACCTTTTATGGCAAATATCTTGCATATATGCCCTCTTGGAGGGCACTCTAAAAACCGAACTTTTGAGTCCCATTGACTTGCATTGAGTTCGGTTCGTGTTCGAGTTCGAACTCGAACTTTCGAAATTGTTCGAGTTCGAATGCGAACCGAACACGGGGGTGTTCGGCTCATCCCTACTCTTGAGGACTGACAACAAGGTCTCAATGGGATTAAGGTCTGGGGTGTTTCCAGGCCATGGACCCAAAATTTCGAATTTTGTGTTGGAAAAGGTATCATGTTGGAAAAGGCATTGTTCATCAGCAAACTATTCTTGAATGGTGGTGAGAAGTTGCTCTTGGAGGATGTTTTTTGTACCATTCTTTCTTCATGGCTGTGTTCTTAGGCAAAATTGTGAGTGAGCCCACTCCCTTGGCTGAGAAGCAAACCCACACATGAATGGTCTCAGGATGCATTATTGTTGGCATGACACAGGACTGATAGTAGCTCTTACCTTTTCTTCTCCGGATGTCTGGTTGCCCCAAACAATCAGAAAGGGGATTCAGAGAAAATGACTTTACCCAAGTCCTCAACAGTCCAATCCCTGTACCTTTTGCAGAATATCAGTCTGTCTCTGATGTTTTTCCTGGAGAGAAGTGGTTACTTTGCTGCCCTTCTTGAAACCAGGCCATCCTCAAAAAGTTTTAGCCTCACTGTGTGTGCAGATTCACTCACACCTGCCTGCTGCCATTCCTGAGCAAGCTCTGCACTGGTGGCGCCCCGATTCCCTCAGCTGAATCAACTTTAGGAGACAGTCCTGGCGCCTGCTGGATTTTCTTGGGTGCCCTGAAGCCTACTTCACAACAATTGAACCTCTCTCCTTGAAGTTCTTGATGATCCGATAAATGGTTGCTTTAGTGGCAATCTTACTAGCAGCAATATCCTTGCCTTTGAATCCTTTTTTGTTCAAAGCAATGATGCTTACACATGTTTCCTTTACAAGTAACCACAGGTGAAAGCAGAAGACCAATCATTTCATGCAACACCCTCCTTTTAAAGATTTCAGTCTGTTATTCTAACTTAATCAGCATGACAGAGTGAGCTCCAGCCTTGTCCTCGTCAACACTCTGACCTGTGTTAACGAGAGAATCATTGACATGATGTCAGCTGGTCCTTTTGTGGCAGGGCTGAAATGCAATGGAAATTGGGTTTTTTTGGGATTAAGTTCAATTTCATGGCAAAGATGGACTTTGCAATTCATCTGATCACTCTTCATAACATTCTGAGGTATATGCAAATTGCCATCATAAAAACTGAGGCAGCAGACTTTGTGAAAATTGAATATTTGTGTCATTTTCAAAACATTTGGTCCACGGCTGTATGTAATACGAGCGTTCCACTGTTATTACATTGGCCATTATTTGAGAGACATTATTGCTCAGCCTACAGAAAATTTCCGATATAAATTTCACACCAATTATTAGCTATCACAATCCACTAATTGACACATCAAGAATTTTTCAGACATTATTTTAGTATAACTTGTGTGAGAAAAAACAACGGATCGCTAATTTAATATTATAAATGAAGGATTGGTTGCCAAGCTATAATGTCATTTTGATCTGTCACAAAATGTGAAAGACCACTGGTGTATATGATTATTGATAGACATAATTTTTAATGTGGATAATTTATTTGTGACATGTGTTATTCCCCGTGACATGGCTGTTGAAGATGATGATACACGTTTGTGACACTTTGCAATAATGAAGCTCCCACAGAGTTTCGCAAACTTAATGCGCACAAAGCTGCACCAACCACGCAACATGAAATATTAATTACGTTTATTACACCTAATGAGTGAGATTTACCATTTCGCATGAAATTAGGATAAATAGTAGCACATGCTAAGCATGAACAGTCACACAGTGTATTTCTAGTCATATTCATTTTCTGTTGTATGCCACAGATTTTTAGAAATAGATTTCACTACTTTACAGCTTTCCGATTATTCCTATCCTATAAATTGTGGTTTTTTTCTTCGGAGGTCATAGAGAAGACCACCCTTGACAGGTGAGTTACAGGGTCACTCTAAGGAAAAAAAATTAGGAAAAAGAAAACATCTGCCAGCCTCAACCTTGCTTTTATTTTTCACTTTTACTTTTCTTTTTGTTTCCCGCCCGTTGTAAAAACTCACCTTTTTATTCTTTGACATACGACATGGTCTCCCCTTTCTTCATCTGGCCGCTAGCTGTAGGAAGCAGCTTAGATATTTGCATTAGCGCCAGTAGCCCGCATACAGTCAAGCAGAAGCAAATAGGAATATGCGGTTGGCTCAAGAACTTAAGTTTAGGAAACGATATCCTCCATAACAGTACACTGATTAAATCTTCGTTCCCACCACCGGATGGCTGTTCTGCAGCAGCTGTTTGACAGCCTTCATAGTGGAGACGAGATCTTCACATCTGAAGCAATGTCAGAGCTGCCAGAGACAGCTAGGAGCTGAGTGGAGAGAAGAGGAGGACATTTTCATGTTACATTGACTACACTGTGTGGTTCAGATTTGGACATTTTGAAATCCATTTGTTCTGGATTTGGAAGCATTTTGGATTCAGAATTTTTTTATTTTAGGCCGATCTGAAATTGTCGGACTGGTTCAAAATTGGTCCAGAAGTTTCAGAAAGATCAGGCGCATTAACCTGCCTGGCGGTGTTCCAGAGTGTGTCTCGGGGGTTAAATTTCACCACTGAGAGCAGTAACCCCTAGACACACTCGGGCTGTATATATCACCTCTCCCTGCGCTCCCTCGCTGTCCCCCGCAGTCTCCTCTGGTGATCGCGACCTCATACTTCCTGGTTTCCTTCTCGCGAGGAGGGAACCAGGAAGTATGAGGGTCACTATTGCCGGAGGAGGCTGCGGGGACATCGAGGGAGCGCAGGGAGAGGTGATGTATCCAGCGGCATTCCGAGTGTTGCTCTGGGTTACCGCTTCCAGCATAGGAGTTTAACCCCGATCAACACTCGGGATGCCGCTGGGGGGGGGAAATAAAAATAAATGGAGCGCTTTTTGACATGAAAATGTCAAAAAACAGACCGTCAGGGAGGTTAAGTTTCCCCCTAATCCCCCCTCTCTATTTCCTTCTTCTCTACCTCTATACTATCCCTTATATCATACCCCATACCAGAAATTAGTTAGGGTTCAGGTTACATTGAAAGTTAAAAGTAGAGTCAGGGTTACTTATCATGTTAGGGTTACTATTTCTACGCGTTTTATGATTAGAATGCATCCAAATAAATCCGAACAGATCCAATTATATTCAGACTATATTTGGATCAATGAACAGAAAGATGGTAAGCGCCACACAACACGTCGTGACCGCACGATCTCCAATGCTACACCAGAAATTAGTGGCTTCCCCTATACCATATTATACAGAAACACATACATATCTGGTGAGCACAACTGAATGCTTTTGGAGGTCAGATAACTCTTGCAGTTCCGCAATTCATCATATGGTTATGAAAAAGAAGCAAACACAAAAATAATAGTGCAATATGCAAGCAATGTTTTTTTTTTAAAAAACAAAAAACTGATTGGAACGTAAAGTATTCCACTCACAAACGCTGAGCCCCAACACTGGCTCTGAGTGGAACCCCGCTCTTGGTTAGTTTTTCTTCCTCCTTGTTTACAGCTGACCCTCACCTTTTCATTCCGGTTCTCTCCAGTCACCATATATTGATAAGAATGTATAAAAAAACAAGGGAGGAGGACAAGAAAGAAACACTCTCCTAGTGTAAATCAACGTTTTTAAATGGCAAGTTTTTTTTCTGCCAAGTCAAAACTTTCTCTTGGTGGAGCTAATAGCTCGAAGTGGAACGCCTATGGATTTTTTAGGAGAAAACCCAATTAAAACCACTCAGGATTCCGGGATGTGGTCTTTAAAAAATAATTTATTAAAACCTAATATAAAATAAAACAATCGTGTCACCCAGGACGAGTTTCCCTGCTCCAGCTGGAGCTAGCTTTTAGGACTACATACGAGTGGAGATATAGTTAGGTTCGAATTTAAGGAAAATAACCAAAGCTGAGGGTTATTGTTAGCAGAACCTTAGCATTAGGCTCTAAGGATTAGAGAATACACCAAAACATACAGGGTTATTCAAAGAGAGCCGAAATGGCAACTGAATTCCCTCATATGGTACAATTTCATAGCCATTCGGCTATTCAAAAAGCTGGGAGTTCGCCAAATATTGGCGAATTGCCAGCAACATACAGTGATCTTAGGGCAGTGAAATCCCCATAGAGAGGTAATGGTTAATCTATACGGAGAACACTGAACAGCAGAGAAATGTCAGCGAAAAGCTCTGATGTTTGGTGGTTTCATTCAGCAGGTTTAATCAGGCGAATCCCATAGGTTTGAAATTTTCAATGTTAAAAAAATTCCCAGTTTTTCTTAAATATTTATTCAACCGTCTATTTTTTTATTTGCAGCAAAAATACTCTTTATTTATGCATTTTTTTAGGATTTCTTAAGGCATTTTTTTTAGATTTTTTTCAGGAAAATCTTTTCTTGCGATTTTATTTTATTTAAATGGCGCGGTTTGTTTTTTTTCTGTACCAGACTTTTTATTATTATTCCTAGGACCTCACATATTATTCCCAGACATTTTCATGCAGTACTTTTTTTGAAATCGCTTTTTATAATTAGCGTTTTTTTTTGTTTTTTTTACCCTGTTCGTCGGCTTGGTGGCTTTTTCCGGTGACTGGTCAGTGCTTTTTTTGGATCGGTTTATCGGATACATTCTCCGTTTTTTTTAGATCGATTGGGTGGTTTTGCAGTTGTTTTTCGGATTGCTGAATTCACCGCAGGGTTGGCGAATTTGACGCTCCGAAGTGCAGTAAACGGTGCTCTCTGAATTACCCAGATATATGTATGCACCTGCATCTAAGTCTTTATTTCTTTTGCTGGCTTCTATGCAAATGGATTGGCTGTGTCTGTATAGTTTTCAATGCATATGCATGGGTTTGTGTTGCACCCATGTTTGTTTTGCATTATAAAGAAGATGGAATGTGTAGACATTCTCCGGCAAAACAAATGCGGGGGAACATTTTTTTAATATATATTTTTTTAAGAGTAATGGAATAATGAAACATAAGTAACTTGACATGGTGAAGTTTATTTTAGAAGACAATGCCACCTGCAGTAAATTTAGATATCTAAAATATTACAAATCTTAACTACTAAATAATTCTCTTTATGATCTTTCTTTTCCTGCCACGTAATTTGCTTTCCAGCTCTCACTGTTAGTTTCACGTTGAATAGGTACCATTTTTTATTTTTTGCATACACTATAATATTCCACTAGTTGTGAATCGCAGGCATTTGCAGATTGTATCAATTCCTAATCTATTTATTTGGCTGGATGCAGGTCTGTGTTGTAGGTTCATTTATTACCCACAGGGAAATACTCTGTGTTTGTGTCTCTTGCTATAAAGCTCCAGAGACAGAGGAGATAAACTAAATGTGAACCAGACATCTTACATGCTGCGTCATTACTTCTGTCCCCTTGAGTGAATTTCATTACCCAGGAGACCTGTACTAGAAAACAGCGCAGGTTTTTTTTTGGTTGCCCACGGCAGGGAACCACAATTATGAACAGAACTGAGCCAACCAACATAGAAGGTGCTTTTGTGTTTTCCTTATCTGAATATGCACAGAAAAGTTGTCGCCAAGTTTCTAGGCTCAAACTAACTCCCCGTTTTTGCATCTTCTTATGCTTTGATAAGAATGGAATGCATCATGTAAACTGCTGCAGTTGTTGCATTCTGCTTGTAGAATTGTTCAATCGCTGAGTTCCGTTCTTGGAATGTCCTGCATGACTCACTCTTGGATTTTGGTATGCACCATAGGTTGTCTTTGCTTGTGGTAATATGTAATTTGTGGTGTTTATTATTGTTTATTATCATCATAATTTATATAGCACCCACAAAGTGCTTTACAATAACCAACGGGGGCTCTATCACCTCCTTCAAGCTAACACTAGCGCCAGTGTTAGCTTAAAGGAGGTCATAGCGATGTGGCCAGATCGCCTTCGAATCTCTATAAGGTTAAAAAAACGGTTAGCGCTCGTTAATTTGTGATTCGTAACGCACGTTTTCTGTACATTGCGCTCCCTATACCTAACATGGGGAGCGCAAAGTGAAAGCAAAGGTTAACTAGCGTTACGATCAAACCCCCCCAAAAAACAAATACTCACCTCTTATCCTGTGACGAGAACGGCGGCCCGATCCACTGCTTCTTGCCACCGGGAGCAGATGAAGACTGGGGGAAGAAAGTCCCCTGTCTCCCTCCGCGATCACTCTGCCGACCAGCAGGATCTCGCAAGAGGCGAGATCCTGCCGGTCATGTGATCCAGCAGCACAATCCTCCATGGAATCCTATGGACGCCATGGAGGGGATGATTAGAACAGCGCTGATACCAGCATTCGCGAGCCTAGCAATCGCTGAGGGGCAGACTGCCGGACTCAACGCCTGTCCCGCGATCTGCTGGGGAAACCAGGACACTACGGGAAATTAGCAAACACAAATTTTTCCCCTTAGCGTCCTGGTTTTAGTGAGGGCAACGTGATAGTGCCCGGGGAGTGAGACAAAATTACTAACATAGGAGTGAGAAACAAGAGCTTTAGAGGGCCGTGTTCAGAAGAATTTACAATCTAGAGGAATTGGGGTGGAGGAAGACATTATTAACAAAACTATGGCTTTCACTCTTTAGTCTTCATATACAGTATTAATAAGGCCTGAAGCACCTAAGGCGTAGGGCCCTTAAGTTGTCTCTGATGCCAGGATGCAGGGAGGATTTTTCTGGAAGGTTTTGCAGTGCGTGAGGAGATTGAGCAGGAGTGGTGTGGGAGGAGTCGCCAAGAGGGTACTTAAGGCGCGTGTGGAGAGGCTCTGCGCGCCTTTTTCTCCTGAGGTAGAGCAGTTAAAATAGCCACCCTCTCACCCTGTTTTATTTAATTCCAGGTTGGGTTGGTTTTTTCGTTAGTATAGTAATTTTGTTGGACTCCTTTGTCACAGCGGGGGCTTGTAGGCAGTGCTGGCTAGGGGTTCCTTTTTAGTTAGGATAACTTTGGTCAGATGGTTGGGAGTTGGGAAGTTTTTTGGTGGTTGGTTGGTTTGGAGGCGTGTGGTGGTTGTGGGGAGTCCTCTTTCAGCACTGGGTTATTGTTTTAATTTTGTTATGGGAATGGTTATGTCATAGTGGTGGGTTATTGTGTGGAGTTTTAGCTGTGGCCTATATATCATAAATATATATATTATTCCACAGTTATGTGTTTGTGTATTTTTTGAGTATTTTTTGTCTCCCTGCGTCCGAACTGGTCATCAGTAGACGACTTAAAGGATTTCCAACACATAACAATGGCCAGACATCAGAAATAAAAAATATATAATTGGATCATTTTCCAATATATAAGACAATAAATCATGGATTTTGCGTTTCAAAAGAGTGAGGGTTTTTTAAGAAATGTTTTATTAGCAAAAGCCAGTATAAACCTGGAAAGCTCAATAACCTTATGTTACATAGTTACATAGTTATATAGGCTGAAAAAAGACATGCGTCCATCGGGTTCAGCCTCTACCACATAACCTACTGCTGTTGATCCAAAAGAAGGCAAAAAACCCAGTCTGAAATATGCAACATACCGGGAAAAAAATCCTTCTTGACCCCAGAATGGCAGTCAGATTTCTCCTTGGATCAAGAAGCTTTTACCCACATATTAAATATTATAACCCTTAATATTCTGTGTCTGCAGGAAGTCATCCAGTCGTTTTTTAAAAGTCTGTACAGACTCTGACCCAACCACCTCAACAGGCAGAGAATTCCACAGCTTTATTGTTCTCACCGTAAAATAACCCTTCCTATGCTTTAAGCTAAATTTTCTTTCTTCCAGTCTAAATGGATGACCCCGTGTCCTGTGTATAGACCTGTTAATGAATAGGTTATCAGACAATGGTTGATAATGGCCCCGTATATATTTATATAAGGTTATCAGATCCCCTCTAAGGCGCCGTTTCTCTAAACTAAACAGGTTTAAGCTTGTTAGTCTTTCCTCATAACTTAACCCTTCCATTCCCCTTATTAATTTAGTTGCCCGTCTCTGCACTTTTTCTAACGCTATAATATCTTTTTTTAAGACAGGTGCCCAAAATTGCACGGCATATTCAAGGTGCGGCCTGACCATTGATTTATACAGAGGCAAAATTATGTTTTCATCCCGTGAGTGAACTCCCCTTTTAATGCATGCCAATACTTTGCTGGCCTTGGCGGCTGCTGGTTTGACATTGCACATTGTTACTTAGTTTGAAGTCTATGATTATTCCCAAATCCCTCTCCATGTTCATGGAGAGACCATATGGAAAAACTAGGAAAAATCTAACTAGATGTAGCATAGAGATTTTATCAAGGAGTAAGGAAATAAGCAAATAATAAGAATAGCAAATCGTTCACTGTTAGCATACTCAGCTCCATGAAAGATCACAACAAGCCGTAGCACGCACACAGAGCAGCAAAGCTTCATGAAGGGGCTTCATACATCAGAGAGTTTTATTATAGAGCACCTGAAAAAGGGAAACAATGGCAAAATAACAGCAAAGAATGCTGAAAATATAAGCGTGGAATGAAAAGATGTAAGATGTTTGCTTCTACTTTTGCATGGTAAACTAAAACCAATTGAAGTGAACCAAATACTGTAATCACCTCAAACATTGAAAGTGGGGATGTGCAATTTGTTTCGTTCCGAATTTCGTACGAAATTGACTATTTTCGTTCTTTCGGAAGAATTTCCGAAATTAGATATCGGCCGCCCAAAATTACGAAATCCCGAATCAAAGTTTCAGCACAAACAAAATCATTTAGTTATGGGACCTGAACAAAAGAAAACGGAATGCAGATGATACAAAATGCTGAAAAAAATTAACAAAATGATCAAAAACAAAATAAATTTCGTAACGAAATGAACTGAAAGGAAAAAACAGAACCAAATGATCTGACATGAAAAAAAAAAGAAGAACAAAATGATCTAAAAGGTAAAAAAACTGAACCAATAGGTCTAAAACAAAAAAAATATAAATAAACCGAACAGGTCACTTTTTTCCACCATAGTTTTCAATGTTAAAAAAAATCCCCATTTATTAGTTTTCAATTGCAACAAACAGCCATTTTTAAAATAAATTTTTTAGGATTTTTTTGGCATTTTTTAGGTGAAAGTTTAGGTTTCCTAGCTTATTTTAAATGTAATAATGAGGTTCTGTTTTTCTTTGCTGAATGCATGCAGATGAATTATTTTCTTACAGTCTGTGTGCGTTCAGCAATTGGGACACATTATATTGTGTCAGACCATGGGCAGCTCCACTTCCAAGCCTGCCGGCGCCATTAACCATGGTCCTGATTCATTGTGAAATAGATTGATAACATGTTTCACTTTCAGACCTTTGACAGTACCTGAAAGCGAAACATATTATCAATCTATTTTACTATGAATAAGGACCATGGTTGACCCCGGCAGGCTTGGAAGTGGAACTGTCCATGGTCTGACACAATGTAATGTAATGTAACCAATTGCTGAACGCACACAGACTGTAAGAAAATAATTTGGCTGCATGCGTTCAGCAAAGAAAAACAGACCTCATTATTACATTTAAAATAAGTTAGGAAACCTAAACTTTAACCTAAAAAATCCTGAAAAAGGCCAAAAAATCCTAAAAATTAAATTTAAAAAAGGCTGTTTACTGCAAATGAAAATTATAAACGGTTTAAAAAATATTTAATAAACCGTTAAACACAGGTATTTTTTTAACATTGAAAACTATGATGAAAAATTCAAATTGATATCAACTTTGCTGTTTACTGCAAATGAAAATTATAAACGGTTTAAAAAATATTTAATAAACCATTAAACACAGGTATTTTTTTAACATTGAAAACTATGATGAAAAATTCAAATTGATATCAACTATCGAATTGAATTTGATATCAACTATTGAATTAATCTTAACTTACGATACAAGTAATAGTCAGCAAACGACTTTATGAAACAAATTAATTTGTTTCACTGTATAATTTGACTCAAATACTAAATCTGTGACACAGCTTAAAATTTAACCCTAGCTTTTCTTTTAACAGCAAAATTTGATTAATTGGGGTTTTATTTAGTGATCCGAAATTCGAATTTATATCAGCTATCGAATTGATATATTAACTATCAAATTGATATATCAACTATCAAATTGATATATCAATTTGAATCAATATGAAATTTCGAATCAATCCAAAATGAAACAGAATTAGCAACGAAATTCCCAAAACTAAATTGTTTTAAAACGAAACGAGACAAATTTTTCAGCCGTGTACATCTCTACCAGTGCTTTCTGAATATCCAAATGGCCATGAAAATGCACCATACGGGGAAATTCAATGTTCGGTGCCATTTTGGGCCTCTTTGTGAACAACCCTGATAGAGTATAAAACCTTAAAGGTTTGAATGATAACATGTGGGAAAAAATTCACGCGCTGTAAATGATGAGCTCTGAATGGAAATGTACACTTTTCTGACACACAGTAATGATGTACACTCTTTTTTACACCCATAGTAATGACATATTTTTAATCTGCTGCGTCTGCTGAAAAACGGATATAGAATTTATCTAGGTCCTATAATAAAACATGACTTCAAATCATGTTTAAACATGATGAGCAGGATTTTGATGTGACTTGAATTAAATACATAGTAATGATATAATTCAGATTGCCAAAGTCCACCTTACCAAAAAAAAGCCTAAATAATGTGCATGGATCCTATAATACTTCAAATGACATTTAAACCTGATGAGCGCAAAATAGTGAAAATGAGCTCAGCACACAGGGGTGAAATGGCTCAGCAGCAAAGGGGTTAATTGATACCATTATAGTACTTATAAATGAGCAAATGACCTCAGTAATCAACAGATGAACAGACCTTGGAAGATGCGACTCACAAACCACATATGCTATTGGTTTAGCAAGGTCAATGGCCTCGTGGTTTTCTTGTCTTTTTTCTCCAAAGTAACAAAAGGTCCTGTCACTCAAGGCTTGACATGAAACTGAGATTTATCATGCAACTGCAACATTTCAGTCCTGCGGATCTTTCTAAGGTGATAATGACAGAAAGGTCATTTGTGCAGGACAGAAATGTTGCTGTGGCTCCTTTTCATACCAAGCCTTGAGTGACCAGCCATTCCGTTCCTTTGGAGAAATCTCTTGTGGTTAGTGACCCCTTGACTGCTGGAACCTTGGATGGTGCAGAATAACTTCTCTTGTGTGTTCCACCTGCTGTCTTTTGGAACATGTATCTATTTTTCTATTGACTAGAGATGTGCATTTGTTTCGGAAAAATTCGGAATTTGGAACGAAATTTGACAATTCGTATTCGGAAGTACTTCCGAATAACGAATCGATACGCTATGAATTCAAAACGCATTCAAAACAAAACGGTATATATAATGAATTTATTTTGGTTTACACGGTGTCATCATCATAAAAGAAAAATTTGAATAACTGACATCAACTATTGAATTTGAAATTAACTATCAGATTAATATCAACTATCGAATTTGAAATGAACTATCAAATTGATATCAACTATCGAATTTGAAATGAACTATCAAATTGATATCAACTATCGAATTGATCTTAGCTTACAATACAAGTAATAGTAAGCAAAGGACTTTATGAAACAAATTACTTTTGTTTCACTGTTTAATTTGACTCAAATACTAAATCTGTGACACAGCTTAACATTTTATCCTTTTAACAGCAAAATTTGATTAATTGGGGTTTTATCTAGTGATCCAAAATTCGAATTGATATCAACTATCGAACTGATATATGAAATTCGAATCAATTCGAAATTTCAAATCGATTTGAAATTTCAAATCAGTCCGAAACTAAAAGAAATACGAAACAAAATTAGTTACGAAATTCTGAAAACGAAATGATTTAAAAACTTAACAAAACGAAGCTAAACTAAATGAAATTTTCAGCCATGCACATTCCTACTATTAACATATATCTATGACCATCTTCGACTGCAGCCATTTCTCAAGCCTTGGGTATATGGAAGTTCATTTGACATTCAAACGCAAAGGTTCCTTATCACATTCTTGGCGACAGAAAACTGACTACGGTATATATGCTGCTGTGCTGTTATCACCCAGTCTGTTTTCTAATACAGTTGTGCATAACTCAGGTCAGTTGAGGATACATAAAACCCAAAATATGCTGCAGCGCAATAATCTCATTTTAAACCGCTCTTTTTTTCATAAATGGATTTTCTACTTATGCGACAAAAGTATAGAATTGAAAGTGTTTAGTAGGGTCTCACTTCTCGTGGCATGGAAGCAGCGAATGGAACAGATGATTTGTTTTCCTTTCAGACCATTTGCTGATTATAAATAATTAGAACAATGCTGCATATTTACATAAAATTTCATGCAAGGAGCATGAATTGACTGGCACTGTGCAATAATATCACTAGTATTAATTTATAACACCTAGTTAATAAAAGTAAAAATAATATTCTCACCTCAGCGGTGCATTGAGAAAAGAACTGAACTAAAGGTAAAGACTAGAATGAAAGAAAAGAATGTTTTAAACTCTTCAGATAGGGATGTTAAAGTTTCTGCAAATAAATACAAACAGAAATGTAAAAGTATGTTTAACTCCTTAACCCCTTCACTGCTAGACCATTTCACCCGTGTGCTGATCAAATTTTTACTGTTTTTGCTCATCATGTTTAAATGCGATATGAAGTCACATTTTATAATATGACTCAGGCAAGTTATATATTCTTTTTTTCGGCAGACTCTGCAGATTCATAATATATCATTATTATATGTATACGTCATGCCCTGCCAGAATGCTATACCAAAAAGATGTAAAAATAATGTTAATTCTCATAAAAATTTCAATCATCTACAGCGTGTAAAATAATTTTTTCACACTTTATCATCCGAACATTTGCTGTTATATATTCAATGGGGTACGCTTGTTAAAAAAATCAGAACTGGGAACCCGTTACTTTATTTTTCTGAGAAATTACGTGATTTTAGCTAAAACCAAGAAAAAAAATCGTTAGTGCAGCAACATTGTTCACATTATAACTGAAATGTGAACTATAGGACCTGGGGTATGATTTCCTTCACAGCCGGTGCACTTCAGGAACAATCAGCCAAGACCAAAGTTTCTCCAGTCAAAGGATTTTATTATTAAAAATAAAGATAAGACTGCTCAAGCTCGATGCGTTTCGTCAAAAGACTTCATCAGGAGCAATATGTGCAGTCATAAGTACATGGTTAAAAAATAAAAGTGTATACACTTACACTTTTATTTTTTAACCATGTACTTATGACTGCACATATTGTTCCTGATGAAGTCTTTTGACAAAACGCGTCGAGCGTGAGCAGTCTTATCTTTATCTTTATTTTTATTTTTATTAATAAAATCCTTTGACTGGAGAAACTTTGGTCTTGGCTGATTGTTCCTGAAGTGCACCGGCTGTGGAGGAAATCATACCCCAGGTCTTAGGCACCCATGGAACGGTGATAACGATCTTGTTTTTTGATGTGCGTGAATTGATTCAAATACTATTTGTTCATTTAACATGCACCTCTAAGTGATTTTAATTCGTTGTAGGATTACCCTCTACCTTCTTCTTATTGTATACTGCTTACGGGTTACCGGGAGCCCACAGAGGGAAGATCCTATCTTCATTAATAAGTTAAGTGATTCAGTGTGTGTTTTTTCTTTGCAATCAAAAAGGGAAACCCCTTGGCAGCTAGGGGTTAATTCATACGCGATGACGTCAGTGGACATAGAGTGGCCCCAGAGGCTTGGCTGACATCCAAGATGTCAGCCACCTCCAAGAGAGGTCCGCGATCCAGCGCCGAATGGTGCCAGATCGTGGACCAGCACCTCAGGGGGATAATGATAGGCAGTGCTGGAAAGGTCACACTGTGACCTTTTCAGTGCAGCCTTTTTTTCACTAATATCTCCTCCCATTCGGGAGGGAGAGGGGTCCAATGTCTTTGCCGAGGGGTGCCTGAAACTAACATCATCGTGCCGGGAGGGGGTATAAAAGTGGGGTCTTCAAGGAAGTCAGACCACCGTGGGACCCTGGAGGGAGAGGTAAGTATAGGGCGGGAGAGCCCCCTTAGTGAATGACGTGTGGGGAACGTCCTCCACATATAGCAGGAAACCCCCATGACGATTCTCACACGTCTTCTGCAGTGAAGAGGTTAATAATGGATTCTTTATGATTTTCAGTGTTTAAGACTGAGGGGATTTGAGTGAAATAATGAGAAACGTGAAGACGTGTTTTTTTTCTTTTTAAGATGCCTATTCCGAGGTTGGCTTTCATACACAAGTTGTACAGCACTTGCGTAGGAAAATGAATTGGAGCTGCACAATTTTTGAAACACTTGATGCTACAAGCATTTGGACAAAGGTTGTTGACATCATTGGTCCCCAAGTTGGTCCCCAGCAGGCAGGATATTCAATTCCCATTTCCCGAGTGGCATCAAGCTGGGCGGAGATAACCTGTTTTACACAGCAAAACATCAACATACAGGTCTGGAGGGAGGGTGAAGGGCCGCACCTCACGCAGCCTGATCACTTTAGTTATCTAAAGTGGTGAGGGTGTGTAGAGTGTCCCTTTAAAACAAGAAAAATAATATGTATTCTCATCTGGTCCCACAGTGCAGTGGATCATTTAATCTGCCACCTTCTCTCAACATTTGCAGAAGGGAATTGTGAACAAATAGTGTACTTATGAAGTCCTATGGACTGCAAGAGGCTCTGATTGGCAATATGCAGCCATAAGGTGAAAGCCCAACTTGTCCCGACCGTCTTTCTCTGTTCAATGAACATATGTGTTGATAATTTTAAAATTCAAGTAATAATAAGCTGCATGTGAATTAAGTGTTTTAAAGCAGGCCATTCATATACAACTTACTATATTGTAGTCATTATGCAATTGTTCAACCCCTTTGCTGTGGGCGACGTGTGGGGGGACATCCTCAAGTGTCTCTACTGCATGCAGAGGAAGTCCCCACATGTGTTGTCAGTTAAACTTACCTTACTCGCGATGGCCAGCTTCCTCCTGCATCAAATGGCCGAAGGAGTGTCTGGCCAATCCAGGATAAGCATCAAGGGACGGACATCTCATGATGGCTATTATGGCCCCTTAACTTCAGCATAGCTGGAGGTGTTTTACTAGCGGACAATAGGTCCTTTGGACCACTGAACATCCAGAGTCTAGCCTTTCCAGTCATGTCAAACATTATTTGTAACCATAAAAAAATACAAAAAACAGTTTTTTGTTCTGAAGGAGCACCTTTTCCCATTTTTCAATAAAGAAGTGAACAATGCTGCTTCTTGCTGCTTCTGTAACTCACCTTCTCATTTCTTACACCAGGAGAAAGTGTGGCGTTGATGACACAATGCATATTTACATTCTGGTAATCCACAATATAAATTGGTTAACCGATGGTAGGAAACTGCCAATACAGCTGATCAGCAACACCTGGCTGCTACTTGCCCTCTATATTCCTATGGAAGCGGTAAGGGTGTACTTGGTTTTTAACAAATGCCTTATCTATTTTTGGCTTTATTTTAGTTAAATAAATCATGACACGGTTTAATTTGTCATGAATCGTTGTTCATCTGAGGTTGTATTAACCAAATTTTAAGACCTGCTAAGGAGTCAGATTATTATTATTGTCAAGAATGCCTAAAAGATTCTCAAAAAATCTATAAATAAAGAGACTTTTTACTACAGAATAAAATAAACGGTTTATTAGATATTGTTTAACCCTTTCGCTGCTGAGGCTTTTCCCGCCCCTGTGCTGAGGTCATTTTTACCTGTTTTGCGCATCATGTTTAAACGTGTTTTGAAGGCTTATTTTAGTATATGACCCAGACATATTATATATCGTTCTTTCCGTCAGACTCGGTAGATTCATAATATGTCATTATTATATGTATACGTTATGTCATGTCTGTATATTATAACAAAAAATGCAATAAAATATGTATTTTCAATAATTTACAACGTGTAAAGTGTTTTTTTCCACATTTTAACATGCGAGTTATATTTTGTATGGGGTGCGCTTGTTAAAAAAATTAGAGATGGGGTCTCGTTACATTTTTTTTTGGGGAAAATTACACTATTTTTAACAAACGCACCGCATACAAAAATCGTTAGTGCAGCATCATTGTTCACATTATAATTGAAATGGGAACAATATTGCTGCATTAACAAACCAAAAAAAAAAAAAAAGTGTTTATTATTTTTTTTTTTATTTTTATTTTTCATTTTTTATTTTTTTTTACAAAATTTTTCACTTTCATGTTTGGTATCGTTGGAACGGCCATGCTCTGGCCGATCCAACCATACCAAAATTTAACCCCTAGCTGCCACGGATCAGGAGATAGGGAGTTCATTGGAACTCCCTATCTCCACCGTTGGTGGCAGTCAAGGGTTAAGTCCAGGACTGGCGTCATCGTGCTACGCACGATGATGCCAGTCCTCAGGGGGAGTTCCCGGAGGCTTGGCCGACATCCAAGATGTCGGCCAGCTCCGGGAAAGGATCGCGAACCGGCGCTTTTCAGCGCCGATTCGTGATCCAGCTCCCCAGGGATTAATGCCAGGCATCATTTGGAAGGGCAGGCTGTGCCCTTCCAAATGATGCCTGGGTTAACCCCCTGTGCGCTGCCGATCGGGAGGGAGAGAGGTCCGAAGGACCTCCCCCCCTCCCTTTCAGGCGCCTCCTCCGCACATGCGGGGGGGGCGCCTGAATTAGGTGTCATCGCGCCCCCGCGGTGACACCTAATTCTGGCGGCTGCTGTTCCGGATGCCGGGCTGACATCCAGGATGTCAGCCCGCACCGGAGGGGCCAGCGATCGGCCGGAACCCGGCCGAACGCTGACCCCAATGGGAGGACGTGCTCAGCGCGTCCTCAGCACACCAGCGGGAATGCTGAGGACGCGCTCAGCGCGTCCTCAGCAGCGAAGTGGTTAAAAACGGGAATATTTTTAACATTGAAGCCTATGGGATTCGCCTGAATAAACCTGATAAAATGAATCCACCGAACCACATGGCACTTCGGCAACTGTTCACTGCTGTTTGGTATTCTCTGAATAGATTAACCATTGCTTCTCTGGAGATTTCACTGCTGTCGAACAGGCACCGTACTGACTGGCAGTTCACCAAAATTTGGCGAACTGCCCGCTCTATGAATAGCCAAATGGCTCCGAAATGTCACCGTACAGGGAAATTCCCCGTTCGGTGACATTTGGGGAGCCAGATCGGCTCTCGCCAGAAAACCCCTACAGTCTAGAGGGATTGGGGTTGAGGAAGGCAAGGGGAATTTTACTGGACGGCAGGATCATTAGTGCCAGTGCTTCAGGAATGATGGGGCCATAGAAGCAGCTTCAATCATGTGTGAGTAGGTGAGCAGAGGGATGAGTTAGCAGAGGGATGAGTTGCATCAGTGATGTGGTACGCTAATCTGAAGAGATGGGTTTTGATGATTTTTTATTATGTCCTGACACATAAAACCATAGAAATCGAAGAAGATGTACTTTCTTTTTCACATATACAGTATATATATATATAAACACTGTATTAGTCACATATTCTCATTTCCCACACTGGGAGCAAGTCCAGTATTTTATACATAATCATATTATTTATGAAACACAATGACAATTACAAGAGAAAAAAGATAGTTTATCAATTTCGGTTGATATTGAGTATTTCTTTAGAAAAATGCAGTATTTTTTTTCCAGTTCATTTTTTTTTATTTTTTCGTGTACCCAATACATAACCATACAGATTTGGATGATAAAATGTGGAAGAATACAATGAGCAAAAAATTGTGAAATTAAGTACCGCACACGTGGGTTAAAAGGTGCAGCGGTGAAAAGGTTAATGTCTATCTATCTCCATTATGGGATACATTTTGCAAAAAATTGCCTCAACCCTACCCCTCATCCCGGAGTGGTACGGTTGTATGATTCTTGACATTTCAGTTTGCAAAAAGGTTAAAAAATGATTTTCTTAGTTAAAGTTTATTATATATTATATGAGGGAATATACCACTAAACCAAATTTGAAGATTTTTTAAAAATCACGTCCTATCCGATTTTTTAATCCGATTTACAATGCCGTACAAAAAAGATGAAGAAAAGAAATTACACGTTACAATCTGCAGATACGCATTCTTTTTAAGGAAATCAGCTTGATTCCTGCTCATCTTTTAACAGCCATTTGTTCCACATAAATGCATTATAAGGTAAAATTAAATAAATCTGTTCATTAGAGCAACAGCAGGGTATCTACTGCAAGATGTGACTAGAAGTGCTGCTCTATATTCTATCAGGAACTAGATGAGAGAGACACACTGTGCTCTGCTGACCTGAAAGAATCATGCATTTTCCTTCAATTTCATATAGGAGGCTTCATTAGTTATATTTTCCTTTTCTTATAATAAAAAAAAAATCCACGGCAAAAGGATATCAGATTCCTGTTGATTATCAAGGTATCTAATTGTGAGACGTACGGTGGACACATGCTGCTAAACGTAGCCAAGTGCCCCTGAGTGCATCAATACGTTTGCTTTTACACTGGAATCATTTGAACAAAATATGTGACAAGAAGAGTTAGACAGAGGGATCATTGTGATATCCAGCGCAGAATCATGAAAAAAATGACCTATTGTAAAAAATAAAAAAATAAAAAAAAATCATCTGTCACAGCCCTGTTTCTAACCAAAAATAAATAAATATATAGGTGTATATATATTTAGTATTCTCATCTGCCCTCTGAATTCTCTAGGTCCGTATGATGTCATATGTTGTATTCTTAACGTTATTAGACAACAATGGAATGAATGAATGAACGAATTTTAATTAGGCAGGGAGATTAGGGTTCAGAGTATAAGTAATTAGATGCTTGGTGTGGGTTTATGTGTTATAAATGATAAAAAATAGAAATGTGCGTTTCGTTCCAAATCAAAATAATTCAGATGAAATTTTCTCGATTCGTATTTCGGAATTGCTTCCGAAATACGAATCAGGTCGGTCCGAAACGGTCTGAAAATGGAACGAAAACTAATCGATTTGGACCAGAACGAAACGGTACAAAGCAAATTTATTTCGTTTTTATGATCAGTTCTTTACACTGTTTCAATTAAACTGGGCACAGCGTCCCTGTCCATTGGCTGTGGTGCTGAATCTGTTGTATTCAGCACCACAGGCCATGGACAGCACCATGGTGCCATTCGGTGCGATTCGGCGGCAGTGAAATTCCCCATGGAGAAGTAATGGTTAATCTATTCAGAGACCGCTGAACAGCCTCAAAATGTCTGTGAAATGCTCTGGTTTTCGATGGTTCATACGACAGCTTTAAACATGCAAATCCCATATGTTTTAATGTAAAAAATATTCCCTGCTTTTATTAAATATTTATTCAACCAACTATTCTTTTCACTTGCTGCAAAAAGTCTCTATTTACTTTTTAGGATTTGTTTAGGCATTTTTCAGGATTTGTTTTTAAATTTTTGGATTCATAATTTATTTTAAAAGGAGGCTTTTTTTTCTTTTCTTCAGTCTGGCTGTGTTCAGCTGGGACTGTCTATGGTGCTGAAACCTATTCAGTACCAAGGACAGCAGCTACTCTTGGTGCTGAAGCCTATTCAGTAACCTATTCAGTGCCAAGGACAGCAGCCCCGCAGTGCTCCGGAGCCCCGCAGAGCTGCTATCCATGGTGCTGAATAGGTTTCAGCACCAAAAACAGGGGGATTAGTTTTTTTTTACCCTAATCTAAGTAATTAATTCATTCGTTTGACATTCCGAAAAAGCGAATAAAAATGAAAAAAATGAACAAAAACTAAATAACTAATAAAAACAAAAAACTAAATGATCCAAAAAACAAATTACTAATAAAAACAAAATAACAAATCAATTTGAAATACGAATTACCGATCGTCCGAACTAATGAATCAATCCGAAATACGAATCACATTAACGTAACGAATGCATTTGAAAAACAGAACGAATCGATCCAAAACAAAACCTGAATGATTTTTTTCGTTGTGCACATGTCTAATAAAAAAGTAAAAACATTTTATTGCAGATTTGCAGCGAAAACTATGTTCAATTAGCACACTCTTAATTACACTAAACTTAATTATATGTATGGTATGTACTCTAGATATCGATAACATACTGTTCACTTGCTATTTTTAGTTGAAATGTATCCACCTTACCATATGAATATTATCCATATTGCTATAATTTTAATACAATTGACTTTATTTGCAAGATAGAAATGTATAACTTTCACGCAGCAGACTTATAAAAATGTCAACTTTCAAAGTTAATATTAAAAAATGTTAACCCATGCAATAGCAAGTAATCTTGCACAAAACTACTACTTTTTAAGTCTAGTACAGTAAAAAATATTGGAAGTTTCCCAATGTATGTGTTACTGTAGTAGCCTTATTTGACAGATGTTGCCAAAAGTTCTGCTGCTTCTGTCCTGAATCAGCTGGGTGTCATGATTCCCTGATCCCAAAATGCAGCACATGCCACAACCTAAGCTGCTGGTCTTTAGAGCAGCCCGAATATAACTAACAAGTAGAAAAAACAGATAATACATTGTCAACGATAAGCCAAAACCAGAGAGGGTAGTCCTACAAGCCAAAGGCCAGAAAAAGGGAAAAAGAAGTCAGAAGAGATAGACCAAGTTCGGTACATAATGTTAATACAATGTTAATAATTCACAACATGGAATAAGACAGAGAATGGTCAGAGTAGGCAAACCACAGACAGTACACGAACATAAGACACAGAAAGCAAAAGCGCACTCTCGGGCAGTTGAAAACCATGACAGGGCATTGAGCGTAAGGGAATCCTGGCACTTGAACTTGACGTACAAATCTGATTGGGCAGCTTCATAATGTTACGCCCACACACAGCTTTGTCACTTGGCCACCACCCCTGCAACCCGGCATATAAAACCGGACACCGGTGAGCATCCAATGCCACCATCCGCCTGGTGGAGTTGAGAGCCCCTAACCTCACACTGGGGATCTGTGTTTTAGACACAGAATCCAGCTTCTCAAACTGGTTTAGCACCTCTCATGCCCAATGTGCAAAAACGTTTGGGGTACATTCTGGAGCCCAGTTGGAAACTTATTTAATTTGCAATACTCAAAATTCTTTTGTATTGCTCCAGAATGAGATCAAATTGAGTATACTTGATATCAGTGCACCAGCAGGTGCTGGGACGATTGTGTATATCCGATCTTGATAGCGAAGGGGTTGATAGGACCTGGTCTAGTTGGCATATGCAAGAATACATCCCTGTACTAAGACAGCAGGGTGAGGGGTCATAGCAATTTTTTTTACTAATGTCCTTTCTTTTAGAGGTTCAACATATGTAAGGTATGTGGGTGTATCACAAAACTTCAAATCAATTAAGCTCCCAGCATTGAGTCTCTAAACCAGGCGTCAGCACCTTGGCCCTCCAGATGTTTTGGATCTAAATTTCCCATTATGCCAAATCAACCTAATGAGTGGCTGATCATCATTGGAGAGATGCAGATAGAGGCTGGGAGTTCTATGGATTTTCAGCTCTATTATACAAACAAATTAGGATGATTCTATAATTCTAAAGTGTTATTCAGAGGGAGCCGATCTGGCCCCGAAATTGCACCAAACAGTGAATTTCCCCTTACGGTGCAATTTTGTAGCTATTCGGCTATTCACAAAGCAGGCAGTTCACCAAATTTTGGCAAACCGCCAGCAAATACAGTGCATGTTTGACGGCAGTGAAATCCCCATAGAGTTTCACGGGGCACCCGGCGTGATCCAAGGTGGGCTCTTTGTAATGGATATTCAGCCCTTCCTTGAGGCAGGTTAGCTGCTGGCCGCATGGACACAGACCACAGCACACAGACACTAGACAAGATAAACAACAGAACTGGAACAGGAATGGCAGGAGAGCAAGGAGAAAACAACAGAACACTAAAGGGATCCCAAACTCTAGAATAAAGTCCTTGTATGGCCTTCTGCCTAGGGAAAGGGAATCTAACAAGGAAGGGCGATGGTTAAACAGGATACAGCAAGACAATATACTCACTAGGGATGAGCTGTTCGGTTCGATCAGTTTGGAGTTCGATTCCAACATTGGCAGTTCGAAAGTTCGCGAACTTCGAACTTTTTGGGATGTTCGCCAAAAGTTCTAAAAAAAAAAAAAAATTGAAAAAAGTATAAAAATACTTAAATACTAAAAAATCTAGAAATAAAGTGACTCTTTACTGCAGAATATTGTAAGCAACGGTTTATTAGATATTGGATTAAATCGGGAATATTTTTAACATTGAAGCCTATGGGATAAAACATTCTTGTTACTAAAACATCAGGCAGACACAGACCTCTAATCAGGCACTGTAGAGGGCAGCCTGCAGGGGCCTCCCAAGGATCCCCTTGAGGAGCAAGGAGCATGCAGCCGCCGGATGACAGAGCTGCGACTGTGTGAGCTAGCCACCCGGGTGCATGTGGCAGAGACAGGCAGCGCAGGGAGGGAACCACTGCACCTGCAGCCACGGCAGACCCCCCCAGCCCCCACCAGGATCCAGGGAGCCCCCACTGACCACCAGGCTAAGGTAAGGCGACACATTTCTAAAAAAAAAAAATTGAAAAAAGTATAAAAATACTTAAATACTAAAAAATCTAGAAATAAAGTGACTCTTTACTGCAGAATATTGTAAGCAACGGTTTATTAGATATTGGATTAAATCGGGAATATTTTTAACATTGAAGCCTATGGGATAAAACATTCTTGTTACTAAAACATCAGGCAGACACAGACCTCTAATCAGGCACTGTAGAGGGCAGCCTGCAGGGGCCTCCCAAGGATCCCCTTGAGGAGCAAGGAGCATGCAGCCGCCGGATGACAGAGCTGCGACTGTGTGAGCTAGCCACCCGGGTGCATGTGGCAGAGACAGGCAGCGCAGGGAGGGAACCACTGCACCTGCAGCCACGGCAGACCCCCCCAGCCCCCACCAGGATCCAGGGAGCCCCCACTGACCACCAGGCTAAGGTAAGGCGACACATTTCTAAAAAAAATAAAATCCGAGGACATTATTAATTGTCCCCGGGAACATAAAAAAAAACTTTTCTTTTCTTTCTCTACCTGGCTGAATGTATTTAATTATATATTAGATACATTCAGCCAGGTAGAGGGGGTGGCATGTGGCTGCGCGGGGTCTCAGGCAGTGGTTTGCTTTTTTGTTTGTAACTTTTTAGCAAATTTATAGGGGAAGGTAAGGGCAGGTATGAGATATATATAGATATATAGATATATAGATATAAGATATATATCTATATTCTTATAAATATATATATCCAGACTTGTATTACACACACATTTTGGCAACTAATTTCCCCCCCCATTTGGCTGATTCCCTTCAGAAGAAATGTTGAACCCGATAGAGCAGAGAATAATATATATATTCTCTGCTCTGTCGGGTTCAACATTTCTTCTGGAGGGATCAGCCAAATGTGGGGGGAGCATTTAGTTGAGATTGTCCACATGCCACCTCCCCATGTGCGTATGTGTATATATGGTCTGAGGTCTGTGGATGGGTGCATATATATATATCTGAGTGTTGATATATACGTATATATAGGTCCGCGTGTTGATATAAGATTTTAGTTTTGGCTCGTTTCGTCCGTAATTCGACAATTTTCATTTCGGATCATTTCGGCCGATTTCCGTTTCAGTTCGTTTCGTTTCGGCTCATTTTTCATATCAACATTTTTTCGTGATTTTGGACATTTTCGTGTATTCGTGTGGGAAATGTTTTGCCCCATGGACTTCAATGTTAAAAATATTCCCGTTTTAATTCAATATCTAATAAACCGTTTATTATTATATTCTGTAGTAAAGAGTCTCTTTATTTCTATATTTTTTAGTATATTTTAAACATTTTTTGAAGAAAAAAAAATCTGAGCCACAGGGTTTGGGAAATGTTTTGCCCCATAGACTTCAATGTTAAAAATATTTCCGTTTTAATTCAATATCTAATAAACCGTTTATTATTATATTCTGTAATAAAGAGTTTCTTTATTTCTAGATTTTTTAAACCTCACAGTAATGTGCGCCGTGTATTATGAGCATTCAGTATTATATGGGAGTACTGCTTTATGAGTAAGAGTAGTTAAAAATAAATAAATGTAAAACTCGAGGGGGGGTTGACACCATGAGTTACCGCACCGGGTGACACCAGCCCTAGTGATGCCACTGACAGTGTGAAGGTACTTGCTGCCACCAAAGGCGCAATATTTGGCTGCACTGACACTGATGCCTATATTACCAGATTCATATCATTTTAATTTTTTTGGACCACAGGGTCCAACCCTGCACTCTTCCACAATACCACAGAGGGGTTACGGTGTGACGGCACTGTTGCTGACACTAAAGGCCCAATTTTAAAGCACCTATTGTTACTTTCATCCAAAGCCTACATAAATTTCACCATAATTTAGCCAAAAAACTTCTTCTGTGTGTCCTAAAATGTCTCCTTTTTTAATACAGGCTGCCGCCCCAAGCAGTTGTTTATGAATAGATTAAAGGAAAACCGTTTACCGTCATTTGAAACTTCATTTTTTTGTTTTTAAATGTTTCTATACATCCTACAAATCCGCCACTTCATGGGCAGGTTATGGGGACCTCCTAGGCACGATATTTGAAGGAATTTTTGTTTTTACTTTTTACCCTTATTTCATGGAAAACTCACTGTTCCTTTAAAAAAGTTTTTTTTTTTTACTTTTTGTCCTTGCTTCCTGTCCCCCAGGGCACTACCCGGACCCCATACACCTTTTATGGCAAATATCTAGCATATATGCCCTCTTGGAGGGCACTCTAAAATTCAAACTTTCGAGTCCCATTGACTTGCATTGAGTTTGAATTTGAACTTTTGAAATTGTTCGAGTTCGAATGCGAACCGAACACGGGGGTGTTCGGCTCATCCCTAATACTCACACCCAGCAGCAACACAGGGAAACCCTTAACTAGGATGAGGTCCTTGCAATGGCCTCTAATACTAACTGAATAATGCTGCTGGGTAATACACAGAACAGTAATACAGGACACAAGGAACATCCAATAGAATTGTCAGAACCAGAGCCAAATGATGAAGAGCCAGGAGAGTATGTCAAACATGCCAAGATCAGATACTAGAGAGGGAAGTCAGAACAGCCAGGAATCAGGAACCAGAATAGCATACAGGAAATAACAAGAGCGTATGCAGAATCAGGCCTAAGTCAAAAACAGAATAGCAATAAATGCAAACAGGGATACACAGAAGAAACATCAATTCCAGGCCAAGATCATACACAGAATATCAAGACAAGATATAGTACCAGGAATACAGGAAGCGCTGACTCTCAGGAACAAAACCCTCAGGAACAGCAACCCATGCAAGAGTCAGGAGCCTCTGTGCTGCTTGCATATTTATAGGGACAGGGCAGACCATGTGACCCCATGCCAGAACAGTAGCAGTGGAAGGCTAGGGTCAAACGAACACATTATTCGCAGCGGCCGACAACAAGTGCGTCCGAATGCATTGATGTATTTTTTCACGGAATGCGCGAAAACGGTCATACGATGCGCATTTTTGCATGTGATTTGTTACGGATCCAAACCAGGAAACTTTTGGTGTCTGGATGTTATGTCGGCCGGACATTAGCAGCGTCTGACATCTCCTAATCACACACACACGCCGCTACGTGGACGCAGTGCACTCTGTACGTCAGTACTAGTGGTTCTGCGTTCTTGAAAAAATGCGTTCGTTTGCCGCTTGCGTTGCGCGGCCAGACTTTCGTGCGGCTGTACTTCGTATATTGGCCGTCATTGCCCATCATTTGCTGCTACTGCGGCCGTGATTAAGTGCGCCTAAACGCACATCAAAAATGCGTTAGTCTGACCCCAGCCGAATGCAGAAGCAGCACAGGATGGAGTGGCAAGGCTTAACAAAAGGAAGAGCTGGCCTGGATCGTTCTCACCAACCGGGAGCAGGACTGGATCCGGTGGAAACGTGACATGGAGAAGCAATAGGTAACCTATTCAGAGAACACTGAACAGCAGAGAAATGTCAGAGAAATGCCCTGATGTTTAGTGGTTTCATTCAGCAGGTTTAATCAGTCGAATCCCATAGGTTTCAATGTTAAAAAATTTCCGGTTTCACTCAGTATCTATAAAAACGTTTATTCTTTTAATTTGCAGCAAAAAGTATCTTTACTTATTTTTCTTTAAGATTTTTTCGGCAAATTTTTTTTTCCTGATTTTTTTTTAAAATAGCTCTTTTTATTTCTCTCAGACTTGTTTATTATGAGTCATACGACTTTATATGTTAATTCCAGACATTTTCGCCCAGTAGTGTTTTTTGAAAACAACGTTTAAAATTTGGAAACTTGCAATAGTTTTTTTTTTTCTGCCACACTTTGTCTGCGTTTTCTGGTAGTTGCTCGGCACTGTGTGCGGTGGATTGTTGGCTTTTTTTCAGATGTGATCGGCGGGTTTTCGGCAGATCGTCGGGTACGCTCAACTGGTTTTCTGCGACGTTTCGAATTGATCCAAATTTTTGGATCGTATTGGCGGAATTTTCAGTGATTTTTTCGGCTCTGTTCTCTGCACTTCGCAGGGGCGGATCCAGACACAGGTTTTGAGGGGTTGGGGGCATTCTACCAGTTTTGGCCAAGAGCTGGTGTTGGGTTCGCAGTGACCGGCGGATATATTTGCCCCAGCTCACATGGATATATATATATTTGCCCAAGCTCATATGGATATATATATATTTGCCCCCAGCTCGCATGGATATATATTGCCCCCAGGCAGCTCACATGGATATATTTGCCCCCAGCTTGCATGGATATATATTGCCCCCAGGCAACTCACATGGATATATTTGCCCCCAGGCAGCTCACATGGATAGATTTTCCCCCAGGCAGCTCACATAGATATATTTGCCCCCAGCTCACATGGATATATTTGTCCCCAGCTCACATAGATATAATTGCCCCAGCTCATATGGATATATTTGCCCCAGCTCATATGGATATAATTGCCCCCAGCTCATATGGATATATTTCCCCCAGCTCATATGGATATAATTGCCCCCAGCTCACATGGATATATATTGCCACTAGCTCACATGGATATATATTGCCCCCAGCTCACATGGATATATTTTGCCGCAGGCAGCTGACATGGATATATATTGCCCCAGGCAGCTCACATGGATATATTGCCCCCAGGCAGCTCACATGGATATATTTGCCCCAGCTCATATGGATATAATTGCCCCAGCCCATATGGGTATATTTGCCCCAGCTCATATGGATATATTTTCCCCAGCTCATATAGATATAATTGCTCCAGGACAGCTCACATGGCTATATTTGCCCCCAGCTCATATGGATAGAATTTCCCCAAGGCCAGCTCACATGGCTATATTTGCCCCCAGCTCATATGGATATAATTGCCCCAGGCCAGCTCACATGGCTATATTTACCACCAGCTCATATGAATATAATTTCCCCAGGCCAGCTCACATGGCTTTATTTGCCCCCAGCTCATATAGATATAATTGCCCCAGATCATATGGGTATATTTGCCCCCAGCTCACATGGATATAATTGCCCCAAGCTCATATGAATATAATTGTCCCCAGCTCATATGGATATATTTGTCAAGGCCAGCTCACATGGCTATATTTGCCCCAGCCCATATGGATATAATTGCCCCCAGCTCATACGAATATATTTGCCCCCAGCTCATATGGATATAATTGCCCCAGCTCATATGGATATAATTTCCCCCAGCTGACATGGGTATAATTGCCCCAGCTGACATGGGTATAATTTCCCCCAGCTCCTATGAATATATTTGCCCCAGCTCATATGGATATAATTGCCCCCAGCTCATATGGATATAATTGCCCCAGCTCACATGGGCATAATTTCCCCGAGCTCATATGTATATAATTGCCCCGAGCTCAGATGGATATAATTGGCCCCAGTTCACATGGTTATAATTGCCCCCAGCTCATATTGATATAATTGCGCCAGCTCTCACCTCTACTGCAGTGCTGCCAGGAGGCGTCGCCCCAGGCTCTGCGATGCGTATCCGCTGGTGTTCTTCTACTTTCTACGAGGCGAGCGGCCGCTGGCATGCAGCTTTGCCGCTCACCTGAGATTGGAACCACCTGACCACAGGGGCGTACCTAGAACATTTGGCACCCAGGGCGGATTCTATATTTGGCACCCCCCCCAACTTTAAAATGTAAGAAAAAAAAAAAATCTGAAGCACTTTTTTAATGTTTTCAAATATATTTTTAAGTTATAGCATTCTGGCAGGACATGATGTATACATATAATAATGATATATTATGAATCTGACGATGGTGGATCACGTGTCCTCTGTGCTGTGCAATAAGAGGCGAGTGTAGATTTTTTTGAATAATTGTTCTTTTTAAGTGATTTTGCAAACTCATAACATATCAATCCTCATGCTATGAACAAAAGTACACATGTGGCTTGTTTTGTTGATGGGAGTTGTGTGTGTGTTAGGGTGGCTTGTTTTGTGTGATAGCAGTTGTGTATTGGTGGCTGGGTTGTGTGTTTGTGGCTAGTGTGTGATGGGGTTGTGGGTTGGTTGGTTTTGTGTGATGGAGTTGTATGGGTGGCTGGTTTTGTGTGATGGAAGTTGTGTGTGTTTGGCTGGTTTTGTGTGATGTGAGTTGTGTGTGTGGGTGGCTGGTTTTGTGTGGTGGGAGTTGTGTGGGTGGGTGGCCTGTTTTGTGTGGTGGGAGTTATGTGGGTGGCTGGTTTTGTGTGATGGGAGTTGTGTGTATGTGCTGGGTGCCTGGTTTTGTGGATTGGAGTTGCTGAGCAGAGAATGGGTGTGTGTTTTGCAGGTATAAGATGTTGCTATGGTATTTTTTCTTTACTTCTCCAGCTTTTTAAAACTCCCTCTTCCCTGTCTCTGTTTACCCTTGGCTGCCTATTCACTGGTGATGCAGTGAATGCAGCCTGGCCCCCTCTATGCAGGACCTCATCAGGAGCCAGGCAGCTCAATGACAAATTTCTGATCGCTGCAGTGCTGGTTAATTAAAGTTCCACTTTAAACAGCAGTAAGCAGACAGGGCGCCATATTCTGCTGATACACCCCTTTAGGCTAGGGTCAGACGAAAGCATTTTTCCCCGCGAACGTGAAAAAGTGCGTCCGAACGCATTGACGTATTTTTTCACGGAATGCGCAAAAACGGTCAGACGACGCACATTGTCGGTCGTGATTTTGTACTGATCATCAATAAAACTCTTTTTGCATCTGGACGTTATGTAGGCTGGACATTAGCAGCGTCTGACATCTCCTAATCACGCACACACGCCGCTATGCCGCAGCTGCGCACTCAGTACGTCAGTACTAGCGGTTCAGCGTTCTCAAAAAAATGCGTTCAAATTCCACTTGCGTTGCACGGCCGGACTTTTGTGCGGCCGTACATCGTATATTGGCTGTCACTGCCCGTCATCTGCTGCTAGTGCGGCCATAATTATGTGCGCCAGAACGCACGTTAAAAGTGCGCTGGTCTGACCCCAGCCTCACCTGCCGTTTACTGTCATCTTCTCTCTCTGCACACAAATCACACCCCCTCTCCTAGAGCTGCTGCGGGGCAGGGGAGGAGCTATGGAGGGAGGAGAGGGGGATTTGTATTCTATTCTATTTTATTAGTAATGCAAACGCCCTGCTCCGCTGCTCGTTGTTTGAGAACACAGCTCAAAGCTGTCACACAGTGACAGTGGCACCTCCTAGTACTCCCTAATGACACCCCAATAATCACTGGTACCTGGGGCGACCCACCCCCCGCCACTCCCCTAAGTACACCACTGCTCTGTAATATGCTCACACACAAATTTTGGTGAACTGCCAGCAAGTATGGTTCTTGTTCGAAGGCAGTGCAAAAAACCCCATAGAGAAGTAATGGTTAATCTATTCAGAGAACACCAAACAGCAGAGAAATGTCAGTGAAATGCCCTTATGTTCGGTGGTTTCAACCAGCAGGTTTATTCAGGCAAACTCTATAGGTTTCAATGTTAAAAATATTCCCGTTTTTATGCAATATCTAATAAACCATTTATTATTTCACACAAAAAAGATAGTCAGCGCCCAAATTTGTGCCACCACCAGTATCCCAATGCCAAACCAGATCTATAGAGGTTTCCCCCAAACCAAGGTAGCAACAAGTGTGAATATACGTATCTGGTGGCGCGATAACAATCGCTTCTTGGTGTTCAGGTGGTTCTCATGGTATAAATCGTTAACGTCCAATATGGATTATATAGAAAAAAGCACAAAATGCATATAATAGTGCAGGGTGTACAAATATTGGTGGAATAAATGACAATGAACTATTCCACTCACAAGTGGAGAGCCCCGTCACTGGCTCTGAGTGGTTACGAGCATCTGGGTCCTTTGTCTTCTTTATAGTTTTGGAGGAGACCCACACCCTTCAAAATCAGTATTTTCTTTCACTCATCGGATGTTGAAGAAGACATAAAAAACAGAAGAGAGACCTTCTTGTGCAGGTCCGCCAATATACATATAATTAATTTAATTATAGTATCAACTCACATTAGATGGAGCTTATGGCCAAGCTCTGGGTGGTAGTGCCAGTGGATTTGTTGAGTGGGTCAAATCCACAAAAACCTCAGATGGATTCCGAAAAAGGGACCAAATTCTTCTTTATAAAAGAAAAATCTTTAATCTAAAATGTAACATAATAGAAATGATGTACTAAATAAAATACTAAATGCTCTGTACAATCGCCAGAACGCGTTTCGCCATATAATACGGCTTCTTCAGCTGGTTTACAGAAATCAAATAAATATTGCGTATATATAGTCCCTACAGAGCATTTTGTATTTTATTTAGTACATAATTTCTATTATGTTACATTTTAGATTAAAGATTTTTCTTTTATAAAGAAGAATTTGGTCCCTTTTGTTTCGGAATCCATCTGAGGTTTTCGTGGATTTGACCCACTCAACAAATCCACTGGCACTACCACCCAGAGCTTGGCCATAAGCTCCATCTAATGTGAGTTGATACTATAATTAAATTAATTATATGTATATACCTGCGCAAGAAGGTCTCACTTCTGTTTTTTATGTCTTCTTACACATCCGATGAGTGAAAGAAAATACTGATTTTGAAGGGAGTGGGTCTCCTCCAAAACTATAAAGAAGACAAAGGACCCAGATGCTCATAACCACTCAGAGCCAGTGACGGGGCTCTCCACTTGTGAGTGGAATAGTTCATTGTCATTTATTCCACCATTATTTGTACACCCTGCACTATTATATGCATTTTGTGCTTTTTTCTATATAATCCATATTGGACGTTAACGATGTATACCATGAGAACAGACCTGAACACCAAGAAGTGATTGTTATCGCGCCACCAGATACGTATATTCACATTTATTATTTTAATCTGCACTAAAAAGTCTTTATTTAGTGATTTTTTTTTTAGTACCTTTTACAAATTTTTCTGAATTTTTTGGGCAAAAATTGTCCCTTTTTTTTAATAGCGTTTTTTCTTTATTCTGTAACAGAACTTTTTATTATCAATCATAGGTTCTTGTATGTAAATTCCAGACATTTTCGTTCAGTAGTTTTTTTGAAAACAGCAGGCCACGGGTTTGCGGTGGCGGCATTCAACGGCTGACTCTCTGCACTGGTGAATTCACTGCAGGGTGGGGAAATTTTATTCCCCGAAGTGCAGGGAACAATGTTGGCGTCATTTTGGTGCTCTGTGAGTAACCCCTTTAGTGGTTAGGTTTTTTGCTGCCCCTTGGAAAGTGCCAGCCTAGGACTTGCCTACCCAGGACATACTTGAAAATTTGTGAAATCTCAATGTATCCTTCCGGGTAAAATACTTTGCAAAAGTAGAAAAACATTTTTTATTTTTTTTAGTGTCACCCTAGGGGGTGGTGCCACCTGGTGCGGGCTGACCCTGCCCCTAGGTATGCCCTGCCTGAACAGCAGTTCTCGCGAGATCGCGTGCTGGTCAGGTCACATGATTCCAATCCCATCCCAGGTGAGCGGCCAAGCTGCATGTCAGCGAACTCTCGCCTCGTAGGGAGTAGTGTAGAACGCCGGTGGCGGCGTTTTCTCAGGGGAAGTGGGGCAATTGCCCCGTTGCCCCCCCCCTCGATCCACCCCTGGCACTTCGAGGACCTTGCGGTGAATGCTGAATTCACCGCAGGGTCGAGGAATTTGGTTCCCCAAAGTGCGAGGAATGTGAGAGCACCGAAATGTCACCGACATTTCGGTGCTCTCTGAATAACCCCTTTAGTCTTACAAGTGTTACATCGCTCCTGCTGTTTGGAGAAAGTAATTTTTATCATTTTTTTAAATATATCTCATTCTGTGCACTTTGATCTGCATCTGATTCCTGACTTGGGGGAGTTTACTATTATATTATTATTAATGATAGCATTAGCAGTAACTGTGTCTGTACCTTTTTATTTATACAAATAATGTATATAAAAGCTTTGACATATTTCTCAAACACAATTCCTCTATTAAAGGTTACTTGGAAATTATGGGTAAATCATTACATACAGGCTTTTACATGCAGACTATCACACTCTGATCATCCATTACTGCATAAAGGTGATAACTTTGGAAGCCGATGGCATTACAGAGGAAAATAACATTCAATTTTTCTGTAATCCCTTATCTCTGGCTTCCAATACATTCCTATTTCTACCAATATTATCTGCTGGCAATATCTATCAGATATATTATGTTTTGTTTACATGGAACTAAATCATCGTATATTTACATTCGGGTTTGTGGAAAGATTGTTGCCAGATTAGGATTTTGTTAAATTCATTTTCTGTTGTTTAAGGCAATACGAGATCTATAAATTGAACCTTTTACTAAAGGGTTTTAAGCTATGATGTCGGAACCAGGCTAATAATTTACATTTTGAGTAGATAGCCCTCTATCGACCTCCTGCTGCATGAATACTAGGGTTGCAAGTGTACAAGACGAGAAAGAAAGAGACATAATTTACATGAAGGGATTTTTTTTTATACCTATAATGATGTTAACAATTATCTTGACATCCATCAAAACGAATTGTTCTAATCGCTTTTCACGACTTGAACATCAGTGGGTTCACGTATACCTGATTACTGCATTAGCGGAACCCTTGTTCGTAATGCATTGCCATGGTTCAAAGTAAAATAATAGGGTTTTAACAATAAAACCAGGGTCTGACCAAACACAATTTTACTCTTTTGAATAAATGAGAATAGAATGTGGAAGGCTAACATATTATATTTTACTTGATATTTAGAGAATTGTTCCTCGGATAAATGATGACCGCAGACTGCTTATTAAAGACGTTTTGTCATACGTTCGGATAATGCCATTGCCTTTCAACCCTTTCCCATTTGTTGCATATTTTTTCTTTATCCAGTATATCCTGTTTTCAAGCTATTTTTGTGTAACTGTAGCTAAAGCCTTGTGAGACGTGAGCGGGCCCCACCGTAGAGCAGGCCACTAGTGTCGTTGCTCGGTCTCAGGGCCCTCACAAACCCCCCCTTTCTCTCACTATAAGTTTACAGGGTCATCCAGACGTGGACCCCTTGCTTGATGTGCCTAGAGGTGTGTAATCTATACCCTCCTGGCGAGGCCTAACAAGGCTGAAACGATCATCGGGGGTTGCTGCACGTCTCGTTCAGGGATGACGTCCTTGGCATTCAGTACTGGCCGCCCTTTCTGGGTGAGAGCAGGCTGATTTGCCTATGGAGCATTCATCCCTGTAATGGGACAATCGAGCTAAAGCCTTGTGAGACCTGAGCGGCCCCCACTATATATACTGATAAAAAGTAAGGGCGCCCTGCTGACGTCGGGCTCTGGTGGGTTCCTGACCGCGGCAGGGGCTGTAATGCCATGATGGCGGCCCTGGTCAGGAGCACTAAATGTTCCACATTTAAAAGGACACTCTAACCTAAAATCCCCCCTGTTTTTTTACATTAACCCTTTCGCTGCTGAGGCATTTCCCGCCTCTGTGCTCAGGTCATTTTTACCGGTTTTGCTCATCATGTTTAAACGTGTTTTGAAGGCTTATTTTAGTATATGACCCAGACATATTATATATCGTTCTTTCCGTCAGACTCGGCAGATTCATAATATGTCATTATTATATGTATACGTCATGTCATGTCTGTATATTATAACAAAAAATGCAATAAAATATGAATTTTCAATAATTTACAATGTGTAAAGTGTTTTTTTTTCACATTTTAACATGCGAGCAATTGCGGTTATATTTTGTATGGGGTGCGCTTGTTAAAAAAATTAGAGATGGGGTCTCGTTACATTATTTTTGGGGGGAAATTACGCGATTTTTAACAAACGCACCGCATACAAAAATCGTTAGTGCAGCATCATTCTTTACATTATAATTGAAATGGGAACAATATTGCTGCATTAACGAACCAAAAAGAAAAAAAATCCTGTTTATTTTTTTTTTATAATTTTTTTAAAATATTTTTTTATTTTTATTTGTATTTTTTATTTTTTTTACAAACTTTTTCATAGTCATGTTTGGTATTGTTGGAATGGCCATGCTCTGGCCGATCCAACAATATCAAACATTAACCCCTAACTGCCACGGATCGGGAGATAGGGGGTTCATTGGAACCCCCTATCTCCACCATTGGTGGCAGTTAGGGGTCAACTCCAGGACTGGCGTCATCGTGCTATGCACGATGATGCCAGTCCTCAGGGGGCATTCCCGGAAGCTTGGCCGACATCCAAGATGTCGGCCAGCTCCGGGAAAGGATCACCAACCGGCGCTTTTCGGCGCCGATTCGTGATCCAGCCCCCATGGGGTTAATTCCAGGTACCGTTAGGAAGGGCAGGCTGTGCCCTTCCAAACGGTGCCTGGATTAACCCCCTGCACGCCGGCGATCGGGAGGGAGAGAGGTCCGAAGGACCTCCCCCCCTCCCTTTCAGGTGCCTCCTCCGCACATGCGGGGGGGCGCCTGAATTAGATGTCATCGCGCCGCCGCAATGACATCTAATTAGGCCGGCGGCGGTTCCGGGTGCTGGGCTGACATCGAGGATGTCAGCCCGCACCGGGGGGCACAGCGATCGGCCGGAACCCGGCCGATCGCTGGCCCCAAAGGGAGGACGCGCTCAGGGCGTCCTCCGCAAGGAACGCTACCTGCAGGTGGACACGCTGAGCGCGTCCTCCGCAGCGAAGAGGTTAAAATATACCTAGTCACTCAATAACTAGGTAGGGATTTTTTTTATTTTTTTTTACTGTAATACTTACCCTAAAATCCACTTGTTTCCAACGGTGTCTTTTTTTTTTATATACTCACCTCCCTCCTCTTCCGCTCCCGTCCTTCTAAATCTTTCACTTGGCTAATGGTTTACGTGAGAAGCGTGCATGCGCGCCTCTCACGTAAGCCAGCCAATCAGCAGGCTTCCTCTTCTTCTTGGATTAGTGTTACGGGCAAGAGGATGCGCGCAACACTAATCCCAGCCGCAGACTATGCTGGCGGCTTGCTCCCGCCAGCTACTGCGGCGAGTTGGAGACGTCATCGCGCTGAAAGCGCAATGACGTCTCCTACTTGGCAATAGTCGGCAGAAGAGGGAAATATGAATCCCGCTCTGCTGACTGACAGCTGGGAGGGTGGAGTAAAGTCCTCCGCATCTCTCAGCTGTTTCAGCCGATCGGCTGAGCGGAGGGAGGGGGGAAAGGCGAGGGCATACTCAGGGCATCATGACCACCTAAAAAAGCTTAGGTGGTCATGTTGCCTAGAGTATCCCTTTAACCCTTTCACTGCTGAAGACGTGTGGGGCACGTCCTCATTGATGCACGTTGCATGCTGAGGACGTGCCCCACACGTCATCAGCTGTACGGGACCCCCGGCGGAGATACTCACCTCTCTGTCCGGGGTCCCACGGCGTTCTGACTTCAGCGTCCTCAGACGCTGAAGTCAAGCTCCTCCCGGCGTAAATGACGTCATCGCGCCATGCGCGATGACGTCATTTCCAGGCGACCCCCCGGCAATGCCAGGAGATAGCCTGGAAGGGAGGGAGGGGATCCGTTCGGATCCCTCTCCCTCCCGATCGGGAAGGAGCAGCGCTAAAAGCCAGGCACCGCTTAAAAGGGGAGAGTCTCCCCTTTTAAGCGGTGCCTGGCTTTAACCCCTCAAGTGCTGGGTTGCACTTCAGCGCGTTGCGGCGCCGAAGTGCAGCCTATCTCCGGTGGGGGCCGCCATCTTGGATGGCGGCTCCACCCCCGGGACTCCCCTCGCTGTCTGACGTCATCACGCATAGCGTGATGACGTCAGATAGCCGGGGAACCCCTAGCTGCCGGGGATTTCCCAAGGAAATCCCCTGGTGGAGATAGGGGGTTCTTGTGAACCCCGATATCTCCAGAACCGTGGCAGCTAGGGGGTCATGGAGGGTGTCATTTGAAAGGCCTGAGCATTTGAAAGGCCAACATGACTAGGTAAAAAGTAAAAAAAAAAAATTAAATAATAAATAAATTTAAAAAAATAAATAAATAAATACAAACATGTTTTTTTTTGTGTGTTGTTTTTATTAATGCAGCAATATTGTTCACATTTCAATTATAATGTGAACAATGATGCTGCACTAATGATTTTTTTCTATGGGGTGCGTTTGCTAAAAATCACGTAATTCCCCCCAAAAAAAGGAACAAGTCCCCATTTCAAATTTTTTGTCCAAGCGCACCCCATAGAAAACATAACCGCAAACGCTCATGTGATAAAATGTGAAGAAAAACACTTTACACACTGCAGATGATTAAAAATTCAATTTTTATTGTATTTTTTGTTATAATATACAGGCAGGACATGACGTATACATATAAAAATGATATATTATGAATCTGCGTAGTCTGCCGGAAAGAACGATATATAATATGTCTGGGTCATTTATTAAAATGTGGCTTTAAAATCGCGTTTAAACATGATGAGCGAAAGCGGTAAAAATGAGCTCAGCACACAGTGGTGAAATGCCTCAGCAGTGAAGGGGTTAAGGTCGATTTATAAAAGGAATGTTTAGAGTCTCCTTCCTAATTTTTTTTTTTAAAGGATTCCTAGGTAAATATAGAGTGCATGCAAAGCATTTCATGAACACTTGATACGTTTACATCAGTGTTTCCCAAACCTGTCAGGACCCTCTGCCTCGCCACGTTTGCCAGATATCTGAAGCACAGCACAGGTGATATGATTTGCTGCTCAGTGATTGCAGGATTCGGTCTGCATTTCCCCAAGGTGATCTGCAAAATCTGGCCTGGTTGAGGGTCCTGAGGACAGGTTTGGGAAACACTGGTTTACATGATTGTATAGGGGTATGCAATAATTGCAGTGTACATATATTACAGATACATAGATTTATAATAAAACTGTAGTTGATTTGTACCAACAGAGCTTACAATCTGAAACCAATTAAGTGATTTCATAGTTTTAGTTGTTATATGTGTTTTTTATTACTGTATATTTCATATTTGTTTTATCCCAGACCTGCTCTTCTTTTTTACATTAGAAGAACATGAGCAGTTTGGTCACTTTACGATATCGGTTATGTTGAATTGTCTACAATTGCAGCATACTCCAAATTGCCGCTGTCACTTTACCCTATTTCCAAATGTGTTTTTTTATGAAACTAGAATGTTGCAGGAAATTCATTACAAAAATCCACGCCAATTGACATATGGGTCACTGTCAAATAAGGAGTTTGCAAATGCAGACGTATGTAAGAAGCAGGAAGTCACTGCCGGATAAAATGATTTGCTTGTGAGAGAGACACACATACAAATGGAATCTTACTAAATCTTACTTAGAAAAAAACCTATTTATTTTTATTTAAAGAGGCAGCGGTGTATAGGCATTCATTTTTTTTAATATTAGTATTAGCAGGAGCAGGTTTTTCTCCATAGTGTCCCCTTTTTAGTGTGATGTTTGTAATAGTGCCCTAAGTATTTAAAGGGGAAATTAAGATATCTATAGACCAAAGGTATAATGGGATAATAACTATAAAACAGAAAACCATTAAAATATTTTATCACATTATATTGTGTTTTCATAAATTAAAAATGATATATATACACACACCTTGTTATTGCATTAAATTGTGTTTTCATAAAATAGTGTAATATGTAGCATTTTAATGTGAGGTATTAATGAAACCCTAACGAACACTAACGGTTGATTTCAATTTTGCACATAAAATTAAAATGATGCAGGAAATCACATTTTAGTTTTTATTTGGCTTTGATAGCATGGTTCACTAATTGTTTTTTTTTTTTCTTAAAAGGCTGATAATTTCCCAAAATGCTTTGTAATAGGCAATATAAAAATCTGAATTTAATGACTAAGAATTCGAAAATTGCAATGTACATTTAGCTCTAAGGAAGGGGATTTACCTGGTAACACTCTTGTAAAACCAACATATAATGAAATGTTTCATAATATTATTGTATTTTTCTATATTTCAGTTAGCATTTTAATTATTTTACAGACAGACAGTTCTGTTATTCGTGTTTATCTTTTTAGAAAAGGCTCAAAGACCTTAGTGCAACAGGATATCCAAAAAACAAAACAGGAGGAGTGAAGCGCCCAACAGAATACGTAATCACAGACCACTCGCTTAACGTTATTGTTGGGGTTCGGCTAAACAACCTTTAAGAAGAGAACATATGGAAGATGATAACGTAGCGCCGGCAGACAAAAGTCCACTGGAAAGCGGGACTGTGTTCACTGCATGTCCATTAATGGAGAAATACTTTTCAATCTTCAGAAAACTGCTCTCTTTTAATGGAGATATATCAGCAGACTGAAAGGAAGGGGAAAAAAACACAAATTGCGCAGTATGTAGCTCAAAAATTAAAAAAAGCTATTTGTGAGCTACATACTGCGCAATTTGTGTTTTTTTCCCCCCCTTCCTTTCAGTCTGCTGATATACACATAAAACCAAGCCAATGTTTGTAACACAGAGACGGGTACTCCGACAAACCAGGGTATGGGACAAAGAAAGCAGAACGTAGTGAGGAAACAGAGCGAAAGTCAATAAAGGATATCCACATATAAATGCATATTTGGAAACCTCATCTCTTCCAGAGGAAGAGGAGGTGTTATGTAGGGTGTAGGACACTCCCATTGGCTGAGAGGAATTATATATTTTGGAAAACACATGAGAGGTTTTTTTTGCAGAATAACACAAATTTTGGTGAGCATTCCTGGAATGAAATGGCTGGAGGAAAGCATCTTCAAAATGTTGTGTCATAGGAGGTATCTTCAGAATAATGCAGAGTGGTAAGATTAAGGTTAATAGTATGGACATAACAAGAAAAAAGGTTGTCATTTGCACTCACCCCCATAGCTCCATGAGAAACCAAACATTCAGAGGTTTTGGTTTACCTGAATGGACATTAAAGTGTAAGCCCACCCGGCACTTCACGGCACCTCTGGGTCAGGTGGGTCCTAACCTAATGAAACCAAAAGCTGCTTTCTAAGCAACTACATATCCTCATGCTGCTTCTCAGCTAAGAGACAGGCTGGTGGGTTTATATTTATACCCTCACAACAAACATTTCTACTTTGGGTTTGAAAAAGGCAATAAACAAGCAGCAGGAAAATGGAAAAATAACAGGCAGCAGGATAGACCCTATAATAGAGCACAGCAGAATGAGAGAGACTGGCTAAAATTGGCTAGTGCTCTGGGTCAGGTGGTCAGAGCTGACAAGCTGCAGTGAAATCCTGGAGCGGAGGATGTCGAGGGATGAAGCAGACAGTGGTAAGAGCAGACCTGGATTGACTCACCTATAGGGCTCAGGGCTGGAAAGGTGACAATATTAGTGATGGGCCGAATACCTCCATGTTCGGCTCGCATTTGAACTTGAACACCCGAAAAATTTCTAACGTGAACTCGAACCCAATGCGAACATAATGCAAGTCAATGGGGCTCGAACGTTCGAAAATTAAGGTCACCTCCTAGAGGGCATATATGCAAGATATTGGCCATAAAATGTGTATGGGGGTCTGGGTACTGCCCTGGGGGACCGGAAACAATGAAAATAAAAAAAATAAAAACGTTTTTAACCCTTTCACTGCTAAGTGCTGAGCCATTTCATCGCTGTGCTCTGAGCTAATTTTTACTGCTTTTACTCATGTTTAAACGTGATTTGAAGCCATGGGAAATGTTTTATCACCAAAGAATGGGAAATGTTTGACCAAAAATGAGTGGGAAATGTTTGACCAACAACGAGTGGGAAATGTTTGGCCAACAACGAGTGGGAAATGTTTTACCAACACACAGGAACAGGGTATACCTGAAATAGGCCAGACGGTATACAAGGACGCATTCTAACACAAGCCCAAATCGATCAGTGGTCAGGGATAGCCAAAACGGTACACAAGGGGTATCTATCATATAAGTCAAAAATCGATCAGAGTTAGAGTAGTCAAGAAATAGCCAAGGACTGGTACACGGGGGTGGTTCTCATACAAGCCAGGTAACAACGGAGACTGTAAAATCAACCAAGTAGTGAATTGCCAGGAGACACTCAGCACTGAGGGAAGCAAACTCCACGACAGATCGATGAGCCGGATCGCACTGTCTGTATTTAAACCCGGCGGGCATGTGACATCCTTCTGCGCCCTGCCTCCTGACCAGCCTGCGAGCTCCGGAAGCCGGCACAACTCCTGGCACTCGGCTTGTCGATGGCACCGCTTGGTGTCCCGGGGCCCCGTCTGAGCCCCAAATGTGACAGATACGCTCATACACACCACACATTACTGTGAGTTATATTGCTGTGGAACTGTGTTATGTCCTTTTTTTTTGGAAGGGGGCGAAAAGCTCTTACGGGTTGAGAAAGTTTACAGGAGGGCCCCATTGTGAGGTTCAGTAAGAGACCCATCATTTCTGAGGACTGCCCTGTATGCATCCGGTACACGTTTCAGTGCACCCAAATATCGGGCCTTTGTTGCCAGCAAGTGCCTTCACACCGTAACCCCTCTGAGGTATTGTGGAAGAGTGCAGGGTTGGATCCTGCGGTCAAATATTGAAATGATACGCACCTGTCACATTCAAGTGCAGAAAAATTGTGTCTTAGTCGGTGGTGCACGACTGAACACTAAAATTCAGCGTCCGGTTACCTTTACTGGCCATTCGGCTATTCAGAGAGCAGGCAGTTCGCCAAATCTTGGCGAACTGCCTGCACATACGGTGCCTGGTCAATGCCTGTTCGAGGGCAGTGAAATCACCATAGAGAAGCAATGCTTCATCTATTCAGAGAACAAAAACCAGCAGTGAAAAGTTGCCGAAATGCCCTGCTGTTCGGTGGTTTCATTAGGCAGATTTATTCAGGAGAATCCCATAGGCTTCAATGTTAAAAATATTCCCGTTTTTATTCAATATCTAATAAACCGTTTATTATTATATTCTGCAGTAAAGAGTCTCTTTATTTTTAGATTTTTTAGGATCTTTAAGGCTGGGGTCAGACGAGCGTGATTTCTACGGACTGTACATCCGTGCAGTACGGACATCGTCAGTACGGATGACGCAGTAGTGGTCACACAGTCCTTTTTTCACTGAAGTTATTTTATGACGGATGTAGGAGGGAAAAATAAATTACAATGAAAAAACATTCTGTCCGTGAAAAATGCTGGACGTATAAATGCAGTCCGTCTGACCTCGCTCCATCACTCACACACAAAGCTATGCAGACGTTATGGACGTGGCGCACTCCGCACGTCCGTTCTAGCAGTATTACGTTCTTGCCTAACCTGCGTCCGTTTGCCGCGGCCGTTGTGCGGCCGCAGTTCAGTGCAGACGTACTTCATGTGTCAGGCTCCAATGGACTTACTTTCATGCTATCACGGACGTACTTTTAGGCGCAATCACGGACGTGAACACTACGCTCGTCTGACCCCAGCCTTAAGCATTTTTTGGAATTTGTTTGAAAACCTTTTTATCGAACTTTCCGCGAACGTCCCGAAAAGTTAGAAATTTGCAAACTTTAGAACAGTCGATGTTCGAATCGAACTTCGAACCGATTCGAACCGGCAGCCCATCCCTAGACAATATCAGTTTACTGTAGATACATGGGCACTGAAAAAGTAAATAAACCAGACAGTGGTAGGGAGGATCCTATGCTTGTGTGGGGATCTAGTCCTCTTAATGATGTATCAAGTCAGATCTTGCCAGTGTGCTAGTGATTTACTTTACGTATGACACACATGATTTGGTGTGTTAGTTAAAATCATCCTACAGGCTTTCCCACTGTATAAATGATGTATACATGTGGTATTCCCTATTACTCAGTGAAAAAGAAAAAAAAATGTGGTAGATTAATTGTGCATCTGCATATGTTGGATGTTACAATTAAGGCTAGAGTCAGACGTACGCAGTCTGATCGCACTCTGCGTGCGTGCATAGCGAACGGACGTACTGAGGGAAGATACTGAAGACACCACACTATCTGTTTTTTTGATGGATGTAGAAAAAAGGGAATTATGGGAAATAAAATTAATATGAAAAATCATAAAAATTAGAAAAGGATAAGAAAAGCCATTGTGTGCGTCAAGGTGCTGGATATCGCAAATGTGCTGCGTCTGACATCTCCTCATCACTCAAACAGAACGCTACACAGACGTGGCACACTCTGCGCGTTTGTCTAGCGGTTTTACGTTCTTGCCTAACTTGCGTCTGTTTGCCACGTGCGTTGTTCGTGCGCAGTACCGTTGCACGTCTGCCAATGTGGTATACATGATCCAGTGCACGGCGTGTGATAAGGGCTGCTATATTGGTGAAACCAGCCTTAAACTAAATCTCAGGATGATCCAGCACAGACACTCCATCAAGAACCACCAGGAAAATACATATTGTACCCCAGTGGGACATCACTACAATCTAATAGGCCACTCCATCCAAAACCTCAAAATGAAAATCCTCAAAGGACATTTTAAAGACCACCGTGAACGCTAAACATATGAAATGAAAATGATCACATATTTTAACACTTTCAGGGTTATTCAGAGAGCGTGAAAAGCAGGAGAATGACTGGAGAATGACTGGAGAATGAAAAATTCTAGGTCAAAATAGCCAAACCAGAAAAATTCGCCCTTTCATCTCACTTTCCAAATCGGCTATTTTGACCTAGAATTTTCCATTCTCCAGTCATTCTCCTGCTTTTCACGCTCTCTGAATAACCCTTTATAATGCTGGACTCCATGTCGATTATGGGTTTTTAACCCACTATCATAACGTTACATAATATTCTAAATTCTGGCTGATGTTTTGTTTTTTCTTGGTTTCGTTTTTTTTTTTCTCATGTCTCTTTCAGCCTTCACTGTTTTGTGTTTTTGGTTTTTTGCATTCTCCTTTTTTTCCTTTTTTCATTCTATGTTGTATGATCTTATCTCTGTTGTTTTATTATGGGCCCAAGATCCCTCATGCGTTTATTTTCCCATTTTGAACATCCCATTTGACTCTCACTTTTTACGACATCTAATACCACCACCCATGTGACCCTTAATGTCCTAATGTTCACTTTTAGGAACTGATCAGTAAGCATCCAGACCTGAGGAAGAGAGGATATACTCTCGAAAGCTTGTCTTTTAAATGTAACGGAAGTCCAATAAAAACGGTATCACTACGTACTGCTATACTCGTGATTTTTATATATATTGCCACATGGGGGCGCTATAGCGTGATCCTCTAGAACAATTATGGCACGGAAACAGTCTCTTTATATATATCTTAGAGTTTATTTCTTCGCTCCAGCAAACAAATAAAATATAACAGAAAACAAAGTCTAACTCGTCTGAGTACTGACTAAACAATATAATGTCCCTCACTACTTTGGGAAAATAACCAAAAATAAATCTTCGCCAACCTCAGAGCTTCACTGTGTTTGCTGCTGCTGATCTCTCAGTCTGTCTGTGTGTCTCTCTCAGTCTGTCTGTGTGTCTCTCTGTCTGTCAATCTCCTTACTTCCTTCTCACTGGTTCCCCACCCCCAGGAAACATTTATTTATTTATAAAGGATTTTACCAGGAAGGATACATTGAGATTTCTCTCGTTTTCAAGTCCGTCCTAGGTTCAAGAACAATTTTTAAGGGCATTTAATTAGCAGGTGGGGAAACCTTGCAGCACATGGGAACAATTTAAAACACATTTTTTCCTCCTGGATTCAAACATCCCAATTCCTGCTCAAAAACACAGGGGGAATGTACACACCATCACACACAATTCCCCTCACTTTATCAATATATATATATATATATATATATATATATATAAATATATATATATATAGCAAATATCAGAAAAGAAGGCGGCACTCCAGGACGATAAACAGACAAAAGTTTATTCCAAAACCATCAACGTTTCAGCCCTAACCCAGGGCTTTCTTCATTTCCTGAAGAAAGCCCTGGGTTAGGGCTGAAACGTTGACGGTTTTGGAATAAACTTTTGTCTGTTTATCGTCCTGGAGTGCCGCCTTCTATTCTAATATCTGCTTGATATTCAGCCTGAACACGGCAGGCACCGGACACTAAGGGATCGTGGAAGCTGGAGTGCTCAGCCATTGTTCTATATATATATATATACAAATCTAACAAACATCGACTTTCTAACATGTTTAAAGATGAAGTGATAAGGTGATGTTTTAAAAAGAGAGTATAAGGGTTATTCACAGAGCACAGAAATGTTGTCAACATTTTGGTGCTCTGTCGTTCCTCGCACTTCGGGGAATCAAATTTCCCCACCCTGTGGCGAATTCACCATTCACTTCACAGCAGGGTCCCCGAAGTGCAGGGAATTGGCTGCCAAATGCAAACTGGGCTGGCCGCCGCTACAAACCTGCCGCAAAACCTGCCAGACGATGCTGCAAACCCGCCACAAATACATTGGCCGCCGGACAACCACCAAACGCAGCCATTGAGCTGCCGAGCACAGCGCAACCAGCCACAAAAAAAGCAGACAAGCCGTCGGACAGGTAACAATAAAAATCATTACGATTGAAAGCACCTGTAAACATGTAACATAATGACTTTATTTCCTACATATTTATTTTTCTGTTAATCTGTATATTTGGTCTTGTGTTAATATCTTGCATTTTACTATTTTGTATTTCTGTAACCACTCAATGTTCTTGAACCCAGGACATACTTGAAAACGAGAGAAATCTCAATGTATCCTTCCTGGTAAAATCCTTTATAAATAAATAAAGTGTCAAAATTGAAACGCTGTTTTCAAAAACTACCTGGTCTGGAATATATATATATACATATAAGATCCAATGATTGATAATAAAAAGGTTTGTTACAGAAAAAATAAACGCTATTAAAAAAAAAAACTAAAAAATAAATTGCCGGAAAAATCCCAAAAAATGCCTAAAAGATCCTAAAAAAAATCAATAAATAAAGAGATTTTTTACTGCAGAATAAAATAATAAACTGTTTATTATATATTGTATAAAAACGGGAATATTTTTAACATTGAAGCCTATGGGGGTTCGCCGGAATAAACCTGCCGAATGAAAACACCGAACAGCAGGGCTTTTCGACAACTTTCACTGCTGTTCGGTGTCTCTGAAAAGATTAACCATTGCTTCTCTATGGTGATTTCACTGCTTTCGAACAGGCACTGTACTTGCTGGCAGTTCGCCAAAATTTGGCAAACTGCCCGCACTCCGAATAGCTGAATGGCCCCGAAATGGCGCCGTATGGGGAAATTCACTGTTCGGTGCCATTTCGGGGCCTGATCGGCTGTCTCTGAGTAACCCCTTACGTGCGTATATGTATTTATGTGTGTTTGTGTGTGTGTGTGTATATATATATATAGATATAAGAGAGAGAGTTTTAAGTTACATTTCCTTGATGTGAGGAAACCATGTTACCTACGGGTCATTCATAAAACACAGATGTAACAGTATTAAGTCCATTCGCAATATACAATATTAATCTAAAGAAGACTATGGTGGAATTCAGTATTTATATAAATTATCAGGATACACATTTTCATTTTCCAGAATTTAGATATTACAATCATAAATAACTAGTGTGGTGGTCAGCAATGTTTGGCCACCAGGTGGAGACAGTGTAAACTTTACAAGGCTATGTAAATCACATGCTCAGATCAGGAAATTCATTGAAATGAGATCCCCTCAGAAGTTTGTAAATTAATGCTATTTTGTTTAACATTATGTATGCTTACAATATAAAGCCTGGAAATGTTACAATTGTAAGAAGCATTTTCAGTAAGGCCATTACTAGCAGGGTTATTCAAAGAGAATCGAAATGTCACTGCACGTTCGGTGACTTTTCGTTCTCTTCAATTTGGTGGGATTTTTTGTGGCGATCCCATTTCGGCCACCCTGCGGTGTATTCAGGAAGCACCACAGGGCCGTCGTAGTGCAGGGTAAAGCCGCCAAAAACCTGACGAACACTCACAGCAAAACCCAGGCGAATGCACACCGAAACCCGCAAAAACATCTGGATTAACCCCACCGAACACACCGGAGAAACCCGAGCAGGGTCCGAATCACAGCGCAGAGCAGCCACCGGAAAAACCCAACACCGCAGACGAATGGAGTGAAAAAAAAGAAACAGTACGCTTGAATGTTTGAAAAGTGAGACGCTGTTTACAAAGAAACTACTGAGCGAAAATGTCTGAAATTTACATATAAGATCCAATAAATGATAATAAAAAGGGCTGTTACAGAAAAGAAAAAACGATATTTTTTTTTTTTTTTAAAAACAGAAAAGTTTTTTGAAATAAGCATCAAGTATTCAAAAATGTTAAATACTTCCAAAAACATTTGTGTGTGTGTGTCGGGGGGTAAAACTGGTAGGGAAGGTTTCTAAATATGGACTATAATTTGTTGGTGCATCATAACTGAGGAATCCACGTTGATAAAGGTATATTGAGAAGAATGCGTTACACATATTTATTTGTATGTTCTTTAACACAATGTATATGTATATTTTATTTCATGCTATGTATATACATTTTATTGTATTTTATTTCATGCTATGTATATACACATTTTACTTGTATTTTATGTCATGTTATGTATATACACATTTTACTTGTATTTTATGTCATTTTATGTATATACACATTTTACTTGTATTTTATGTCATATTATGTATATACACATTTTACTTGTATTGTATTTCATGCTATGTATATACACATTTTACTTGTATTTTATGTCATAAAATATATATACACATTTTACTTGTATTTTATTTCATGTTATGTATATACACATTTTACTTGTATTTTCTGTCATATTATGTATATACACATTTTACTTGTATTTTATGTCATAAAATATATATACACATTTTACTTGTATTTTATTTCATGTTATGTATATACACATTTTACTTGTATTTTATGTTATGTATATATACATTTTACTTGTATTTTATTTCATGTTATGTATATACACATTTTACTTGTATTTTATTTCATGTTATGTATATACACATTTTACTTGTATTTTATTTCATGTTATGTACTGTATATACACATTTTATTTCATGTTATGTATATACACATTTTACTTGCATTTTATTTCATACAACGCATATGCATATTTTACCTTATTTTATGCAATTAAACGTTGCATACTGTTTGCTGAATCTGTCTCAGGCATCCCCTTCAAAGAGACTCCAAGTGTTTGCATGGGTATCATTCCAAAATTTGATTATGTCAAGGTTCAGCAACCTTGGCCCTCCAGATGTTTTGGAACTATTTCCCATGACTCTCCGTCAACCTAATGAGAGGCTGACCATTATGGGAGATGTACTCCGTACTTAACACTAATGTTAATGGTCAGGTGTGTGAGCATGTATGTTAGCATAAGTGGCCCTAGTGCAGGTTGACATTTTACATTCCAAACGCTAACGGGTTAAAAAAAACATTAGCGATTCAGAGCTTGCGCTTTTCAGTGAGCGCTTACTGTACTGTCGCTTAACATAGGGAGTGCAAAGAGTTAATTAGCGTTAGGATTACAAAGTCCTAAAGCTAATTACGTCCTGTTGCAGTTAACTGAAAATTTACCCGCAGCTCATAGCTGGTGCTAACTGATTCCGCTTCTGCTGATTATTAGAGATCTGCACAACATTTTTTTGTTTTTTTTAGTTTCGTTCTGGATTTGTTTCGTTCTGGATTTTTTTCATCCTTTTTTTTAGTTTCTGGTAATTTTGGTCCGTTTTTGTGTCGTTTCATATCGATTCGGGATTTCGGGATGATTTGGAATTTTGGATCGATTTGAAATTTCAGATCACTTCGTTTTTCAGTTTTATGAGTTTAGTTTTTTATTAGTTATTTCAGAATGTGAAACAGATTACTACCAATAAAATGAAAGTATCTCTACTTAATTATTTTTTAGGATATTTTTCGGCACTATTTGGGATTTTTTGGCTGAAATTTTAGGTTTCCTAATTAATTTAAAGCAACAAGCCTTTTTTTTCCCCATAGGTTTCAATGTAAAAAATATTCCTGTTTTTATTAGACATGTGCATTCGTTTTAGTACTAAAACGATTTAGTATGAATTTTGGGATAATTTAGGTTTCATATGACTCAAGAGAAACGAAACTGCTCAGTACAAAAACGAAAGAAACTAAAATAAAATGCACTTCATTTTAGTTTCAGTCCTTTTTGTGATATTACATTGATGAGTGAAGGGGACCAGCAATGAAGAGCGCAACATCGCAACATCCGAAGTTCTGCACCCGCCACATGCCAATGCAGTTGGATGTTCTATACAGAGAGGGGCATTAATTAATGCAGGAGGATGTTCTATACATTATAAAGATAGGGGTATTAATGCAGGAGGATGTTATATACATTATACAGAGAAAGGTATAAATTGAGGAGGATGTTCTATACAGAGAGGGACGTTAATTAATTCAGGAGGATGTTCTATATATTATACAGAGAGGGGTATTAATTAATGCAGGTGGATGTTGTATACATTATACAGAGAGGGGTATTAATTAATGCAGGAGGATGTTCTAAACATTATACAGAGAGGAGGCTTTTTTTTTAGCCCTTTAAATCCAGTGGCTGTGAGCGCTGAGATCGGCTGCTTGTTTCATTATCTCTCAGTACAATGTATCAGGATCAGCTGTTAACTGTAACAGCGCTCAGAGTTTCAGCAAAACAAGGAAAATTATATTGTTCTAATCTCTTATATATAAAAAAATTATTTACTAGTTTTACTGAAACTCTGAGCGCTGTGATGAGCAGCAGTCAGTTACTGTAACAGCTTTGCCTGACACGGGGCAGTATTACAATGTTGGTGCTAACTTAACCAGAGCTGTTGTAAACTGAAAACCTCCATAGGCTATAATGGCTCTGGGAAGTTTACAACAGCTCTGGTTAAGTTAGCACCAACTATGTAATATGGCCCATAGTGTGCTGAGAGTGAGAGATACTGTAACAAGCAGCGATCTCAGCCCTCTGAGGAGCCACTACAATAGTAATTGTATCCACTGGTTTTCGGATGAATGGAATTAGTTTTCATACTAAAGAACTGAAAACGAATGTCTTTAGCAACTAAATAAATTGCATTTTAGGACTAATTCATTAGTTCAAAACGAAATTTTGTGCTGTGCACATGTCTAGTTTTTATTAAATATCTATTAAACCGTTTATCTTTTTGCTTGCAGCAAGAGGTCTTTCAGTTATTTATTTTTTAGGATTTTTTTAGGTGTTTTTTGGATTTTGAAATTTTAAGTTTTCTAATAAATTTTAAAGGAACGAGGCTTTTTTCTCCATAGGCTTTAATGTAAACAACATATTCCCCTTTTTATTAAATATTTCTTGAACCATTTATTTTTTTCACTTGCAGCAAAAGGACATTTTGTTTATTTATTTTTTAGGATTTTTGGCTTTTTTCGGGATTCTTTTGGGTGAAATTTTATGTCCGTGAAATGCCCTGATATTCGGTGGTTCAGTTCGTTCAGTGCAATTCGGCTGCAGTGAAATTCCCCATAGAGAATTAATGGATAATCTATTCAGAGAACACCGAACACGACCGCAATGTGAGTGAAATGCCATGATTTTTGGTGGTTCAGTTTGTCAGGGATTATTATTCAATAAGAAATTTATACGAGACACAAATATCAATCGTTTATATTTCCTAGAAATTCTCCTAAATTCTTTTATTTGTCTGTGTTTTGCTTTGAAGAATACACTAATCGGATAAAAATATATATATTTATTACGTATACAAAAAAGTCTCAAATCTCATATCATAAACAAAGATTTATAAACCACACAACATCCATCAGCACATAGAAACTAGCTTCACAATATATATATCACCTGTTAGTAACTGCATATATGATTAATATCATTTACCTTATCAGTTAGTAACTATACACAAATGTTAATAAACATTTCTGCTTAATGAAAACAATTAACATGTATTTCCCAGCAAACCAATGTTTAACAAGTTAGATCTTGTAGAGATATATGTATCTCTCTATGCTACTTGGATCAACAAAAGATGAGCTATCACTTATTCTATTTTTAGAATGATAAGTAATAAAAACTTATTTAGTGAATCCTCCCCTAATATTGAGAATTAAGCTTCTAATCTTCTACTTTTTATATTTTAGTTATATAATTCCTTGCTTATTAATTTCAATCACAGTAATTTCCAAATTCAATATATATATATTGGTATATCAATCTTTGCAACAGTATTTTTAGGATAAATCCTTATATCCGATTCTTCTTCATATCTCTATCTGCAGATATAGAAATATTTTGAAGACTCTAGATCTAACAGTATCTGAGAAATCTCAGTCTAAGGCTAGGGTCAGACTGAGGCAGTGCGAACGCGCGTGCAGCCGCACTTAATCACGGCCGCAATAGCAGCAGATGCCGGGCAATGACGGCCAATATACGAAGTACGGTCGCACAAAAGTCCGGCTGCGCAACGCAAGTGGAAAATGAACGCATTTTTTCGAGAACGTGAAACCGCAGGTACTGACGTACAGAGTGCGCTGCGTCCGCTAGAGGCGTGTGTGCGTGAATTGGAGACATCAGACGCTGCTAATGTCCGGCCAACATAACGTCCAGATGCAAGAAGTGTTTTATTGATGATCCGTACAAAATCACGGACGAAAATGCGCATCGTATGACCACTATCACGTATTCTGTGAAAAAATGCGTCCATTCGTTCGAACGCACTTTTTCACAGACAACATAAAAATGCGTTCGTCTGACCCTAGCCTATCTGTTGCAAGAAATACTCCAAATAAATATATTTTATTAACCTTAAATTTGCTCTCTCATACATTACCTACAATCTGGATTTTATGAGTTACAGCCTTGGAATATTCTTTGATTGTTTTGGAATAATTGAAGTATCAATGTCAGATAATCAATGCATGTGAGTTAGAGATTTGGTGTGAAATCTTGGGTGCATTGTGTCCTGGGATGGTCTGCTAGCGATGGTCTGCTTGCGTGAATCTGCAAGAATGCATTATGTCCTGGAATGATCTGACTACATTGTCGTGTCCTGGAAGTCTGAATGAATGCGTGAATGCCTGAAACGAACAGTGCGGCTCCAATTATAGTCAATTTGACGTCACTGGCAATCTATTCCCTATATTAAATATTATATTTACTATCCTCAAGAGGGCAGTGTTGCACTTCAGATTAATTCCACCATTTAATTTTTATATCTCTTATCTCAGATGAAAAGGTAAATCTGACTTACAAAGACCCACTATTTCAATACTAGACTTTAAGTCTCTCCTGCCAAAACAAAATTTATATCTCTACTCCTTTCAAAGTTTTTACTAGGTCTCTTTATCAGTTGAATTCCTTTCTCTGTTAAAATCACAGAATCTCTTCTTCAGTAATTATACTATTTACCAATCCTATACTCTACAACATTTATTGGAGCATCTATTTTCTACTGTAAATATAATAAAATATACCTTGATTATAAGAATATATTTCGTGAATATAAATATACATTTGCAAAAATTTTAACTTTTATTCCTATACCCAAAGAGAAAATATCTTTTTGTTTTGAAGACTTAAGACAAACCAATAAATTTAATTATGACAGGTCTAGCACTTAGCTTCAGCATTATATCACATAAAGACATTTTAAGGTTCCCTCATGTCTGGCATTTATAGAAATTTCACCTAGCCGTGAACTATTTAAAAAAATCTCTATTAATTTCTAAAACTAGGGAAAATTGAAAAAGAAAAGACTTTCCATTTAAAACAAAATGGCTACAGGCATCCATTTAAATTTTTTCCTTCTAATATACCTGACATAAACTCCCTTTGGTTTCATCTGTTCCTTGTTAAAGAGAACTTGATGAAAACATACAATATTTCCACCTTTTACCAATTAGGCTAGGTTTCCACCTTTCGCAACACGTTTTTCTTCTTTCATCCATTTAATAATTGAAGATGCAGTGTTTTTAAACTTCAATGTATGTACTTTCTTTGTTAGTACAATCATCCAGACAGTTAGAAACATAATTACTATACAAATCACAATATCTGTAATTTTTGGCCCGTTATAAGCAGATAGCAATTGATGATCAAGCTGTGAATACATTGGAGCATAAATCGTTAGATTATCTTTCTCTATTAGAAGTTCAATAGTATGATCAGGCTTGTTCTCTATCAGAAATTTCAAATCCGGATAAAGAGTAACGTCTCCGATAACAACTCTTGATTCTTTAGGAACTTTCACGAGAATCACTGGTGTAGGTATCAACACTTTTTGGTTTTGCACCAGATCCTTCCGGTAAACATTTGCTTCTCTTTCTGCGTAAAACAACGGTTGCAATAAAATATGCAGCAAATCTTTTCTTCCGGTGGTTCTTGTACATAGCAATCAACGGTTTCCTGGCTTTATCCAGCATGTCTTTCAGGCTTGCATGAGCTTGATTCGCATGGGACTTTAGCATTGGATCTGCTCAGAATTGTGCGGAAAACAGTAGAATTTCCAGATAATCGCAATCTCCTTGGTGGTCCGACTCATCTTTGCGGATTAGCGTCGTAGTTCGGATTAACCACTTTTCTCAATTTCTGTTGAAAGAAAGAGTATAAATAACCATTCATACATTTCAATCTATGCACCCTCAGTTTTCCTTGAACTCAACTAGCGATTTCACTCAAATTCCCTATAGAGACTCTGATCTCTGATTAAATTTAATTAACCATACGGATCTAGTCTATCTACTAACTTGAGTTAAACATCTGACTGCTGGGAAGAAGAGTCACATGTTAATTAAAACAATCACTTCACCTGATACCAGTTAAGTATCTTCTGCTGGTCCATTTTCACATTCCTGAGGTGATCTAGGATGACAATCATGCAATTGAGCTTGGCAGTTTTATTTCTTCTAGAAAAACATAACATACATTTTCCAATAACATTATGACTGTGTCTCCGTCATTATCTAGATCTGTTATCCACTCATCTTGAGGATTTGGGTATCTGATCACTTTAAGGTTAGCCATCTTATTCAACAGCTCCCTGCTAATATAGCTATTTTCCTGGCGCAAATCTAGTTTAGCCATTTTTTCTCTAGCTAAACTATTTACACGTATAGGGAAAAATACCTCTTCATTTATCTTCTCTATTTCAGTTAAGAACTGAGAATGGTCACTATGCCCATTTGGTCCTGTCTCCCTCTTGTGGAGGTGAATAATTAGCACGTCATTCTCCAGACATATATCTCGAACTCTCTCAGGGGGAACACATATAGTGTTATCCTCCAGCTCTCCTGGAGTTAGGGGCTTTGGCCTTAAGAAAGAGATATCAGGTGTCTGGCTGTTTCTGAAGTGGACTTCAATAGAATCCGGCCTTTCCTCAATCACGTGGCAGTTACGTGAGCGTGATGGGATTGGGATCTATCGTAGCTAATTGGAACATTTACTTGGGACCAAATGACCTCATTGATAAAATCAATGATTGGATTTAACCTTTTGAGAAGGTCCATTCCAATAATTAGGCGATTTTTGGTCAGATCCACGATAAGCGTTGGATGCCGAATTACTTTATTCCCCAATTTAAAATCCAATTTAGCTGTGCCCAAAACTTTCAGAGATGTGCCACTCACACTCACTAGATTAGCATTAGATTTATCTAATCTAGGCTTCCTAGTGGACAGTTCTTGAACCTGGTCAAAATAATTAACTGATACTAATGTAACCTGGCTTCCAGTGTCTAGCAAAGATATAATATGTGGTAAATTATCTTGTAATTCTACCTTCACATGATATCGGTCTTCAATGCTATGCAATTTACAGAGAAATTTAGAGTGAGATATGAAATTAGGTTTTGTACAGATTTTACCGACATAATTTCTAGACATGTGCACAGCACAAAATTTTGTTTTGAACTAATGGATTAGTCCTAAAATGCAATTTATTTAGTTACTAAAGAAATTCGTTTTCAGTTCTTTAGTATGAAAACTAAATTCATTCATCCGAAAACCAGCGGATACAATTACTATTGTAGTGGCTCCTCAGAGGGCTGAGATCGCTGCTTGTTACAGTATCTCTCACTCTCGGCACAATGTGGGCCATATTACATAGTTGGTGCTAACTTGACCAGAGCTGTTGTAAACTTCCCAGAGCCATTATAGCCTATGAAGGTTTTCAGTTTACAACAGCTCTGGTTAAGTTAGCACCAACATTGTAATACTGCCCCGTGTCAGGAAAAGCTGTTACAGTAACTGACTGTTGCTCATCACAGCGCTCAGTTTCAGTAAAACTAGTAAATAATATTTTTATATAATAAGAGGTTAGAACAATATTATTTCCTTGTTTTACTGAAACTGAGCGCTGTTAGTTACTGTAACAGCTGAGCCTGATACATTGTACTGAGAGATAATGTAACAAGCAGCCGATCTCCGCGCTCACAGCCACTGGATTTAAAGGGCTAAAAAAAAAAAGGCTCCTCTCTGTATAATGTATACAAAATCCACCTGCATTAATTAATACTCCTCTCTGTATAATATATAGAAAATCCTCCTGAATTAATGTCCCTCTCTGTATAGAACATCCTCAATTTATACCTTTCTCTGTATAATGTATATAACATCCTCCTGCATTAATACCCCTCTCTGTATAATGTATAGAACATCCTCCTGCATTTAATTAATGCCCCTCTCTGTATAGAACATCCTACTGCATTGTCATGTGGAGGGTGCAGAACTACGGATGTTCGATGTTCTTCATTGCTGGTCTCCTTCACTCAATGTAATATCACAAAAAGGACTGAAACTAAAATGTAATGCATTTTATTTTAGTTTATTTTGTTTTTTGTACTGAGCAGTTTCGTTTCTCTTGAGTCATACGAAAACTAAATTATCCCAAAATTCGGACTAAATCGTTTTAGTACTAAAACGAATGCACATGTCTAATAATTTCCTCTCTCAGGCATGCTCTTGGGAACTGTGCTGTCCTTCTCGGATTCAGTCTTCTCAGCTTGCTCGCACTTTGACTGGAGAGATAAAATACATTTTCCTTCTCTTGGCAGGGAAGGGGTTAAATCATCAACCATACAAACATTTGTATTAACCATTTCATCATCACTTTCTGGTAAATTGTCATAGACACTGGTTACTTCATCAGAAGTCACTGGTTGGGCGGGGCTGCAGGTGTTGCATCGCTTACAACCTGACCAGGGTTATTTCCAGTCATTAACTGAGTGATCTGATCCAGTTTTTCTGTCAGCACACAGAAATTTTCCTGCATTTGGCCAATACGCTGGCGTACATTATATCTCCGCTTTCTCTTCGTCCTTGGGGACGAAGCTTGCGCATTCTCAGACTCATCAGATTCAGTTTTACCTCTGGTTGCTTCCTGTCTAGGCACAGTTTCCCTTGATTTAACCCTCTGACTTCTAGGTACCCATTGCTTCCTAGATTGAAATTTACTTCCTGAATTTTCTCTGGCAAACCCTCTTTCCTGATCTGGCTTGGATTTCTCCCTTTTAGGTATGGAGTCACGCACAATTCCCGCATAACTCTTTTTCTGGGACTCAAATTTAATATCACCCTTTTTAACGTGAGTTTCCGCAATTTCCTCAGGTGAGTTTTTCACTCTTTTCCCCTGAGTTTCTTCACTATATTCAAATTCAGTAAATAGGGTCATACTCTCTTTTAGTACCCAATCCAAACCATTTCTCGGGTCATAATCTCTTGTCAAAATAACCTTTATTTTATTTGGCAATGCGTCATAAAATAATTGGATAAATTCAGGGTTTTCAAAATTTGGGTTTCTTTCAACCAAGCTGTACGCATTTTTAAGGACTGAAAGAAATTCACGGGGGCTTTGATTAGGTCTGCATTTTAGAGTTAGAATTGCTCTTTTCGCAGCTAGGCTGGTGCGGTGAGTAGGGATGAGCTGTTCGGTTCGGACGGTTCGGAGTTCGAACCAAACTTTGGTTGTTCGAAAGTTCGCGAACTTCAAACTTTTTGGGTGTGTTTGGTTCGAGTTCGCAAAAAAAAAGACATTTTGAAAAAAGTATAGAAAATGCTTAAAAAAAATACTAAAAAATCTAGAAATAAAGAGACTCTTTACTGCAGAATATTATAAGCAACGGTTTATTAGATATTAAATTAAAAACTAATGTGTACGTGCAAAGATTCTCAACTCTGAATGACCTGTGTTTTTCAAAAGTCATAACAGGTGTTTTTAGTCTGGTCTAATCAATTTGATACATTGTAGACTATACTGAGGGGGTGGAGGGTGTCTGCTTCTGATTGAGATTTGAGAAGTGTTAATCTCCCTCCTAAAACTTCTAATATGCTCTATTTCACCGCTGTGTGCTCAGCTCATTTTTACCGCTTTAGCTCATCATGTTTAAACACGATTTTGAAGCCACATTTTGTTCAATGACCGACATGTTAGATATCGTCCTTTCCGACAGACTCCGCAGATTCACTATATATAATTTTTATATGTATACGTCCTGTCCTGGCTGTATATTATGAAAAAAATGCAATAAAAATTAAATTTTTAATCATCTGCAGTGTGTAAAGTGTTTTTTTTCACATTTTAGCACATGAGCGTTTGCGGTTATGTTTTCTATGGGCTGCGCTTGTACAAAAATTAGAAATGGGGACTTGTTACATTTTGTGGGGGGAATTACGTGATTTATAGCAAACGCACCCCATAGAAAAAAATCATTAGTGCATCATCGTTCACATTATAATTGCAATGTGAACAATATTCCTGCATTAATAAAAATATCACACAAAAAAAATACATGTTTTTATTTTCTTTTTTCTTTTTTTTACTTTATACCTGGTCATGTTGGGTATCATTCAAAAGGCCATGCTCAGGCCTTTCGATTGACACCCTCCATGACCCACTAGATGCCTGGAGATATCGGGGTTCAAATGAACCCCCTATCTCCACCAGGGGATTGGCCTGGGCAATATATATATATGCATGATGTGAGCTGGCCTGGGCAATATATATATAAACGCATGATGAAAATTTGCAAAGGATAAGTGAAATTTTGATGTGTCTGAAATTGAAACTTACGTGACAACTTTTATTTATTTTTTTCACTAATTTAAGTTTGTTCAATACAGTTAATTTAAAATGGTTTAATACAGTTTATTTATATTTATTTTACCTTTACTATTGGTGCTTTTCAAACTTTATTCTTAAGTAAAAAGAAATGTAGCAGTTTCATGTTGTGTGTTTTTTTTTTTGGGAGGGTGCAAGTAGCTGGTCTTGCCTAGGGCGCAAAATAGTCTAGCACCGGCCCTGACCGCATGGTCCACCCCTGCACTCTTCCACAATACCACAGAGGGGTTACTGTATGATGGCACTTGCTGGCCTGGCACCAAAGGCACAATATTTGACTGCACTGCCACTGACACCTGTATCAGATTCATATCCTCAGAGGGGTGAGACTGTGTGACGGCACTGTTGCCGACGCTAAAGGCCCAATTTTAGGCTAGGGTCAAACGAACGCATTTTTCACAGCGAACGTCAAAAAGTGCGTCCGAACGCATTGAGGTGTTTTTTCACGGACAGCGCTTAAATGGTCATACGATGCACATTTTTGTGCGTGATTTTTTACGGATCCAAACCAGGAAACTTTGGGTGTCTGGAAGTTATGTTGGCCGGACATGAGCAGCGTCTGACGTCTCCTAATCATGTACACACGCCGCTATACGGACGCAGCGCACTCTGTACGTCAGTACTAGTGGTTCAGCGTTCTCAAAAAAATGCGTTCATTTTCCACTTGCGTTGCGCGGCCGGACTTTCGTCGTATATTGGCCGTCATTGCGTGTCATTTGCTGCTAGTGCGGCCGTGATTTAGTGCACCTAAACACACGTTAAAAGTGCGCTAGTCTGACCCCAGCCTTAAAGCACCTATTGTTACTTTCATCCAAAGCCTGCATAAGTTTCACAATAATTTAGCCAAAAAAATCACTAAACCTGTTCTGCGTGTCCGACTCCTAAAACGTCTCCTCTTTTCATACAGACTTCCGCCCTAAGCAGTTGTTTATGGATAGATTAAAGGAAAAGCATTTACCGTCATTTGAAACATATTTTTTTTGTTTTTAAGTGTTTCTATACATCCTACAAATCCGCCACTTCACGGGCAGGTTATGGGGACCTCCTAGGCACGATATTTGAAGGAATTTTTCATTTTTATCTTTAACCCTTATTTCATGGAAAACTCACTGTCCCTTTAAAAAAATTTTTTTAAAAACTTTTTGTCCTTGTTTCCTGTCCCCCAGGGCACTACCCAGACCCCCATACACCTTTTATGGCAAATATCTAGCATATATGCCCTCTTGGAGGGCACTCTAAAAACCGAATTTTCAGCTCCATTGACTTGTATTGAGTTCGAGTTCGGGTTCGGATTCGGATTCGAATATTTGGAAAGTTCGGGTTCGGATCCGAACCGAACTCGGGCGGTGTTTGGCTCATCCCTAGCGGTGAGGCCCAAATTCAGATTTGACCTTGGAGACTATTTTACTCCAGTTACATATACCAGATTCTTTCAAAGACTGATAAAAATACCTATGTTTGCCTTCAAAGACCCATGGGATAAACTCAATTTTCTGAGCATCTGAAGTAATACCTAAAACTGATAATGCTTCTTCAAACACCTCTAAATGGTTTATGATCTTTGGAGAACTCTTTTGGTCCCATATCCCTACTGAGTTTTTTAAGAAATGGACAATTCTAGTTAAATCCTGCACTTTATAAGATTTCTTAATAGGCTGTGGCTGTCTAGAGTGATGTGATTTGAAATACTCCTGTGTAAGAGGCTTCGCTCTTTTTTCATCATGAGATTTAGTTTCACTTTCGCTATCGCTCTGCAGAAAAACAGAGCTGTCAGGCTGTAATTTATAGCTCACAGCTTTCAAAGGGAACTTCTCTAAGGAAGGAGTTTTAACCCCTTGAGCATCAGCTTCAACCTGACGTAACTCATCAGCGAATTTCTCATGTTCGCGTTTCAATCTCGCCAACTGTGCACTCAGTTCCTTATTTGAATTTGATAATTGATCAATCTCATTTTGCAATTGATCTTTCTCTTTTACACACACTTTCAACTCCATTATCATTCATTCTGACTCATCTTTTAATTTATTTACGGTATCATGCAAGTCACGATTTTTATTTTCTAAACTCTCTCTGGTTTCTTTGTCATCATTCAATCTCTTGTTCATTTCTGCGATCAAGTATATGCATTCAGGCACAAATTTGAAGACAAGAATCTCTTTGTCTTTCTTATTTTTGGCTGCACTTATCTTTCGCAAACACTCAAGAAAATTTGACTGATCTGACCAGTTTGAATCAGCATAACTAGAAACATTTGATTGCAATTCCTTTATCCAATCAAATAAATCGTCTGTGACGTGTAACTTGTCCTTTAGATAAGACATAACATCTATCAATACTATTTGATCTGCATGTATATGTACATCTTCATGAGTCTCAGATTCTGACTCTGACATTTTTTACACTGTTTAGTAGACAACCGTAAAATCAGAAGTCAAAATACAACAACCAGGAGTCAAAATATATATATATTTTGCCTCTGTCTAATCAGACAATACTGACAGTTATATTCCAAACAAAAACTACAATCTCGGTTCAGTGTCTCCAATATGTATATTGGACTTATCTCGGCAGCTGCCTCCAATATGTCAGGGATTATTGTTCAATATGAAACTTATACGAGACACAAATATCAATCGTTTATATTTCCTAGAAATTCTCCTAAATTCTTTTATTTGTCTGTGTTTTGCTTTGAGGAATACACTAATCAATAATCGGATAAAAATATATATATTTATTATGTTTACAAAAAAGTCTCAAATATTATATCATAAACAAAGATTTATAAACCACACAACATCCATCAGCACATAGAAACTAGCTTCACAACATATATATCACCTGTTAGTAACTGCATATATGATTAATATAATTTACCTTATCAGTTAGGAACTATACACAAATGGTTAATAAACATTTCTGCTTAATGAAAACAATTAATATGTATTTCCCAGCAAACCAATGTTTAACAAGCTAGATCTTGTAAAGATATATGTATCTCTCTATGCTACTTGGATCAACAAAAGATGAGCTATCACTTATTCTATTTTTAGAATGATAAGTAATAAAAACTTATTTAGTGAATCCTCCCCTAATATCGAGAATTAAGCTTCTAATCTTCTACTTTTTATATTTTAGTTATGTAATTCCTTGCTTATTAATTTCAATCACAGTAATTTCCAAATTCAATATATATATATATCGGTATATCAATCTTTGCAACAGTATCTTTAGGATAAATCCTTATATCCGATTCTTCTTCATATCTCTATCTGCAGATATAGAAATATTTTGAAGACTCTAGATCTAACAGTATCTGAGAAATCTCAGTCTATCTGTTGCAAGAAATACTCCAAATAAATATATTTTATTAACCTTAAATTTGCACTCTCATACACTACCTACAATCTGGATTTTATGAGTTACAGCCTTGGAATATTCTTTGATTGTTTTGGAATAATTGAAGATTATCAATGTCAGATAATCAATGCATGTGAGTTAGAGATTTGGTGTGAAATCTTTGGTGCATTGTGTCCTGGGATGGTCTGCTAGCGATGGTCTGCTTGCGTGAATCTGCAAGAATGCATTATGTCCTGGAATGATCTGACTACATTGTCGTGTCCTGGAAGTCTGAATGCGTGAATGCCTGCAACGAACAGTGCGGCTCCAATTATAGTCAATTTGACGTCACTGGCAATCTATTCCCTATATTAAATATTATATTTACTATCCTCAAGAGGGCAGTGTTGCACTTCAGATTAATTCCACCATTTAATTTTTATATCTCTTATCTCAGATCAAACGGTCAATCTGACTTACAAAGACCCTCTATTTCAATACTAGACTTTAAGTCTCTCCTGCCAAAATAAAATTTATATCTCTACTCCTCTCAAAGTTTTTACTAGGTCTCTTTATCAGTTGAATTCCTTTCTCTGTTAAAATCACAGAATCTCTTCTTCAGTAATTATACTATTTACCAATTCTATACTCCACAATATTTATTGGAGCATCTATTTTCTACTGTAAATATAATAAAATATACCTTGATTAACCCTTTCGCTGCTGAGGCTTTTCCCGCCCCTGTGCTGAGGTCATTTTTACCGGTTTTGCTCATCATGTTTAAACGTGTTTTGAAGGCTTATTTTAGTATATGACCCAGACATATTATATATCGTTCTTTCCGTCAGACTCGGTAGATTCATAATATGTCATTATTATATGTATACGTTATGTCATGTCTGTATATTATAACAAAAAATGCAATAAAATATGTATTTTCAATAATTTACAATGTGTAAAGTGTTTTTTTTCACATTTTAACATGCGAGCAATTGCGGTTATATTTTGTATGGGGTGCGCTTATTAAAAAAATTAGAGATGGGGTCTCGTTACATTTTTTTTGGGGGAAAATTACACTATTTTTAACAAACGCACCGCATACAAAAATCGTTAGTGCAGCATCATTGTTCACATTATAATTGAAATGGGAACAATATTGCTGCATTAACAAACCAAAAAAAAGAAAAAAAAGTGTTTATTATTTATTTTATTTTTTTCTTTTCTTTTTTTTTTTTTTTTTTATTTTTATTTTTCATTTTCTTTTTTTTTAAAAAAATTTTTACTTTCATGTTTGGTATCGTTGGAACGGCCATGCTCTGGCCGATCCAACCATACCAAAATTTAACCCCTAGCTGCCTCGGATCGGGAGATAGGGAGTTCATTGGAACTCCCTATCTCCACACGATGACGCCAGTCCTCAGGGGGAGTTCCCGGAGGCTTGGCCGACATCCAAGATGTCGGCCAGCTCCGGGAAAGGATCGCAAACCAGCGCTTTTCAGCGCCGATTAGCGATCCAGCTCCCCAGGGGTTAATGCCAGGCATCATTTGGAAGGGCAGGCTGTGCCCTTCCAAATGATGCCTGGGTTAACCCCCGCAGAGCCGCCGATCGGGAGGGAGAGAGGTCCGAAGGACCTCCCCCCGTCCCTTTCAGGCGCCTCCTCCGCACATGCGGGGGGGGCGCCTGAATTTGGTGTCATCGCGCTGCCGCGATGACACCAAATTCCGGCGGCTGCTGTTCCGGATGCCGGGCTGACATCCAGGATGTCAGCCCGCACCGGAGGGGCCAGCGATCGGCCGGAACCCGGCCGAACGCTGACCCCAATGGGAGGACGCGCTCAGCGCGTCCTCCGCATACCAGCGGGAATGCTGAGGACGCGCTGAGCGCGTCCTCAGCATCGAAGTGGTTAAAAGAATATATTTCGTGAATATAAATATATATTTGCAAAAATTTTAACTTTTATTCCTATATCCAAAGAGAAAATATCTTTTTGTTTTGAAGACTTAAGACAGACCAATAAATTTAAATATGACAGGTCTAGCACTTAGCTTCAGCATTATATCACATAGAGACATTTTATGGTTCCCTCATGTCTGGCATTTATAGAAATTTTACCTAGCCGTGAACTATTTAAAAAAATCTCTGTTCATTTCTAAAACTAAGGAAAATTGAAAAAGAAAAGACTTTCCATTTAAAACAAAATGGCTACAGGCATCCATTTAAATTTTTTCCTTCTAATATAACTGACAAGTTTGCCAGGTTTAAAAAGGAGAATCCCAAAGGTTTCAATGTAAAAATATTCCCCTTTTTATTAAATATTTCTTAAACCGTTTATTTTTTTCACTTGCAGCAAAAAGCCCTTTTGTTTATTTACTTTTTAATATTTTTTGGCATTTTTCGGGAAAGCTCTGAGCCCTAGCCATGGTCCTGAAACCTAGTATCAATGAAAACGATGCTTCAGTTCAGGACCCCCCGTAAGCCCCCCGGAGCTCTCCATGTTTCTAAAACAATGTATTCAATTCATTGCTGAATGCAGATGGATTTGTAAGAAAATAATACAGCTGCGTTCAGCAAAGAAAAAAACACACCTTGTTATTACTTTAAAATAAATTATGGAACCTTAAAATTAACCCCAATTCCCGAAAAATTTCTAAAAATCCTAAAAGATTATAAATAAAGTGACATCTTGCTGCAAGTGAAATTATAAACGGTTTAAGAAATATTTAATAAACAGGGGAATATTTTTTTTGCATTGAAACCTATGGGATTCTCCTGTTTAACCCCTTCACTGCGGAAGATGTGTGGGGAACATCATTGGGAGACTTCCACTATATGCGGGGTATGTTCCCCACACGTCTTCCGCTTGGCGGGAGCTTTCTAACATACTTACCTCTCTCCTCCGGGGTCCCACGGCGTTCTAACTTCCTGGAAGTCAGAAGCCACTTTTGGAACCCGCCTGGTGTGATGATGTCCTTGCGTTGGATGATGCGATGATGTCATTTTCAGACGGCCCCCGGCAAAGTCGGGAGATCGCCTGAAAGGAGGGGGGAGTCCTTTCTGATCCCTCTCGCTCCCGATCAGGAGGAGGTAGCAGGTATAGCCAGGCACCGCTGAAAAGGGTAGAGTCTCCCCTTTTAAGCGATGCCTGACTTTAACCACTGAGGTGCCGGTCCGCGATCCGGCACTGTTTTGCACCGGATCGCGGCCTAGTACTGGTAGGGCCAGCTCCACCTCCAGGTCCCCCCTCATCATCTGACATCATCAATTATAATGATGACATCAATTATCTGGGAAACCCCTAGCTGCCTGGGAATTTCCCAAGGAAATCCTATGATGGAGATAGGTGTTAATTTGATCCCACATATCTCCCGAACGATGACAGCTTGATGGGTCATATTTGATATCATTTGAAAGGCCAGAGCATGGCCTTTCCAATGATACCAAACATGACCATGTTCAATGTAAGAAAAAATAAATACAAAAATATTAAATAAAAAAATAAAAACCAAACAGTTAAAAAAAATAAAAACGTCTTTTTGTGTGTGTTTTTATTAATGCAGCAATATTGCTCCCATTTAAATTATAATGTGAGCAATGCTGCTGCACTAACAAATTTTATGTTTTTTGGATTTTAGCTAAAAATCATGTAATTTCCTAGAAAAAAAAAGTAACGAGTTCCCATTTCTAATTCTTTTAACAAATATACCCTATAGACTATATAACCGCAAAGGCTTGGATGATAAAATGTGGAAAAAAAAATCACTTTACACATTGTAGATGATTGAAAAATTCAGATTTTATTGCATTTTTTTGTTACAATATTCAGGCAGGGCATGACAAATGCATATAATAATATATTATGAATCTGCCGAGTCTGCTGAAAAAAAGGATATATAATATATCTGGGTCGTATAATAAAACGTGACTTCAAATCTCGTTTAAACATGATGAGCAAAAGTGGTAAAAATGAGCTCATAGGGGTGAAATGGCTCAGCAGTGAAGGGGATAAACCTGGCAAACTGAACCAATGACAATCAGGGCATTTCACTGACATTGGTGATGGTGTTCTTTTTCCTCTGAATAGATTATCCATTACTTCTCAATTGGGAATTTCACTGCAGCCAAACTGCACTGAATGGCACCGGGGAGAACTGAACCACTTAAAATCCAGATATTTCACTGACATAAAATTTCACTCACAAAATCCCCAAAAAAGCCAAAACATTTCTAAAAAAAATAAACAAAATTGCTTTTTGCTGCAAGCGAAAAAACTAAACGGTTTAAGAAATATTTTATAATAAGGGGAATATTTTTTATATTGAATCCTATGGGATTCTCCTGTTTAAACCTGGCGAACTGAAGCACCAAAAATCAGGGCATTTCACTCACATTGCGGCGGTGTTCAGTGTTCTCTGAATAGATTAACCATTATGGGGAGTTTCACTGCAGCCGAACCGCACTGAATGGCAACATGGCGAACTGAACCAGCTAAAATCAGGGCATTTCAGACATAAAATTTCACCCAAAAAATCACGAAAAATGGTTAAAAAAGTTCTAAAAAAATAAATAAATGAAGAGACTTCTCGCTGTGTGAAAAAAATAAACGACTTAATAAAAACAGGGATTTTTTTTTAAATTGAAACCTATGGGATTATTTTGGTATTTTTATTGCAATACCAGCTGTACTTTTCCGAGGTAATGTAGGTAAAGAAACTGGTCCATCTCAGGCTAATGTCAGACGAACGCAGTCAGAGCGCACTGCGTGCGTGCACAATAGACGGACGGACTGACGGAAGATACTGTAGACACCACACGGTCAGATTTTGTTGACGGAAGTAGAAAAAAAGGAAATTATGGGAAACAAAATTAATTCGAAAAGGATATGAAAAGCCATTTTGTGCGTCAAGGTGCTGGACGTCACAAATGCGCTGCGTCTGACATCTCCTCATCATTCACACAGAATGCTACGCGGACGTGGCGCACTCTGCGCGTCCGTCCAGCGGTTTTACATTCTTGCCTAACTTGCGTCTGTTTGCCATGTGCGTTGTGCGTGCGCAGTCCAGTGCGCATGTACTTTGTGTGTGGGACTCTATTGATCGTGATTCTATGCTACGACGGATGTTAAACTGTGCGGCAACAAAGACGTGATAACTGCATTCGTCTGACGCGGGCCTAACATGGAAGAAATGTATGCTCGTCTTGTTTGCTCATTTCCATGTGTGCGACTGTGCGCTTTTCTTGTAGGATTCTTTTGCTGCATTAATTATAGTACAGAAAGCTGCTTCCTAGCAGTGTGTGGATTCATATGCTGCATTAATTATACCGCAGAGAGGCGCTTCCCGGCAGTGTGTGGATTCATATGCTGCATTAATTATACAGCAGAGAGGCGCTTCTCGGCAGTGTGCGGATTCATATGCTACATTAATTATACCGCAGAGAGGCGCTTCCCCGCAGTGCTTGGATTCATATGCTGCATTAATTATACCGCAGAGAGGAGCTTCCCCGCAGTGTTTGGATTCATATGCTGCATTAATTATACCACAGAGAGGCGCTTCCAGCAGTGTTTGGATTCATATGCTGCATTAATTATACCGCAGAGAGGCGCTTCCGGCAGTGTGTGGATTCATATGCTGCATTAATTATACAGCAGAGAGGCGCTTCCCGGCAGTGTGCGGATTCATATGCTACATTAATTATACCGCAGAGAGGCGCTTCCCCGCAGTGCTTGGATTCATATGCTGCATTAATTATACCGCAGAGAGGAGCTTCCCCGCAGTGTTTGGATTCATATGCTGCATTAATTATACCACAGAGAGGCGCTTCCCAGCAGTGTTTGGATTCATATGCTGCATTAATTATACCGCAGAGAGGCGCTTCCCGGCAGTGTGTGGATTCCTATGCTGCATTAATTATACAGCAGAGAGGCGCTTCCCGGCAGTGTGTGGATTCATATGCTGCATTAATTATACCGCAGAGAGGCGCTTCCCCGCAGTGTTCGGATTCATATGCTGCATTAATTATACTGCAGAGAGGCGCTTCCCCGCAGTGTTTGGATTCATATGCTGCATTAATTATACCGCAGAGAGGCGCTGCCCGGCAGTGTGTGGATTCATATGCTGCATTAATTATACCGCAGAGAGGCGCTTCCCAGCAGTGTTTGGATTCATATGCTGCATTAATTATACCACAGAGAGGCGCTTTCCAGCAGTGTTTGGATTCATATGCTGCATTAATTATACCGCAGAGAGGCGCTTCCCGGCAGTGTGTGGATTCATATGCTGCATTAATTATACAGCAGAGAGGTGCTTCCCGGCAGTGTGCGTATTCATATGCTGCATTAATTATACCGCAGAGAGGCGCTTCCCCGCAGTGTGTGGATTCATATGCTGCATTAATTATACCGCAGAGAGGCGCTTCCCCGCAGCGTGTGGATTCATATGCTGCATTAATTATACCGCAGAGAGGCGCTTCCCCGCAGTGTGTGGATTCATATGCTGCATTAATTATACCGCAGAGAGGCGCTTCCCCGCAGTGTGTGGATTCATATGCTGCATTAATTATACCGCAGAGAGGCGCTTCCCCGCAGCGTGTGGATTCATATGCTGCATTAATTATACCGCAGAGAGGCGCTTCCCCGCAGTGTGCGTATTCATATGCTGCATTAATTATACTACAAAGAGGTGCTGCCCGGCAGTGTTTGGATTCATATGCTCCATTAATTATACCGCTGAGAGGCGCTTCCCAGCAGTGTTCAAATTCATATGCTGCATTATTTGTACTGCAGAGAGGCGCTTCCCTGTAGTGTGTGGATTCATATGCTGCATTAATTATACCGCAGAGAGGTGCTTCCCCATAGTGTGTGGATTCATATGTTGCATTAATTATACCGCAGAGAGGTGCTTCCCCGTAGTGTGTGGATTCATATGTTGCATTAATTATACTGCAGAGAGGCGCTTCCCCGCAGTGTGCGTGCATTAATGCATTATATGCATTCATATGCTGCATTAATTATCCTGCAAAGAGGTGCTGCCCGGCAGTGTTTGGATTCATATGCTGCATTAATTATACCGCAGAGAGGCGCTTCCCCGCAGTGTGTGGATTCATATGCTGCATTAATTATACTGCAGAGAGTTGCTTCCCCGTAGTGTGTGGATTCATATGTTGCATTAATTATACCGCAGAGAGGCGCTTCCCCGCTGTGTGCGTATTCATATGCTGCATTAATTATACTACAAAGAGGTGCTGCCCGGCAGTGTTTGGATTCATATGCTCCATTAATTATACCGCTGAGAGGCGCTTCCCAGCAGTGTTCAAATTCATATGCTGCATTATTTGTACTGCAGAGAGGCGCTTCCCTGTAGTGTGTGGATTCATATGCTGCATTAATTATACCGCAGAGAGGTGCTTCCCCATAGTGTGTGGATTCATATGTTGCATTAATTATACTGCAGAGAGGCGCTTCCCGGCAGTGTGTGGATTCATATGTTGCATTAATTATACTGCAGAGAGGTGCTTCCCCGCAGTGTGCGTGCATTAATGCATTATATGCATTCATATGCTGCATTAATTATCCTGCAAAGAGGTGCTGCCCGGCAGTGTTTGGATTCATATGCTCCATTAATTATGCCGCAGAGAGGCGCTTCCCAGCAGTGTACAAATTCATATGCTGCATTATTTGTACTGCAGAGAGGTGCTTCCCCGCATTGTGTGGATTTATATGCTGCATTAAAATTAGTTTTGGATCATATCGCTCCATTTTTTGTTTTCGTTTTAGATAATTTCTTTCTGGTTTTTTTGTTTCAGATCATTCCGTTCTGTTTTTTTTCCCCTTTTAGGATCATTTTAGTTCCATTTTTATTTTGTTTCTGATCATCTTCGGATCGATTCGTTTGTGTGTTTACTGCAATTTGTATTTCCGGTTCAATCCGAAATTTCAGACAGCCGATTTTCGTTTTCGGAAATGCTCCCGAAATACGAAAATGATGATTTTCCTCCGAATTTGGACACATTAGGGGAGTGGGGGGGACGGCGGTTTGTTGGGAATACATATAGGCTAAAGGTGCAGGAAGCAGACTTAGCTGAGGAGCAATAATTCAATGGCCTAGATTCTCTTGGGTTCTTTATGGTCACATTGGGAGTTGCCCATGATGCGAGGAGACGCTCCAAGTTTACATAGCATTGTATATCCCCAACATGTGAGCTAATCGCTATTGGGAATGATGCTGGGGAAAAAAAGTCAGCCATGGGGGCTAGACTATAGTCCAAAACAAAAATAGACCACATGCACAGATATATCCCCATAAAAAAGTCAAACCACTTTACCATACAGTAACAACTGTGGAGTACTCCATGGATCCCGGAGCAATCAACTCCTTCAAGACTTTAGTAGACAAAAGTGCAGGAACCAGGCGCAATTCAACTGTAATAAGGCACCTTTATGTAGGAAATAAGCAGCAATATTTCAGCTGGTGATGCTGCCTTTCTCAAGCCGCCTTAGGCACTATAGATCAGCACTCAACACAAGAGTTTGGTTGATGGCTTCCATGATCAAGGCTGGGAAACCTTTATTCCTTGTGTTATCTTTGTTAATGTTCCTGCATTGATTTATCAAGGGATAAACATTTTTTCTTGGCCTGATAAGCTGACATATAGACATAGAAACATATTTTGATCCCCTATGATTGTACTTCATGTAATAATATATATTGTTGATTAAAATGGTCTAGAATAATATTTTGTTCTGTTTTTCTCATGAGATCTTGCCCAATAATCTACAGAAAATTGGGTTTCACAGATTTCGTAGGGGGCCAGTCATAAGGGAGTTTATAGTCCAGCCGTGGGAGTAAATAAGAGTAGAGAGGTCAGGAGAAACGAAGAGATTTATAAAGTATGTCAGCAATACATTGCCCAATATACTGTGTTTATTCCCTTGCTGGTAAAACAATGACTCTGGAGTTATTTGTGTTGCACGATGTCTAGTTCATGCCAACACAAACCTATTTGATAATTATATTACTGCTCTTGAATGTCTCATTATTTGCATTTAGATTGCGAAGAAATTGATAATAATAATGTAATAATAATTAAATGGTGTTATTAAAAAAAATCCTAAAATATAAATAGATGAAGAGACTTTTTGCTGTAAATTTATTTTTTTTATTAAAAAAGGAATATTTTTTACATTGAAATCAATAGGATTCGCCTGATTAAACCTGCTTAATGAAAACAACAAAAAACAGGGCATTTCAATGACATTTCGGTGCTGTTCGGTGTTTTGTGAATAGATTAACCATTGCTTCTCTATGGGGATTTCACTGCCATCGAACAGGCACTGTATTTCGCTGGTATTTTGACAATATTTGGTGAACTGCCTGCTTTTTGAATAGCCGAATGGCTCTAAAATTGCATCGTACGGGCCAATTCTGCTCTCTTTGAATAACCCCCTTGAGTAAAGACTAATAGGAATGATTTTTACAGATTTCAGTCAGTAAAAAAGGGGGACAAAACATTTTTTAGATACATAAACGAGAAAAGAAAAGTAAAACAAGGATTAGTTAGATTAAAAACAAAGGAAGGAAGGTATGTAGAAGAGGATAAAAGTCTCGCTGACTGCCTCAATGAATATTTGTGTTCAGTCTTTGCAGAAGAAAAGGAAGGACAGGGACCTCAGTTAGGAGGAAACACTAATGAGACAATTACATATCAGTTTACAGAGGAGGAGGTTCTACAGCAGCTGTCTAAAGTAAAGACAAATAAGTCAATGGGGCCTGATGGGATCCACCCTAAATTATTAAAAGAGCTCAGTGATGTAATAGCAAAACCGTTAACAGATTTCTTTAACCAATCCTTGCTAATGGGAGTCGTCCCAGAAGACTGGAAATTAGCAAATGTTGTGCCCATTCACAAGAAGGGTACTAGGGAGGAATCTGGGAACTATAGGCCAGTTAGTCTTACGTCAGTAGTGGGGAAATTAATGGAAACCATGTTAAAGGAAAGGATTGTTGAACATCTAAAAACACATAGATTACAGGATAGGAAACAACATGGGTTTACCTCAGGGAGATCATGCCAAACTAATCTTATTGATTATTTTGATTGGGTAACAAAAATAATAGACACAGGTGGTGCAGTAGACATTGCTTATTTAGATTTCAGTAAGGCTTTTGATACTGTTCCGAATAGAAGGCTTATCAACAAATTGCAATCTTTGAGCTTGGATTCCAATATTGTTGAATGGATTAGGCAGTGGCTGAGTGACAGGCAACAGAGGGTTGTGGTAAATGGAGTTTATTCGGCGCAAGGTCTTGTTACCAGTGGGGTACCTCAGGGATCAGTACTTGGACCCATTCTATTTAATATTTTTATTAGTGATATTGCAGAAGGTATTAATGGAAAAGTATGTCTTTTTGCTGATGACACAAAGATTTGCAACAGGGTTGACGTTCCTGGAGGGATCAGCCAAATGACAAATGATTTAGGTAAACTAAAAAAATGGTCGGAGCTGTGGCAATTGAGTTTTAATGTGGATAAGTGCAAGATAATGCACCTGGGACGTAAAAAGCCAAGGGCTGAATATAGAATATTTGATACAGTCCTAACCTCAACATCTGAGGAAAGGGATTTAGGGGTTATTATTTCAGAGGATCTAAGGGTAAGTAGTCAATGTAATAGAGCAGCAGGAAATGCTAGCAGAATGCTTGGTTGTGTAGGGAGAGGTATTAGCAGTAGGAAAAGGGAAGTGCTCATGCCACTGTACAGAGCACTGGTGAGACCTCACTTGGAGTACTGTGTGCAGTACTGGAGACCGTATCTCCAGAAGGATATAGACATCTTAGAGAGAGTTCAGAGAAGGGCTACTAAAATGATGTACGGCTTGAAGGAGAAAAGTTACCAGGAAAGGCTTAATGATATTAACATGTACAGCTTGGAAAAAAGACGAGACAGAGGAGATATGATAGAAACATTTAAATACGTAAAGGGAATCCACAAGGTAGAGGAAGGGAGTATATTTAAAAGGAAACAAAGTAGCAAAACAAGAGGACATAGTCTTAGATTAGAGGGGCAAAGGTTTAAAAGTAAAATCAGGAAGCATTATTTTACTGAGAGGGTGGTGGATACATGGAACAGTCTTCCAGTTGAAGTGGTAGAGGCCAAAACAGTAATTGAATTTAAGCAGGCATGGGATAGGCATAAGACTATCCTAAACAAAAGATAAATCCAGGTAAAGTATCCATGTAATTGGGCAGACTAGATGGGCCGAAAGGTTCTTATCTGCCGACATTTTTCTATGTTTCTATGTTTCTATTGTTTCTGCACTAATTTGTTGTATTTAATTTTTAATTATGTCTGTTTCCATTGACAGAAAATAAGGCTTATTGGTATCTGCGTGAGTATTAAATTGTATTTTAGAGGAATAATTGCAACATTTATGTAAAGTCTAGTAAGGCATGCACAATTTGCTCACATATTGATGGGAATGTGAGGGAGGGTGTTATATTTTAACATGCAGTTATAGAAAATATATAGTGTAGTATCCTGATGCTATAATGGTTTCTGCAGATATAAATTTGGATTGTACACCCCGCAACAGAAGCATTAACAGGAATAGGCCATTCTTATGTTGTGTGTATCTGACTATTTTTATATTCTATTTTTATTACATTTATTGTATTTGCCATAATGGACTTTTCTGCCTGTATGCTAATAATGCAGACTCCATTTGAAATTGTGTAAGGCAAAGGACATCATCTAAGGTTTAGAACTTTCATCACACCAATATTTCTGTAAAAGATAAACAAATACATGAAAAATGATGATTATTCATATGTTGAGCACGTAAACAGTTCATGCTATTTAAACACATGCCTAGAAGGACACATACGTATACTGTAAGATAAACAAAATGAGTTTCACTAAACCATGATTATTTTGGGGGGAAAAATAAATAAAATGTTTTTTATTGTTTTTTTTAGAAAAATTCCAAGCGTGGACATTCAAAAGGTTGCCTAACACTGGCACACATTCTGCAGGCATTATTAAATATGCATATTAACCCGATCATACCCGAAAATTGAGTTATCTCGATTGTGCCTTGTAATGCATTGAAAAGCATTCATTAGCATATCAAAAGACCATTTTCACAACTTTTTAAAGCAAGATTAGTGTGTCCCCTGTGGAGAAATTATAACATTTGTATTATGTCTCTCCAAGCACCCTGGAGAAACTGATAGCCAGCTGCAAATAGCAGCCCCAAACCTCACTGTAACAAAACATTCAAATAGATTACTGCTGCATTGCAGCTGCCAGGGAGGGGGCAGAATACAGGGAGAGTTTTGGGGTCACTCACTGCTGTACAGGGATAAGATTCATTTGGTTATAATGAGTGAAACTCCATGTACAGTACAGATACAAAGTGTTAATGTAATTTCCACATACAGATATTATTTTTATATTCTATTGGTATTTTCTGGAAGCTGCATTGCTAATAATCTCACTATGATCACTACAAATCCCCATAAGCAGGAGATCTGACCATTGTTATTATCTAGCTTTATCACAGTTATTGTAACTAACACAAAGGTATTTTCTGCCTGTATGATGATAATACAGACCTCGTTTGAAATTATGTAAGATAAAGGACCCCATCTAGAGCTCACAATCTTATATTTCAACAATATTTCTGTAAAGGATAAATAAATGCATACAAAATGGAATTTAAATTTTTTAATCTCAGAATAACACTTTTTATTTTTTGCAAAACATCTATTTTATCCTATATTTAACTGTTAACTTCACATCCCATGTTTCAAATAAATGTTGTGATCATTTTTTTTTAACAAAAATCACTTGGTAGTGAAGGAGTTAAGCAGCCACTGGATATCTTGCACTAGGTTTACTTAGTAGTAGCTTCTCAACAGTCCATTGCTAAAGAAAAAGCCGAATACATTGACAGTCTCTGCATACTTCCTTCCTTACAACCTATCTGGAAGAACATCACAAAAATTATGAGCTTTTTTATACCTACTGTATTGAACTGTTACAGGAAAAAAATAAATCTCATGATAATTGTTCATAAAAGGTATATTAGGCTTGTTAACTTGTTCCGTGATGTGCGATGGGACCATTTTCTCAGAACTGTCAACGAAAATGATAACTGATTGGTGTAGTATTTATAAACGGTTAGCATTCTTTTGTTTTTCATGTTATTATTTTTATTTAGCTGGATACAAGAACAAAAAACATTTCTTTTTATACCATATATATATATTTATATTTTGTTCAATATAGTAATTTATCATTTCCAAATGACAGGTGAAATGGAGAGATGTTCAATACATAATGGCGGTTGTACTTAAAATCCTCCTACACATGTTCTGCTTTCTTTCTTTTGCATACTTCTAATCCATTGCCTGAATTCACTCACAAAATCGCATTTTTCCTTGTTTTTTCCGGTCATTATAATCTTGGTAAATCTGGCTAAAACAACTTTTAGCCTTTAATCTGAGTTAAATCTGCTATCTAGGAAATCCATGCCAAATTGTACATGTTAGATCCAAGTAAGTCTTTAATCTGTGATTCAGCCACATTTATCCATCTGAATCAGTGTCTGTCGTTCAGCGCATACACTCAGCAGCAGTGACCTTAATATATATGGGTGTACGATTGCAGGAAGGAAGTAAACATCTTGGCGTGTTTTTCATGTAACATACAATAAAAATCTTTGTCTTTACTCCTAAACACACAAGGGATGCTGAGCTAGCAATTAAACTAATGCACACCAAAATAAATCCAGGATCCTCTCTTATACTGTATAGGACAATATCTCTCCATGTCTGAACTCCAACACTGTGATGCCCACCAGTAGCTTCATTTAACCATCATTAGAGCTGCTACGGGCGTTCCCCCACACAGGAGACCTCTGCTTCGATACTGGTTTGCCCAGGAGTCAAGTCCTAAAACAAACGTGTGGGAAATCATCAAGATTTCCATCCCCCAATTATTACTTATCATCTCGCAGTTAACACAAACACACACTCAAATCTGATATTTTTATGTGTATATCTGTATTTTAGCAAAAATATACGATAAATCCTATATTTATTGTGACGTAACAGGCAAAGTTTTGGTAGATGAGGCTTGGTTGGGGTGTAGTACATGAATATCGGCATATATGGTCAATTGCACACTTTCTTTTCTTGTTCTTTCGGTATTAGTTTCCTTGACTCGTTAGCAGCACAAGTTCCATTCATCCAGTTTTTTTATTTTTTATTCCAATATTGTTATGTACTGAATTTTTATTACCTTTCTACGGCCATAGAGGAATTTTCATGCTTTGGATTACCTGGGGCAATAAAAGGTCACCCGATAATATGAATACCTCTGTGGAGGGGTTTATAATCCTAATTGTTGTTGCATGTACTGTATATGAACTTATTTTCTATTCCTAGTTTTGGTTGTAGGATCGGGCTGTGTAGCATTCAGTTGCTATGGTGCTAGGTGGGTCACGGGGTAATGGGGGCGCTCTGACGTCACTCATATGAGTTGACGTTCGCTCACGCCCTGGTAATCTACCGATTTGGCTATTGCAATAATCTCTTATCTGGCCTCCCTCTCTCCCACCTCTCCCCCCTACAATCCATCCTGAACGCCTCTGCCAGGCTAATTCACCTCACCCGCCGCTCTGTCTCTGCCGCTCCCCTCTGCGAGTCTCTTCACTGGCTCCCCATCCACTGCAGAATTAAGTTCAAAATCCTTATCCTTACCTACAAAACCCTCACTAACTCAGCTCCCCACTACCTGTCCTCACTAATCACCAAATACACCCCAGCCCGCTCCCTAAGGTCAAATAGTGACCTGCGCCTAGCTTCTCCCCGCATCACCTCTTCCCATGATAGACTGCAGGATTTCTCACGCGCAGCCCCCACTCTCTGGAACGCTCTCCCTCGTACTGTCAGACTTTCCCCTAACTTCTCTTCCTTCAAACGCTCCCTTAAAACATTCCTATTTAGGGAAGCCTACCACCCAACTCACTGACGCAACCATCAATCACTCTCACCTTACAGTCCTCTCCTCCTGTTTCCAACCCCAACCCTCCCAGATTGTGAGTTAGGGAATAGGGCCCTCATCTCCTCCTGTAATGTTTGGCAAATGTTGTTCAATGTATTGTAACCCTGTCTATAACGTGCCTATTGTACAGCGCTGCGGAATATGCTGGCGCTTTATAAATAAAGAATAATAATAATAATAATAATGGGATGGCACTTCTAATTGGTGAGTATGTTTTATGTTATTTAAGTGTTCTGTATGTGTTTATTTTATGTCCTGATGAAAGTCCGTGGATAGCGGACTGAAACGTTGATTTTCTTCCAATAAATTGAACTTTGAATGAAGACCGAGAGTGCCGCCAATACAATTTGCATATAATTGTTATATATATATATATATCTACAGGAGTTGTAGTGGAGGGCAAAAAGTGAGATAAAAAGCCTCCACACTATAATAAGTGTATTAATTATTGCAGAAGTCACCTGCACATCACAGCAATTCGATGAATTGCATCCCTGAGCCCCTGTGCCACATTCTCCATATGCAGCAAGGAATTCTGGGTAGGATATGCAAATGACATCTGTCCCACTTTTATGCATCCTGGGTCTGTTATTACACAGAACCCTAAAATCAATGCTATGCCACACCGTGGCTTTGTAGCAGAGATAACGTTTATGCAACCGGTCTGGTATCTTGTAGATACTGATTGCCCTACGGGTCCCAAGCATCCACTGCAACTGCTCATCATGCCTAGCTCCTAGCGGATGAGGGTCCAACAAACCTGAAACAGCGTTGTCCTAGGAGTGGCTTTGACCAGTTGCATAAACCTTATCTCTGCTAGAAAGCCACAGTGTGGCATAGCATTGATTTTAGGGTTCCGTGTAATAACAGATCCAGGATGCATAAAAGTGAGACAGATGTCATTTGCATATCCTACCCAGAATTCCTTGCTGCATATGGAGAATGTGGCACAGGAGCTCTAGGATGCAATTCATCGAATTGCTGTGATGTGCAAGGGGCTTCTGCAATAATAAACATATATATATATATATACCAAACGTAGTCCCAGCAGCTCCTTTCCATTCTCACAAGGAGACCGATTTAAAGTGCCACGGTGCCTGCTTCCAATCGAAAATTTGTAGTATCTGCGTAGATGGAGCCGCACACATGTTCTTGCTTTAAAACAATAAATTTTATTTATAACATAAAATAAAACCGACGTTTCGGCTCAGACACGAGCCATTCTCAAGGTAGCTAACCTTGAGAATGGCTCGTGTCTGAGCCGAAACGTCGGTTTTATTTTATGTTATAAATAAAATTTATTGTTTTAAAGCAAGAACATGTGTGCGGCTCCATCTACGCTGATACTATATATATAAATATATATATATATATATATATACAGTATATACTCATTTAAGTTATGGTGGAGGGCAAAAAGTGGGAGTAAAAGCCTCCGTATAGCAAATAGTATAGTTTATAATTGTAGATGACATTTACATGTCTCAGCAATTCATAGAACTGCTTAGCCCACAGAACTCACATGCTACATACCCCATATGCAGCAAGGAACTCTGGTTAAGACTTGGAAATGAGGTCTCCAATTTCCTACCTTTTTGCATCCTGGGACTATTTTAACACAGAACCCTCCTTGTCAGTGCAAGGAGGATTGTTTCTGATGTACCCTTTGCGCCAGAGGTGTAACTAGAAACCTCAGGGCCCAGGTGCAGGAACCATGATGGCCCCCCCACCTTAGGCAAAAACATATGTTGTCCCCCCGCCCATCAACATGCATTGATCCCCTCCAGGTCCATAATGTTGACTCCAGACAATCAGTGTCCCATTTTTTCCAGGTCCACTATGACCTCTTCAGTCCATCCCATTTTTAATGTATTGTGTATGTCACAGAGTTCCACAGCAACAAAACTCACACAGGGTTATTCAGAGAGCGTGAAAAGCAGGAGAATGACTGGAGAATGAAAAATTCTAGGTCAAAATAGCCGATTTGGAAAGTGATATGAAAGGGAGAATTTTTCTGGTTTGGCTATGTTGACCTAGAATTTTTCATTCTCCAGTCATTCTCCTGCTTTTCACGCTCTCTGAATAACCCTGAATGTAATGTGCGCTGTGTATGAGCGTATCACAGAGCTCCATAGCAAAAAAACGCACAGTAATATGTGGTGTGTATCACAGAGCTCCAAAGTAAAACTCACGAATAAGTATAAAATAAATGAAAAAAAGATATATATATTATAGGCAGGCCTAGGCAGGTGAGTGTGAGCCCCCCCGGACTCAAGGGCCTTGGTGCGGTGGCACCCTCTGCACCCCTGGTAGTTACGCCCCTGCTTTACGCTATAGTCTCGGTTCATCGTTTCTGTTCCATGAACTGAGGTTATGTATTGTATATATTAATCTGATATTAATAAAGATTTCATTTTATTGTACACACTGGGCCCTATTACAATATTCGCACAAAAGTTTGCGCCAGCACAAAAACGCATTAACGCGAGGGGTAGAACCCTTTGCGATGAATGTCGTATTACAATGTCAGCGCAACAAACGCACGTAATCGTCTACCGCGTGTGAACATGCGCGAACCCTGCGCGAGCGTACTTTACTGCGCTCGTCCTATACTTAACATTGTGAGCGCAAATGCGTTTTTGCGCTGGTACACGGTTGGTATTACAATCTAGTGAGAGAAAGGGGGGGTGTGAGGATCCTGAGGACGAGCAACAGCACTGGTGGCCTGCTCTACGGTGGGGCCCGCTCAGGTCTCACAAGGTTTTAGCTTGCTTGTGCCATTACAGGGATGAATGCTCCATATGCAAATCAGTCTGCTCTCACCCAATGAGGGTGACCAGTACTGACTGCCAAGGACGTCATCCCTGCATGAGTGGTGCAGCCAGCAACCCCCGACGATCGTTTCGACCTTTTTAGGGATGACGTCCTTGACAGTCAGTACTGGCCACCCTCATTGGGTGAGAGCAGACTGATTTGCATATGGAGCATTCATCTCTGTAATGGCACAAGCAAGCTAAAACCTTATGAGACCTGAGCGGGCCCCACCGTAGAGCAGGCCACTAGTGCTGTTGCTCGTTCTCAGGACCCTCACACCCCCCCTTTCCCTTGTATTACAATCTATGCACAGGAATTAACGCATAGACGTTGCGCGCATAATTTTAGCAACTCCTAAAAGCTGGTGGTAACTAGGGATGAGCTGTTCGGTTCGATCTGTTCGGAGTTCGCATCGAACATCGGCCGTTCGACAGTTTGTGAACTTCGAACTTTTTGGGACGTTCGCCAAAAGTTAGAAAAAATAAATAAATTTGAAAAAAGTATAACAAATGCTTAAAAATCTAGAAATGAAGAGACTCTTTACTGCAGAATATTAGAAGCAACAGTTTATTAGATATTGAATTAAAACGGGAATATTTTTAACATTGAAGCCTACGGGATAAAACATTCTTGTTACTAAAACATCAGGCAGACACGGCCCTCTAATCAGTAACTGTAGAGGGCAGCCTGCAGGGGCCTCCCAAGGATCCCCTTGAGGAGAATGCGATGACAGAGCTGCAACTGTGTGGGCTAGCCGCCCGGGTGCATGTGACAGAGACAGGCAGCGCAGAGAGGGAGCCACTGCATCTGCGGCCACGGCAGACCCCCCCCCACAACCAGGATCAAGGGAGCCCCCACTGACCACCAGGCTAAGGAAAGTCGACACATTTCTAAAAAAAAATTAATCAAAGGACATTTTTAAATGTCCCCGGGAACATAAAATTAAACCTTTTATTTTCTTTCTCTACCTGGCTGAATGTATTTAATTATATATATTAGATACATTCAGCCAGGTAGAGGGGGGTAGCATGTGGGCTGCGCGGGGTCTCAGGCAGTGATTTGTTTTTTTTGTGTGTATATTTTCAGAAAATTTATAGGGGAAGGTAAGGGCAGGTATGATATATATATATATATATAGATGAGATATATATCTATATTCTTATAAATATATATATCCAGACTTGTATTACACACACATTTTGGCAACTAATTGCCCCCCCCCATTTGGTTGATCCCTCCAGAAGAAATGTTGAACCCGATAGAGCAGAGAATAATATATATATTCTCTGCTCTGTCGGGTTCAACATTTCTTCTGGAGGGATCAGCCAAATGGGGGGGGGGTGCATTTTGTTGAGATTGTCCACATTCCACCCCCCCATGTGCGTATGTGTATATATGGTCTGAGGTCTGTGGGTGGGTGTATATATATATATCTGCGTGTTGATATATACGTATATATAGGTCTGCGTGTTGATATATATGTATATGTCTGTGTGTGGTATCAATGCATCCCTACTCTATACACAGCGCTCTGTGTCCCTATAATATATATGATCAGGGGTTACCTTTTTTTATATTTTTATACTATTCCTATTAAATTAACAGTAATTTTTGATGTATTTTATTCAGTAGAAACTTTTTTTGCCTATATAACATGTGCTTTGTGAAAATAAAACGGTTTTGTGTGTACATTTTAATTTAGTTAGTGGATTCTTGTCCAGTGCGGTGAGAAGCAAACGTAATGTAATGTAGACACGCTGCGAGGCGGAGCGGAATGGAGTGAAGACAAGCCTGCAAAATGTTTGCTTCTCTTTGCGTCGCTACACGCTCAGTGTGTCTCAGCCTTTATTCCCGCATCGCTAGCTTACCGAATCAGTTTATATACTTGTTACTGACCCTGCTTGTTCTGAGGACCCGATCTGTTGCCGACTTTACCTGCCATTTGACTATTCTCTCTGTGTATTCCCTGCCTGTTCTGTTTGCTTCCTGTTGCTACTGGTGTGCGCCGATTCTCACTATATACAGTAGCACAGTACAAGTGCCTAAACATTGCTGACCCAGTTTTGTTATAGCTGCTGATGTAACTGAATAGATCGGGGATCTCTTCTGCATTACCAAAACCTCCACCACTGCACTCTTCCACAATACCTCAGAGGGGTTACAGTGTGAAGGCACTTGCTGCCACCAAAGGCACAATATTTGGGTGCACTGCCACTGACGCCTATACCAGATTCATATCATTTTAATATTGGACCGCAGGGCCCAACCCTGCACTCTTCCACAATACCACAGAGGGGTTACGGTGTGACGGCACTGTTGCCAACACTAAAGGCCCAATTTTAAAGCACCTATTGTTACTTTCATCCAAAGCCTGCATAAATTTCACTATAATTTAGCCAAAAAAATCACTAAACTTGTTCTGGGGACATAAAATGTCTCCTCTTTCAATACAGACTGCCGCCCCAAGCAGTTGTTTATGAATAGATTAATGGAAAACCATTTACCGTCATTTGAAATGTCATTTTTTTGTTTTTAAATGTTTCTATACAACCTACAAATCCGCCACTTCACGGGCAGGTTATGGGGACCTCCTAGGCACGATATTTGAAGGAAGTTTTCATTTTTATTCTTAACCTTTATTTCATGGAAAACTCACTGTTCCTTTAAAAACGTTTTTTTTTTTAAACTTTTTTTCCTGGTTTCATGTCCCCCAGGGCACTACCCAGACCCCCATACACCTTTTATGGCAAATATCTTGCATATATGCCTTCTTGGAGGGCACTCTAAAAACCGAAGTTTCGAGTCCCATTGACTTGCATTGAGTTTGGTTCGTGTTCGAACTCGAACTTTTGAAATTGTTCGAGTTCGAATGCGAACTGAACACGGGGGTGTTCAGCTCATCCCTAGTGGTAACGGCAAATCTGAACGTCCTGGCCGAAACCAAATACACCAGCCCAAAAAAAATATGTAGCAAAGTATAGTTACACATTCTACACATACCAAACCAATAAATTTGAGAAGTTGTGTGTGCATTTATTATTGCTGCAGCATATATATTCAGATTGACTTTGACAGGTGCAACAACTTAACGTGAGATAATTGTGATTTTTAATTCTGATTGACTGAATTGCATGAAAAAAACAGTCCGCACACTGATTTCTGCATGCAACGTTGCTGCGCGCGCATTTATGCGCGTCCGTTTTACTCGTGTTATTGCTCGACAGATGAAAAAATGCACGAGGATTGTAATTCCAGCGTTGATTTCCGCGCATTAACGTTTAACGCTTGGCGCACAAATTCATGTGTTGCGCGAGCGTTTTAACGCGAAGATTGTAATAGGGCCCATTAATTGTGCCTTTGGTTGTGCCATCTAACGGCAGTATTACAAAGCTGGTGCTAACTTAACCAGAGCTGTTGTAAACTTACCAGAGCCATTATAGTCTATGGAGTTGCTAAGTTTACAACAGCTCCGGCTAAGTTAGCACCAGATTTGTAAAACTGCCCATAGTTTATGTTTCTTGATATTTCAGTAAATGATGCCCTGATTCAGACGTCTGGAGTGTCCATAGATTCTTGGGTGATCACTTGGCAATTGGCCGGTCCTGGTATGTGTTTGCATAAAGTATCTCGTGATTTGTTGCTGATTATAGTGTACGATAGATGTGACTGCTACCTCAACTGTCACTCTCTCCTCGGCAATACTATCCAACTATAAAGCCCACCCACCAGCTAATATTTTCTGCTCTGTCTCCTGCATAACAAAACCAATAAATTAAATAGAGAAGGAAAAGAAAGATGAAAGAAGGAAGGAGAAGCGCAAAAGGTAAGGGTTCAAACATAAAAAAGGATGGTGGCTGGAGTGATCAGTGGTGTATTTAAGTTTTGTGCTGCCCTAGGCCTGACTAAACTCGTGCACCCCCTAATTTAAATTTGAGGCACCTTTTCCTGTCAAGGGCACACCTCTTCCTGGTTAATCCCCACCCTTCCTCTTTAAACTCCACCTTTTCCTCTTATAGCTCCGCCTTTTCCTCTATTTATATTAAAAGTGGATACCAAGTGCCTACTTGTATATTTTGTATACCATTTCAAATGTATCTATTGAGATAAATAAAATTATGAAATGTTTAATTTCAAGCATTTTTACAAAGAACAGCCACGCATGTCAAGTATACTGGATCACAGCCGCTCTAATTGGTTGAACAATAAAATCCACAGAAACGTGCACTGCATATGAGTGTATCACAGAGCTGCACAGCAATAAAACCCACAGAAATGGGCACTGTGTATGAGCATATCAGAACTGCACAGCAATAAAACTCACAGTAATGTGCAGTGTGTATGAGCGTATCCCAGAGCTCCAGGGCCATAAAACTCACAGTAATATGCAGTGTGTATCACTGAATCCACAGCAATAAAACTCTCAGCAATGCAATGTGCAGCCAGTGTGTATGAGTGTATCAGAATCCACAGCAATAAAACTCCCAGCAATGCAATGTGCGGTGTGTGTGTGTGTGTCAGCGTATCAGAATTCACAGCAATAAAACTCACAGCAATGCAATGTGTGGTGTGTGTCAGCGTATCAGAATCCACAGCAATAAAACTCCCAGCAATGCAATGTGCGGTGTGTATGAGTGCATCAGATATTTATTTTATTCGATTTTATTCCGTATGCAAACGCTCTGCTCCGCTGCTCATTGTTTGAGAACACAGCTCAAAGCTGACACACAGTGACAGTGGCACCTCCTAGTACCCCCTAATGACACCCCAATAATCACTGGTACCTGGGGCGGCCCGCCCTCCGCCACTCCCCCTAAGTACACCACTGCTCTGTGATATGCTCATACACAAGTTTGGCGAACTGCCAGCAAGTACGGTGCTGTTTGAAGGCAGTGCAAATCCCCATAGAGAAGTAATGGTTAATCTAGTCAGAGAACACCAAACCACAGAGAAATGGCAGTGAAATGCCCTGATGTTAGGTGGTTTCAATCAGCAGGTTTATTCAGGCGAACCCCATAGGTTTCAATGTTAAAAATATTCCCGTTTTTATGCAATATCTAATAAACCATTTATTATTTTAATCTGCAGTAAAAAGTCTTTATTGATTTTTTTTTAGTACCCTTTAGTAATTTTTCAGCAAAACTTCTCCCCCTTTTTTTAATAGCGGTTTGTCTTATTTCTGTAACAGAACTTTTTATTATCAATCATAGGATCTTATGTAAATTCCAGACATTTTCGTTAAGTAGTTCTTTTGAAAACAGCAGGCCACGGGTTTGCGGTGGCAGCATTCAGCGGCCGACTCCATGCACTTTGGGGACCCTCCGGTGAATTCACTGCAGGGTGGGGAAATATTATTCCCCGAAGTGCAGGGAACTACAGAACACCAAAATGTTGGCGTCATTTCGGTGCTCTGTGAGTAACCCATTTAGTGGTGAGGTTTTTTGCTGCCCCCTGGAAAGTGAAAGCCTAGGCCTTGCCTACCCAGGACATGCTTGAAAATTAGTGACATCTCAATGTATCCTTCCTGGCAAAATACTTTGCAAAAGTAAAAAAAAAATATATATATTTTTTTTAGGGGTGGGGCCACCAGTACGGGCCGCCGCCCCCTGGAAAGTGCCGCCCTAGGTCTAGGTCTAGTTGGCCTAGGCCAAAATACACCACTGGGAGTGATCACAGAAAAAATAGATAAGCAAACAAGGAAGAAGTGAGATGGATATCACTATTGTTAACGATACCACTTGTTTTTCTTTATCATCTCCCCATATATGTATGTAAATATAAGATTGTTCTCGTGTGCACTCTGTACTTCCTTGTTCTTCTGAATTTTCCACACAAACTTGGATAAATACATTACTAAGTCTGTACAGAAAAGTTTGCCAAAAATCAAAGACAACTTAAGAATTAATTCAGGAAATCTCAACTATCGTCCTCCTCCTCCACTAACCTCAACTATAGACTCTGAAATTGAAGACTCTGTCCACTCAACAATCACCGGCAAAGGTCCTTCAACCTGTCATGCCAGCTCCAGGAGCCTGCCTGTATCCACTAAGCTTGCTGTTGCTCCATACTAGCATGCCTCTCAGGGGTTAATTAATGTGCCCATTCCTGAGTGGTTGTGCATATAATTTGGACACACCCTTCCCTCCAATGCTCTCTCATTGTGTTCTCCATCCTGCTTACTGTGAGGTTATGTGAGCTGCCTCTCCCTGAGTCTGTCTGTATTCCCCGTTGTCCTCTATACTGCTATCATTATTGTCTACAAGTGTTCCTGCTTCATCTACCTGCATTACTTCAAGTCCTTTGCGAAGAGCTCCTGGTTCCAGGCCTGTGGATCCTATCTGCAGTGGACACTGCCTAGCCCACTATCCCTGGTGTATTGTGTCCACACCTGAAGCTATCTGCTTTCAAGCCTCGCTCCACCATCCTGCTCTCAAGGTACTTTGCGAAGAGCTCCTGGTTCCTACTTGGTGGACACTGCATAGCCCACTATCCCTGGTTCATCAAGACACTACCTCTGTGCAGAGAGACATGTCTATTTGTTTCCAGTGCTCTGTTATTATGTATAAGACTTTTGCTGTGTGCCTACCTTTTTGGAATACACTTATTATACCATATACAGCTTCCTGTGTTTGCCTGATTTGCTCTCCCCCAGCGCTTGGGAAAAAAAACTTAAACCCAAAGCTGCGCCATGGCTCCATCCTGGCGCGAGCCTGACACAACCATTGCTTCAACAGCAATTTTCTCATTTCAAATTCCAGCTCTCTACAATAGGGCAGTCCGAGGACGTGGTCAGGTACAAAACAAGCATCGAGGAGTCAAGAATGAGGGGACTGTTAAAAGGATTGGTATATGGGAAAACTAGCTTTCAAAATATTCCACACAGAGAAGAGGAAAAACGAGGCTAACGCAACAACTGAATGTCATATGTGTCATTATATAAGTGAGTGAGGTGGACACTACCCCCAACCCTCATAGGTACATGCACAAAAGGGACCTCCCAGCTCTCCTTGTCCCAAGCCTAATAAAGGAAGCCTCAACCTCCTGGCGTAATCCTGGCTCTCCATTCACTGCCAGCACAACAGCAGGTCATCCAAGATGACTAGTGTGATTGGGTGAGGGTCATCCATGCATTGTGTGATGCTGACTGCAGTGGGACATGAGACCACCAGAGATCTACATGCCTTGAATCTGAGAAGGATCAAGAGAAGCATTTGGAACAGACCCTGAGTGGTGGTGCTGATCAGTAAGGCACCACAATATCATCCAAGGCTCCAGATCTGAACACATATGGACTTTTGAAGATAAAAAATATTTATTAATTCCATAAAAAATTCTGAAATATATCCGAAATGTTCGGCACATCTCGTCCACTCTATAGACTTCTTCAGGGGCTAAAAAGCAAAGGAAACAATGCTAAAATCAAATCATGATACACAGATACAAAATCCAAAATTTATTACAGACTTGGATTTAAAGTAGGTTATATGACATAAAATCTATTCCTGCTTAATATTATACATAAATTTGCGAGTTTAGCTACTTGAAATTCCAGCACTATTTTGCTATTCAGTCAATGATCATTCTTGGCAGCATTTAATTTAGGTTAATATCCTCTCCACTCCTCTTGAAATCTCCCTGTAGAGAATGTCTTCACGTTTGACTCATCATTTAAGGAGGAAACCTTTGGGACAACAATTTTAAACTTCAGTTCACTAATTGAATCTTTTAGGAACTTTTCTATTGATGTTAAAAATGTTTTCACAACCTAGTGAAGGTGCTGCGTATCTGGTCAGTTCCTGCAGAGAAAAATACTGTGAACATATTAATTTTGAATTTTTGCTGCGACATTACAATAAAAAAGTATGGGCTCTATTATAATCCTAGCGTTAAAACGCGCCCGCATTTTAACGCTGGATTACAATGCAGGCGCAAAAAATGCTGCCTGCATTGTTACCGCACGGTAACCCCAGCGATGCTCGCGGCAGCGCTGAGCGCAGCTGCGAGCATCCACTCGATGGAGTCCATAGGACTCCATTGAGTTTCCCCCTGCCAGTCACATGACCAGCCGGATCTCGCTTCGCGAGTCGGTCGGTGTAGTGATACGCAGGGAGAGACTGGGGGGACTTCTTCCCCCAGTCATTCCCTGCTCCCGCCGGAGGGAGGAGGCGGTTGGAGCCGTGGTCCTCGCCGTCGGACAGGAGGTGAGTATAGCATTATTTTTTTTAATTCTTTCTGGATGGTGCAGAAGCGGTATCCGTTAACACCTACAGGGTTATTCAGAGAACGTGAAAAGCAGGAGAATGACTGGAGAATGAAAAATTCTAGGTCAAAATAGCCGATTTGGAAAGTGAGATGAAAGGGAGAATTTTTCTGGTTTGGCTATTTTGACCTAGAATTTTTCATTCTCCAGTCATTCTCCTGCTTTTCACGCTCTCTGAATAACCCTGCAAGTCCTGGCTGTGGTTAACTTTTTGCTAACCAGAGCCGGATGTTAATCAGCGCTAGTAGATTGTAATCCTAACGCTGATTAACACTTTGTGCTCCCCATGTTAAGTATAGGGAGCACAAAGTACAGTAACCTCGCGCTGAAAAGCGCAAGCTACCAATTCGCAAACGGGTTACTTAACGTCTGGATCGTAATATGCAGTAGACACCGAAGTTAACGTAAATGCTCACGCAAGTGAGCGTTAACGTTAACGTCAGGAATGTAATGTGGCCCCATATATAAAATTTTAAATGTAAAAAAATAATAATATTAAAAGATTAAATAATTTCACCTTATAGGCAGGTTCCCTTAGCGAGCGTCCCCAATTTAGCACCATATTCCGGGGCAGGCGCTAATGCAGCAGCCTGCCCTATAACGCAGTGCTACCCTCCATGATAGGACTCCATGGAAGGTTGTGCTGCTGAGCCGCGGAGTGGTTTGAGGAGGGAGACTGGGGACTAATTGTCCCCAGTCTCACACTGCTCCTGTTTGCAAGAAGTGGCTGATTGGCCCGCCGTTCTCGACGCGAGGTGAGAGGTGAGTATCTGATTTATTTGGGGAGTCTGCAAAAGCGGAATCAGCATCAGCATCAGCTTCTAGCTGTCATCCACATTTTTGTTACCACATTGGTGCAGTAATTAGCGTTAGGACTTTGTATTTCTAATGCTAATTACTGATTGTGCTCCCTATGTTAAGTATAGGGTGCGCAAAGTACAGTAAGCTTGCGTAAGCTCCGATGCGGTAACATGCGCTAAACTCACTTAACCTAGTGCTAATGCTCACATTTCTGAGCAGGAACGTTAGCGTTAGGGCCCTTTGTTTTTTACTCAATAGGGGTTATTCAGAGAGAGACGATCTTGCCCCGAAAAGTTGCCAAACAGGGAATTTCCCCGTGTGGCGCCATTTCGGGGCCATTTGGCTATTCAGAGAGCAGGCAGTTTGCCAAATTTTGGTGAAGTGCCTGCAAGTACGGTGCCTGTTTCAAGGCAGTGAATTCCCCCATAGAGAAGCAATGGTTAATCTATTCAGAGACACTGAACAGCTGAGAAAAGTTGACAAAGTGTCCTGCTGTGCTGTTCAGTGGTTTCATTCAGCAGGTTTATACAGGTGAACCCCATAAGCTTCAATGTTAAAAATATTCCCGTTTTAATCCAATATCTAATAAACCATTTATTATTATATTCTGCAGTAAAAAGTCTCATTATTTGTAGATTTTTTTAGGATCTTTTAGGCAGTTTTCGGGATTTTTTAGGCAAAATTGTTTTCCCGTTTCTTTTCTTTTAAATCTTTTTTTTTCTTTCTGTAACAGACCTTTTTATTATCATACATTGGATCTTCTATGTAAATTCCAGGCATTTTCATTCAGTAGTTTTTTTTGCAAACAGCGTTTCAATTTTGAAAATTTCAAGCCTACTGTTTTTGTCTTTTTTACCTGTCCAGCGGCTTGTCGGCTGTGTTTGGCAGCCCTCCGGCGGGTTTGCAGCAGATGTTAGGCCGGTTGGTGGCGGAGGGCGACATTTGGCAGCCGATTCCCTGCACTTAGGGGACCCTGCGGTCAGTGGTGTAGCGTGGGGGGTGCCTCGGGGGCGGTTGCCCCGGGCGCAATTTTCTTAGGGGGCGCAAAATTTCAAAAGAAATTTGAACCACTAATATTTTCCAGCAGGAATCAGCAAGGTGTTGGCCAGTTTTGCCACACTGGCGGTGACCTGGCACTCAGAATTCTGGTCCTGTCCTGACTCCTCCTTAACTCTGACATGAGTCACATGAAGCATCGCAGCATTATTCACCGGAACACCCTGTACCATGCTTGTCAGCCCCCCTTGAAGCCCTGTGCTAGCCCCCTGCCGCTGGCAGCCCTGCAGCCATTGAAAAGGAAGGAGGGAGGGAGGCGCCTCATTTAAAATTTAAAATCCGGTCTCCACTAAGCCCCCTGGACAGCTCCCCCAGGCCACCAACAACTTTATGCAGGTAGGTGACACTGTATGACACCAAAGCAGCGTGACCAACACACAGTGAGGGGGTATAGGGAGAGGGGTTCACTGGAGGTTCAGAGAGAGAATGACTGGGTATACTGGAAGATAGTGACTGGGGATATTCAACAGAGAGAGAGAGTGACTGGGGGTACTGTGAGAAAGAGGGGGTACTTGGAGAGAAAAAGAGAGAGTGACTGGGGGTACTGTGATAAAGAGGGGGTACTTGGAGAGAAAGAGAGAGAGAGTGACTGGGTACTCGGAGAGAGTGAGTGACTGAAGGTACTGGGAGAGAGAGTGATTTGGGTTACTGGGGGGAGTAACTGGGGGTACTGGGAGAGAGAGAGAGAGAGAGACTGGGGTACTTTGGGAGAGAGAGACTGGGGGTACTGGGAAAAAGTGGGGGTACTTGGAGAGTGACTGGGGTATTGAGGGTAAGTGGGGGTACTGAGAGTGACTGGGGGTACTTGGAGGGAGAGGGTGATTGGGGGTACTGGGATAGAGTGACTGAGTATAGTATGAGAGTGGAACTATGATAGGGTATACTTGGACAGGGTGACTGGTAGCAGTGGTGTAGCGAGGGGGGCATGTGTGCTTAATTTTTTTATTATATCAGTATTTTGTTAATAATATACAATACATGTGCTTGTGGGGTAACGGGGGTCAATACTCTACTCTTGTCAGGGAATCATGGTGTTACCGTGTCCACAGATTGGGGGGCGCACAATTCTTGCCTTGCCCCAGGTGCTGACAACCCACCCTACGCCGCTGCCTGCGGTGAATGCTAAATTCACCGCAGGGTGGGGAAATTTGATTCCCTGAAGTGTGGGGTAGTGTGGGGAACGAGAGAGCACTGAAATGGGGGAATAACCCCCACTGAGTCGCCCTGGTGATTGTTCCTTGACTTGACCCTTATCAAAAACTGCCATCGTTCATATACAGCTGTAAATCCTATTGGATAGTGGTTACTGCAAGAGAAAATAAGACACATACGCCTCCTTAACAAAGTAACATGTGAGCAAAGGGAGAGAGCTAAGACTCTAAACTGCCGCTAATCTCAGAGTATCCAAGGGTTCTGTTTTCTGCGTTAAATCAGAAGTGTGACTGTGTATCAATACTGAAAGGGACACTACCACCAAATGAAATGATTTATTTTATCTTTATTTTATCTTTATTTTATGAATGTGCTTTGTTTTTCCCTTGTATGTTTAATTAAGAAAATATTTTACTATATATGTGTCACTTTGTGTTATATACTGCCCCTCCAAGTATCTTTACAGCATTTGCTCCTCACTGTGTGGCATGGGACATAGAATGGATTGAATTTGTCTACCAGGGTATAGATTAGTCTTCTAAGCTCCCTGTCTTATCTCATTCAGCTGCCATCTCCTATTTCTAACCCCCTGTAGCCTTATCTAAACATTCACCCCTCCGCCGCATTGCCTCTTAAGTACTGTAGAAGCTATACTATAGCTATAAAGTAAAACTCCAAAGAAGATGTTGGTAAATGTTGCATCATGATAAAAATCCACAAAATGGTAACAGGAGATAAAAAACAAACTTTATTTATCCTTTTTACATGCAATTACTTAAAAAAGCAGCAGCAGCAGCATGCATTTTAGAATGTGTTTTATTGTAATGCACAAGTAATCTAGTTACAGTTTATGTTAGTGTCCCTTTAAAATAATCTGGTAATTATGTTTTTAGCATAGGGTGATTTATTTGTCTAGAGAGGAGTCTATCATTATTTAAAACAATCTATTTGAATAAGACCATTAATCCTTTGGATAAGTCTCTCTATAAAACAAAGAGCACATTTAATGAATGATTCAGCTAAATATGTCCAAGCATGAAGTATTCATTCACCACATCATTTGATGAAGGTGCAGTCAAAAGTATTTGCATTTTGTTTTGCGTTTTTTTAGGGACGTTTTAGGGCCCCTTTTCATGGCTACCACAGGAAGGAAGATGGTAAGTGAAAGAATCTGCACGAAAATATTTTCCTTCCTGTCTCCCTTTTATCACACCTATTCTGCAGCAGCCGCTTTATTAGCACCTGGCTGCGGAATTTAAAGTAGGTGCAGTCTGATACTACCAGTGGTGCCAAGCGCCACCATGCATTACCACTGGTATTTGCTCCTGAAGTTTATTATAAATAAATAAATAAATAAGTTCACAGAAGCCGCAGTAGTTATCTTAGCTATTGGAATAGGGCAGAGGTGGGACCGAGTCATTGTTTTTCAACTCACAATTAAGTCCCGAGTCAAGTCACTAGTCAAGACAGGCAAGTCTCGAGTCAACTCCAGAGTCAGGACAAGTCTAGGTCAAGTCCCAAGTCAAGACAAGCATGTCCCGAGTCAAGACAGGCAAGTCCTGAGTCAAGACCCGAGTCAGGACAAGTCTAGGTCAAAACCCGAGTCAAGACAAGCAAGTCCCGAGTCAAGACAGTCAAGTCCCAAGTCAAGACCGACAAGTCTAGGTCAAGTCCTCAGCTTTGAGCTTCAAGTGTTCAACAAGTCACTAGTACTTTTTGGATATCATAATTTCAGAGCGTTACTTTTTAAAAAGGTTTTTAAAATATATTTATCTTTTCTGTGAGATTAAAAATGTGAAATTGTGACATACACTTAGAAAGGACTGTTCTGCCTTCCTAACAAAGCAGTAAGATGAGGTATCTGGGACTATCTGATAAGTCTGAATGGACTGTACTCGCACGATGAAGCTCAGCAGACTGCATCAACTCCGCAAACCTGACACATAGAAGGAGTATTTCAGTAGCAGTTTAATCTCCAGGCTGACAATCCTTGAAATGTGTATAGAGATACAGGTGAAAAGACAATAGTTTTGGTAGCGTGAAGAGAAGATGGATGCTGCAAACCAGGATGAGGAGCAGCACAGGAAATGAGACAGAAGAGGAGGAGCCGACTGACTACAACCAGACTAAGGAAACCCAGCAGGGACAAAAATAACATGGAAAGATAGGAGCCATCAGCAAAACAGCAGATTCACCACAGAACACAAAATAATAATAAAAAATAAACCTATAGTCGTGGGACATGAGAAGGAAAAAGTGTGAAAAAAATGTTTTTATTGTCAAATGAGAATAAAAAAATATTATAGAAAGAGCATATCTGCCGAGAAGCCAAGTAAATGAAAAATGCTATGCTGACATACTTTGAGTGAGGGACTGAATGTTTGAATCAGTGAGAGTTGTTTTCTTATGACTCTATTATGCATTGCACTTGCAAAAGATTAAATTCACCAGAAAGTCTGTCAGACATCTGTGCACGATGGGTTCATAGTGTGATGTCTCGATGGCTGGTTTGAGAAGGTATAATGACTTTCCAAATCATAGGATTCAAGTCCAAGTCATGTCTCGAGTCATTGTTGTCAAAGTCTAAGTCAAGTCACAAGTCCTCTTTGGATATGGTAAGTCAAGTCACAAGTCATCAAATTTGTGACTTGAGTCCAAGTCAAGTCCAAGTTGTGCGATTGAAGTCCACACCTCTGGAACCGGGACTTAATGTTGAAACTGAAAGACCTTCAATTATAATTTTCAAAAAATATGAAAGTTAATTCTTATTATGAATTAAATGCCAGTAGCTTTTGCTACTTTTATCAACATTATAATTATTTGGAATCATTACGGATGAGCCTCTACCAGTTACAATACTGCAGTCTGAACGATAGTATAGGGAAACATATAGCGAAGAAGCCTTTCTTTGTCAGTGTCAAGTAATCTTAGCATCTGAGTAAGAGGAGAAAATGTCAAACTCTCGGTTCATTTGCCAGTGATATGGAATCCTTGAAAAATCCATTTTTCATTGCATCAAATCCAATAAACCTCTATTACCAAATACAATGTGATTACCCTTGGCTCATTTGCCATATAAAAATGGCAAGCTGAAACACACCAATTCTTTTCTTTACTAGCAGGAAACGGAGAGAATGAGAGAAACACTTGTGAAGTTAGAGAAAAAGAAAGCCTAATGAAAAAAAGGTTGTCAGCTGAATGTTCCCATGACTTGTGCCTTATTAAAATGCATAATAAAATGTTAAAGTAAAAGCAGGATTCTCTTCAGGATTGATAATGGAAGTCTGATTTATTTCCAGTTAATATCACATTAGCTTTAGGGTTGCCAGATCGGCCAGGTTTTTCTGGACACCTATTACTACTTCACGCAGAAGGGAGCACAAAGAAAAGTGCTGCCCTGCAACATGTATAATTTATATGCTGCAGGAAGGAAATCAAAGTAGGTCATCTGGGATTCCTTTTTGATTTCTTACCTGCAACATATGGATTCTACATGCTGCAGGGTGGCATTCTTTATGCACTGCCCATCAACATGAATACATTATGGGCACTATCAGCTGGTGTGAGTTAACCCTAGCGTCTGCATGGTTTTGTGTTAGAGCCAGGTAAATTCAGTCTAGCGCCGGACCAACGGATCGTTTGCCTCTTGCTACAAATGGAGAAAACCACTTAGCGGGCAGTAAGTAACGAGTCGTAGCGCGAGCTTGCTGTACATACCGCGTCCTATACTTAACACGGGCAGAGCTAAATAGGACTTTCGCGATTCTAACCTACAGATCATTTGATCCCGACGCAAATCTTAGCGCCGACGCTAATCGCAAAAATTTACCCACTGCTCAACCCTGGTGTTAACCGATGGAAAAGGAAGAAGAAAAGGAAAAAAAAACTTCAAAAGTCCTTGCCCAAGTTTAACAGACGATTAACAGGTAACTGAAAGGAATGTAGCGCAGGTGATCTCTTGGCTCGCTGGATGTAGTTTACGTGTAAAAGATGCTTTGTAAGGTTAAACCGGCGTGCTTCGGCGAAACGTGAGAAAATGCATTGTATAAGAAAACCTGCCGTGTGCGAAGCCCAAAGGATTCAATGTAAAAAATATTATCATTTTTATTCTTTATTTATTCAACCATTTATTTTTTTTAATCCCCTGAAAAAAGCATTTTTATTTATTGAATTTTAGAATTTATTAGGTATTTTTCTGCATATTTCAGGTGAAATTTGGGGTTCCGATTTTTTGGTTTTTAAATTTTTTTTTCTGCACTGGAACGCTTTTTATTTTTAACCATACAATGCATTAGCGTGGGTTCTCAGCCCGGGTCTTAGTGTGTCCCTAGCGCGCACTAATGAATCTTGTACACGAACTACTGCGGAGCGGACAAGGTGATCTGTTGGTGGGTTGTCAGGCACTGCCTTTTAGGGACTCGCGCTCGATTTTTCATGTAGCGATGTCGTTTTAGCTCACACCAGCTAATAGAGCCCTATATGTCCAGGAAAACATGGCCGAACTGGTAACCCTAAATAGCATACATATTGTTTCAATGAGGGAAGTGGCTACACACTGATCAGCCACAACAGTAAAACCACTGAGAGGTGAAGTGAATAAAATTTATTGCATGGCACCTTTCAAGGGGTGGGATATAATCGAGGGTCAATGGATAATTCAGGGTAGTGGTATTGCTGGAACCTCTGAAGATGCCCTGGCAGGGCTACGAAAGCTAAGAGGATCCGCTGTGTGGTGTTTTACTCACTGGTGGCTGTGTGCAGAGTTCCTTTACCTTTGGGTATATCAAATTGGACCCTGGCAGAGATGACAGAGAACTCAACTGAGCGTTCTGCAGCCACGCATTCAATTCCCAGATTTCTAGATTGTAAATTCCCACGGGAATAGGGCCCTCATTTCCTCCTGTACTTGTTGATCAAAATGTTGCTCAGTCTCAATGTATTGTAACCTGTCTATATTGTGCCCATTGTTCAGCGCTGCGGAATATGCTGGCGCTATATAAGTAAATAATAATAATAATTCCCAGCAAGGGGTGGCCACGCCTGGCTGTTTGCAGAGCCTGACATGTACCATGACATCCCAACTTCCCCTCATTAACCCCTTAGTGACCGCGGACGTACCATGTACGTCACGGCCGCCTGGTCTCTTTTAGACCCGCTGACGTACATGGTACGTCCTGCGGTCTTTTGAGCGCTGGAAGCGATCGGATCGCTTCCAGCAGCTCAAACGCCATTGCAGACTGCCTGGGAGTCCAGGCATCCGTGCAATGGCGGTTAGAAGTGCTGGCCCTTTGTGATCGCTCCCCAGGAGTGATCAACATCCGGTTTGACCGGAAAGGTGCCCCGCACTTCTAGAGAGCGCTGGAAGTGATCAGATCGCTTCCAGCAGCTCCAGGGCCATTGCACGCTGCCTGGGAGTCCAGGCATCCGTGCAATGGTGGACAGAAGTGCCGGGGCCCCTTGTGATCGCTCCCCGGGTGCGATCAACATCCGGTTTGACCGGAAAGGTGCCCCGCACTTCTACAGAGCGCTTCCAGCTGCTCTGAGTATATTGCAGGGATGCCTCGACATCGAAGCATCCTTGCAATATGGTCCGTCTGTGATCGCTCCCCCCCGAGCGATCACTTCCGGTAGCGGCAGGAAGTACTGAGTGCCACGATGTCAGGTACGGGAGTGCGGCGGTGGGTGAAGTGAGCCCAGGATGCAGTGATCATAGGAGTCACACAGGTTGCTGGGTATTGAAGGTTTATTAAATAATAAACAAAACAAATAGTAAATAATAGCAGCACTAGCAGGCAGGCAACAGACTGTATGCAGGATTCAGCTTGACAACAGGGATTCTTGAAAGCAGGGTATGCTTGACAAACGAGGATTCTTGGAAGTGGGGTACACTCGAAGAACGAGGGTTCTTGAGAGCGGGGTACCTTGGTGGGGAGATTCTCCTTGGTAGCAGGGTTCCACTTGGGAGTATCACTGGAGGGATTCAGGTAACACGGTAGGGAGCTTCAGGAACAGGTCTGGTTGTCTGCACTTCCAGGGACGTTATGTTGAAGCCCTGATGGAAGGGTGGATCCCTCTTTTAAGCAGGCTTCATTTAGGTGAAGTAGTATACACCTGTAGGTATCACAACAGAAGCTTAACAGCCAGATAGGGGAATCGAACCTGCATACAAACCTAGACAGGTGAATAAGGGTTTGCCACGGTTTAGGTGCGGGCATAGGCTTAATTCATGACAGTACCCCAACCCAAGGAGCGCCTTCCGGGTGCGAACAATCAGATATATATAGCAAGGGGGCCACCTATTTTTTCCTGCGCCGCCGTCGGTTGGGGCCAGGACCCGTCACCTCCAAGGATGAGGTTTGGGTGGTCAAGATGGTCACAGGGTTTTCAAGGTCTGTTCGGCGTATCACGATACCTTGGACACTGTAGGGTATCGTGGGATCCATATCTGAGGTGCTATCGAGCACAGTGGGTTCGGAGTCGTCCTGATGTATGGGGTTGCTGGTGACAACCAGATCGGGAGTAGAGAAATGTCCACGGGCTAATGCAACCTGTACCTGAGACTGCAGGTATTTGTGGTTCAGCTGCATGTCCTGTATGGTATGGGTAAGGGTATTCACCTGAGCTGCCATGGCAGAGACAAGTACCAGGACTTCACTAGACGGACTGGCTTTACCAGGAGTTGGCAGGGTAGCTGCAGCGGTATCAGTGTCCACAAATGTTGTTTTAGTGGCAGCAGTCTGGGCTTGGACCTCGGTACAGCACGGCTCCTGGACCTGGACCTCGGTACAGCACGGCTCCTGGACCTGGACCTCGGTACAGCGCGGTTCCTGGACCTGGACCTCGGTACAGCGCGGTTCCTGGACCTGGACCTCGGTACAGCGCGGTTCCTGGACCTGGACCTCGGTACAGCGCAGTTCCTGGACCTGGACCTCGGTACAGCGCGGTTCCTGGACCTGGACCTCGGTACAGCACGGCTCTTGGACCTGGACCTCGGTACAGCACGGCTCTTGGACCTGGACCTCGGTACAGCACGGCTCTTGGACCTGGACCTCGGTACAGCACGGCTCTTGGACCTGGACCTCGTACAGCACGGCTCTTGGACCTGGACCTCGGTACAGCACGGCTCTTGGACCTGGACCTCGGTACAGCACGGCTCTTGGACCTGGACCTCGGTACAGCACGGCTCTTGGACCTGGACCTCGGTACGGCACGGCTCTTGGACCTGGACCTCGGTACGGCACGGCTCTTGGACCTGGACCTGGACCTCGGTACGGCACGGCTCTTGGACCTGGACCTGGGTACGGCACGGCTCTTGGACTCCTGCGGGTTGCAGGGCAGTGATATTCTGAGATCCTGCAGGGTGCAGGGCAGCAACGGCTGGAGAACCTGAGGGTTGCAGGGCAGTGATATTCTGAGATCCTGCAGGGTGCAGGGCAGTGACAACATTATTGTGTAGTGATCTCCAAGCGCTTTTGGGGTTCTGAAACACCTGCAGGTCTGCGTATCTGACCACAGTCCCATTGGAACCATACGTGAACCCAGGGGGCAAGGGTTCCATAGTAATGGTGCCTTCAGGGGTAGAGACAGTGGTACCGATATATGCTTGGCATGGTTGTCCAGAAACCAGCCCGGATTTGCGGCTGTGGGGAGTGGGAGTCTCAACCTTTTTGAATCCAAGAGCCCTCCTTAGTATGGAGGCAGCTGGACTCTGCAGCAACAGTGATTCTTCTAGGTCATGGAGACAGGAGTTGGCTTCCAGATTTCGGGGTCCTGGTTTCACCGATGACTTGAAGACGGTTGCTGGGGCGTAGACAGCGACACCAAGGTACCTGGAAAGCTGGTTGAGAGTGGTGGGTGTCTGAGAAGGGGAGGCAGCAGCTAACTCCATGGGAATTTCAGGTTCATATTCTGGAGGTAGGGTGGAATCGAACTCCATGGTTTCGGCAGGATAGGGGTCTTCAAGGTCTGTGACCTCAGGATAGGTGTCCAGTGACACCATCCTATTTGGCTGGCACCTTTGGAGCTTATCCGAGTAGGCCTCCATAGACTTTTTATACACAGTCCTTGTTTTAGCAGGTGTGGGTTTTCTGGACAAGGACTTGGTAGGAACAATTTCCCTTTTTGGTCTGGTGGAAGCAGACTTGACAGGCACTGCCTTCTTGAACTTGGTGGGCAGTGCTTCACTAGGCAGTGGAAACACAGGCGGAGTAGAAAAGGGTTCTCTGGCCTTGATAGAAAAAGTCCTTTTTGATTTAACAGGTGCGGACTTGGGAGTAGCACCAGGTAGCACTGGGGATTGCAGGGTTTCGTTTGAAACTCCAGGGAAAGTGCGGGGCAGCTTGGGGGCCGCACTAAACATTCCGAGATGGAATGGGACGGTTCCCCGCAGTAGAAGCAGAGCTTCTGGGACCTTCTCCTAGCAATTTCTTCGGATGTTAGGGGTCCTCTACCCACTTTCTTTGGAGCTGGAGTGCACACCTTAGTAGAGGTGTCATTTAAACCCTGCTGCATACTTGCAAAAACGGAGTCCAAATGTTGCAGGATGTCTTGAATGGCTTTTCTGAGGTACTCCATAACGATTTGGATCACCGCGGACTCACTGTGTGAAGGCTTCAACATTCTGTCAGGTACGGGAGTGCGGCGGTGGGTGAAGTGAGCCCAGGATGCAGTGATCATAGGAGTCACACAGGTTGCTGGGTATTGAAGGTTTATTAAATAATAAACAAAACAAATAGTAAATAATAGCAGCACTAGCAGGCAGGCAACAGACTGTATGCAGGATTCAGCTTGACAACAGGGATTCTTGAAAGCAGGGTATGCTTGACAAACGAGGATTCTTGGAAGTGGGGTACACTCGAAGAACGAGGGTTCTTGAGAGCGGGGTACCTTGGTGGGGAGATTCTCCTTGGTAGCAGGGTTCCACTTGGGAGTATCACTGGAGGGATTCAGGTAACACAGTAGGGAGCTTCAGGAACAGGTCTGGTTGTCTGCACTTCCAGGGACGTTATGTTGAAGCCCTGATGGAAGGGTGGATCCCTCTTTTAAGCAGGCTTCATTTAGGTGAAGTAGTATACACCTGTAGGTATCACAACAGAAGCTTAACAGCCAGATAGGGGAATCGAACCTGCATACAAACCTAGACAGGTGAATAAGGGTTTGCCACGGTTTAGGTGCGGGCATAGGCTTAATTCATGACACACGAGGTATCGTGGCACTCAGTACAAAAACGATCACATGAGTGATCAGGTGCTCTGCTGGGTGCCTCGAGGGATCAAGGCACCCGGCAGACTAAAAAAAGTGTAAAAAAAGAAAAATAAATAAATAAAATAAAATAAGAGTGACATCCAAGATGGCGCTGCCCTTCTAATGGCAGGGTCATCTTGGGGCTGTGTGGGATGTTCCTAGCCTGCCTCATCAGAGAGGCAGGCTAGCAACATCCAATCAAAAGTTATAAAAAATCTAAATAAAATTTCTAATTTGTCAGGTCAGGTCAATATTTTGTAAATATTGGCCGTGACTTCTGTGATTCGCCCTCCCTCTCCTCACTTGTGTTTTGGTGAGCGAGAGAGAGATCAGATTTGACAGGTTAGAGATTTTAGGTAGATTTAGTGAGATTAGAAAAATTTAGGCAGATTTAGAGAGATTTTAGGGAGATTTAGAACAATTGAGGCAGGTTTAGAGGGATTTAGAGAGATTTAGGTGTTTATTTGTATTTTCTTGTGAAACCCAACAGTTCTTCTAAGAACCAATAATCCGCTTATATATATATATAATAATTATAAAATTTTATAATCCATTATATATAATGTCTGAGAGGGTGTACAGCGCCGAGGAGGCATATGCCATCCTGGCATCAGAATCTGAGGCAACTGCGTCTCACTCTGACCCAGATTTTGACCCCGCTAACTGCTCAGAGACATCGCTAGATACATCATCTATGCTGGCTGATGTATCTCCTAGTGATGTTTCTGATGCAGATCCTGGGCCACCACCTGCCAGCAGGAGACGCACAGCTCCAGCTGAGGAGTGGGTAGTGCCTCATCGCCAGAGGCCAGATATCCCTCCTTTCACGGCAAATCCTGGCATCAATATTGATGTTGCAGGATTTACCGCCACACAGTTTTTGCAGGTGTTTATGGGGATGATTTGTTGGGCACATTGTTGCCCAATCAAATCTGTATGCCCATCAGCATTGTGCTGCGAAGCCAGACTCCTACTTGGCAAGGCAGCAATGGACCCCGCTAGATGTGCCTGAAATTCTGGGCACTTACTATGCTGATGGGCATCATAAAGAAGCCCTCAATTCGCTCCTACTGGAGCAATAGCCCCATCTGCTCTACCCCCATTTACCCCCAATCAATGTCACGTAGAAGGTATGAAAACATTTTGCGTTTCATGCACTTCAGTGACAACAGCCTGTGCCCTCCTAGAGAGCAACCCCAGTTTGACAGGCTGTATAAAATCTGCCCCCTGATTACCCACTTCGCCGCCAGGTTTGCAGAGGCTTATACACCTGGAAGGAATATCTGCGTGGATGAATCCCTAATGAAATACAAGGGAAGGCTGGGATTCAAGCAGTATATTCCTTCCAAACGCTCCAGGTATGGAGTGAAGGTGTATAAGCTCTGTGACAGCGAGAGTGGGTATACTCAGGACTTCCGGGTGTACGAGGGAAAGGATAGTAGCCTTGACCCTCTAGGTTGCCCAGAACACATGGGAACCAGTGGCAAGATTGTGTGGGACCTACTTTTTCCCCTGATGAACAAAGGGTACCACTTGTATGTTGATAATTTTTATACGAGTGTCCCTTTGTTCAAGCTGCTGTATTGTTTTGATACAGCAGCATGCGGTACTGTTCGCAAGAACCGCGTAGGTTTCCCAGCACAGCTTGTCCGCACCCGGTTAAAAAGGGGGGAGACCTCAGCTCTGCGCCAAGAGGAGCTGTTGGCGGTCAAGTACAGAGACCAGAAGGATGTATACCTTCTATCCACCATCCACACTGAGAGGTCTGTGGAGGTCTCTGTACGTGGCAGAGCTGAGCGCATCAGGAAGCCAGTGTGCATCAAAGCCTATAACCGGCATATGGGTGGGGTTGATCTGGCAGATCAGCTGCTCCAGCCCTACCAGATTATGCGGAAGTCAAGGGCCTGGTACAAAAAGGTTGCAATTTACCTGATGCAAATTGCAACCCACAATGCCTTTTTGCTCTGCAAAAAGGCAAACCCCGGAGTGACGCTGTCCTTTTTACAGTTTCAGCTCCAGGTCATTTCGGGGTTTTTGTACCAGGATGCACCTGCTCCCCGGGCGGTGATGGGGGACAAAGTTGGGGCTACACATTTTATTTTTAAAATCTCCCCTACTGAGGGCAAACAGAAACCCCAAAAAAGATGCAGGGTGTGTTTCAAGAGGGGGCAGAGGAGAGACACAATCTTTTACTGCCCAGAATGCCCTGGACAACCCGGTCTGTGTCTTGGGGACTGTTTCAAGATGTATCACACTGTGCGTGATCTGTGATTTTTTTTTCTTACAGTCTAGTTAGTTAGTTCAGTTTATTTTATTTTTTTCTTTTACTGCACCAGACTTTTACATTTTATTCCTACATTTTTATGTTCTACAATTGGTGCTGTATTTTGCAAAAATCTTTGCACACCTATGCATGGGGGGCATGGGTGTACTCAGGAGACCTTGCAGAAAACAACCTGGAGAGTTTTCATGCAGTAACAAACAACAGTGTCTCCTAAATCACAGTCCAAATCTAATGTGGGCGTAAAAATAGAAAATTGAAAAATTACCGCCACACACCTTCTCAATTGTTTTGGGCTAAAACCGTTGCATCCATGGCATCAAAGCACTCCATATGCAATACCTTGGGGTGTCAACATAACAAATATAAACAATTTTCTGGCAATAATTCAAACTGGGGTATGCGGTAGACCCAAAACCAAAGATAGGCCTAGCTGAAGAAATAATCTCAATTTCAACTCCAATGACAAAGTTATAAAAATTGTATTTGAACCTTCCCAAAATCCTGGCAAACTTATGCATGGGGGGCATGGGTGTACTCAGGAGACCTTGCAGAAAACAACCTGGAGAGTTTTCATGCAGTAACCGACAACGGTGTCTCCTAAATCACAGTCCAAAACTGATGTGGGTGTGAAAATGAAAAATGACCACCAAACAGTCTCCAATTTGTTTGGAGCAAACGGTTGCATCCATGGCATAAAAACACTCCATTTACAATACTTTGGGGTGTTAGCTTACCAAATATATGCACGTTCATAAAATTGGGGTATGTAAAAAGGCCCCTAAAAAGAAGATAAGCAAAGAAGATACTGTATGTCAAATTAGAAAAATGACAAGCACATGTCAAAAGATTGGCGTAGCACCCCAAAAAAACAGAACAAATCTATATATGGGTGGTATCACTTTACTCAGAAGATGTTGCTGAACATATTTTGGGGTGTTTTTTGGCAGTAACTCATAACTGGATTTGACAATTCATGCCTAAAGTACAATGTGTGTGAAAAAATAACACAAAAAGTGACTACCTGAAAGCTTAACAAAGAGCTAGTGAATGGAAAGTGTTAAAATACAACTCTTTGAAGTACCCTAGGGTGTGCCCTTTCTAAAAATATATGGTTTGATGGGGGTAAATTACTTTGGCCGGCTTCAAAAATGTCCCAAATAGGACATGGGTGCATGATGACGAAATGTGAAAATTCCAAGTTGGAAAACTGAAATGCGCACCCCCCAAATAAGGCCTATTAGCCCCCAAATGACCCGACATACCTATACATGGGTGGTATCAATTTACTCAGAAGATGTTGCTGAACATATTTTGGGGTGCTTTTTGGCAGTAAACCTTAAAGTTCACAGTACATGTATTCTTAAATTGCATTTAAAAAAAAATAAATCACCAAAACTTTTTTTTCTCAAACATTGGCATAGATTTGTGGTAAAATGGTTTGCATGGAAAGAGTCAAAATACCCCAAGTTTAATACCTTGATTTGTGTACTTTAAAAAAATATGTATATGTGGAGGGTTATTCAGGAATTAGTGACAGATATCAGTGTTACAATGTCACTATGACTACTTTTAAAAGTAAACCCTTTGTAAATGGCAAAGTGCTACTTTCACTTATTGTTGCATAAGATAAGGAGCAAAGCGAGGAATATGTAAACTTTGGGTATTGCTAAACTCAGAACTAAATTTAGAAACTACTAAGGAATTAAATTTTTTTGACGGTTGTTGATACATAAGAAATTTTGGAGGTCAAAGCTCGAAAAAGTGGTGTTTTTTCAATTTTTTTTGTCATATTTCACAATGTTTTTTATAGTAAATTATATGAAATTATGAAAAAAATGGTATCTTTATAAAGTCCATTTAATGACGAGAAAAACAGTGTAAAATATGTGTGGGTTGAATAAACGAGTAAGAGGAAAATTTGACGTAAACACAAACAGCACAGAAACGTAAAAACAGCAGCGGTCACTAAAGGACGGATTTGTCTAAAACCGCCCGTTCACTAAGGGGTTAAAGTTCTGGCTAATTAAGAGGGAAAAGTGATCCCTGTGCCGCATCATCAAAGGAGTCAGTGGAGTTCAAAGACCTTTCATTTTGAAGGGAAGACTATCCTAAACGACTTGTGACATGCACCTGGGTCTACTCAATGGATTATTCTACATTCGGATTATTATGCTACCGGTAAATGACAGCAAGGTACAGCTGATTATAAGTGTGAAAATAACGATGATAAAATAACGTTCTAATGCAACAAACGTAATTATTTAAGAAGTCTTCACAAAGACAGCCATTCTTATACGTTCTTCATATTCTTAATCCAAGGTAGGACACTGTCATTTACAGCAAGCAATTAGTATTCACAAACATACTCAAGGGCACCTTCTAATTAAAGAAATATCATCCTTTGACACAGTGATATGTACCACCTATGGATTAATTAGTAATGCAAACATATGCAACTACAGGACACACAATGCTAATTAGCGCCGCTACACAAAACATGTCATTTTCCCCCGATATTCTGCTTTGTACACTTAGCCAGTAACCATTTAGGTTTCAAGATGAGTAATAGACATGTTTTTTCTTTTTCTTTTTTTGCAGATGACAATAGGGAAAGGGGACCACAGTACGATGACCTCCCCTGTCTTGCATGTGAGGCAGTACACTATAGGATACAGCAAACATGTCACATATCTCATGCAAATCCATGAAAGACTGAGTGTCCTGTTCCAAGGCTGGAGATTCACCAGGAATTGCAGGTCTTGCAGCTCGAGTAAAGCAGGTCTCACTGCCTCCTTACTGTAAATTAATGTGTCCTATACTTTGTATTTGAAGAGTTAATTTGCGCCTTCGGATGGAGCTCGTTACGAGGTAGCTCGATCTTCAGGCTGGAGATGGTATGAGAAACACGTCTGTTAAATGCTGCAAGTATCGCTTTGCACTGCGCTTCTTGCCGATGCCAGGCACTGACAAAGCGCCTACCTTGGAATCGTCTCGTTACAAAGGAGACGTAAGTAATATCTGCAGGCGCAGTTTTTTTTACTTACCGTCTCCCGTTTTGTGGCAGCTTCAGAATAGGGCCTTGAGTTTTTGATCTTGGAAATCATTTACAAAGCTCTCCATAACCGCGCACCTGCCTACATCTTCTCCCTTATTAGCAGGTACATCCCGTCCCGACCCCTTCGCTCTGCAAATTATCTGATGCTATCAGTTCCTCGTACCCGCACCCCCAACTCCCGCCTTCAGGACTTCTACTAAGCTGCCCCCTTTCTATGGAACTCCCTCCCACGCAAAACAACATCAGACTCTCTCCATCTCTCCAGTCCTTCAAGAAGTCTTTGAAAACACATTACCTCAGAGAAGCCTATCGACTCACTCCATGATTCCCCCGGTGTAATTCTTTCACCATTTTCCCAAACTGCCCACATGCACCCCTGCTACTTCAGGTCCTCCATTTACTCTCACCGAGCTTGTCACCCCTCTCCTCTTAGATTGTAAGCTCTCAAGCAGGGTCCTCTCTCTTACTGTTCTGTGTGTTTAACTTGTGTGTATATTTGTTATTCTGTCTCACCCATTGTACAGCGAGACAGAATTTATTAGCGCTTTAGAAATACTTTTAGCTGTAACTGTAACTGAAATATGATGGTCAAATGGATTGGCATCGTTATGGTTCACTGCCGTTCTGTGCAATTTCGGGCCAATTCGGAGGTTATTGAATCACCCCTTATGTTTCATCTTTTCTTCTTCCTTGTTTAGGCCATTATGAACAATGACGAGAAAAGCCTGGAAGATGTACGAGGACCATGTCACAGTTAGAGCGCTGAACCATGATTATATTTTTAAATATGGTATATTTTGTGTGTGTGTTCTTGGAAAAGGTACACATTGGTTTTGTGCTGTGTGGCAATAGAGATGAGTCGAACACCCCCGTGTTAAGTTTGCATTCGAACTCGAACAATTTCAAACGTTCGAGTTCAGACGCGAACACGATCCGAACTCAATGCAAGTCAATGGGACTCGAACGTTCGATTTTTAGAGTGTCCTGCAAGAGGGCATATATGCAAGATATTTGCCATAAAAGGTGTATGGGGGTCCGGGTAGTGCCCTGGGGGACAGGAAACAAGGAAAAAAAGTTTTAAAAAAGATGTTTTTAAAGCAACAGTGATTTTTCCATGAGAAAAAGGTTAAAAATAAAAACGAAAAATTCCTTCAAATATCGTGCCTAGGAGGTCTCCATAACCTGCCCGTGAAGTGGCGGATTTTACGGAGGTATAGAAACATTTAAAAAGAAAAAAATGACATTTCAAATGACGGTAAATGTTTTTCCTTTAATCTATTCATAAACAACTGCTTGGGGTGGCAGCCTGTATGAAAAGAGGAGACGTTTTTAGATTCATAATATATCATTATTATATGTTTAAGTCATGTCCTGCCAGAATGCTATAACAAAAAATGCAAAAAAAAAGTGCATTTCCATTAAAATTTCAATCATCTAAAGTGTGTAAAAAAAAAATTTAACATTTTTTATCATCCAAGTCTTTGCGGTTAAATATTCTATGGGGTACACTTGTTAATAAAATTCGAAATGGGAACTCGTTACTGTATTTTTCTGAGAAAATATGCAATTTTACTGAATTTAACTGAAAAAACTAAATTTTTCGTTAGTGCAGCATCATTGTTCACATTATAATTGAACAGTGAACAATATTTCTGCATTAATAAATTTATTTATTTTTTACATATATTTTTTTACATATTTATTTTTATTTTTTTCTATCTTTATTATTTATTTTTTACACTTATCCTGGTCATGTTTGGCATCATTAGGCTGTGCTCTGTCCTTTCGAACAATGCCAAACACTACCCTCTAGCTGCCACCGATTTCCATATGGAAACCCCTTGGCAGCTAGGGGATAATTCCATGGATAAGAATGGATAAAATGATCCAAGATGTCAGCCACCCCCGGGAGCAGTCTGCGATTTGGTGCCCGATCGCCACTGGCAACTAAGGGGTTAAAGAGAGGCATTGCTGGAAAGGTCACACTGTGACCTTTCCAGTGATTCCTCTCTTGATGAGGTACCCCTCAGCGATGGGGGGATAGAGGGGTCCAAAGGACCCCCTCCTCTTCAGGCACTCCTCCTGCTCTGGCAGGGGGGTGCCTGAAACTGATGTCCTCGTGCCCGGTGCAATGATGTCAGTGCATCGGAGGCGTATAAAAATGGAGGTCTGACTAAACTGTTAAATTATTGGTTGTGACCAGAATTTTTCGTTTGAATCGACTGATATTTAAAAACAAAAACTATCGGTTGAAGCTTGCCAATATTTTTTTGGGGTAAAAACCAACCAAAATATTTAAATCAAGCTCACAGTAACTAGGTGTAAATCTCTCTTTTTATTATAGTAATATAATAGATCATTACATTATCCCCTTCACTACCAAAGCAATTTTTGCTGTTCTGAGTTAATAATATAAATTTGCTCACTTTTAATTTAATGTATTTGTTTATACTTTACAGAAATAGTGTTTGAATGTAAAAATCTGTACTCTAGATGGCACCCCTTATGTTATACACTGTCACACGAGGTCTGCATTATTAGCATACAGGCAGAAATGGCCTTTGTGTCAAAAACAGTAAATGTGATGCAGACAAATAAAATGGTCAGATCTCCTGCTTACTCGGATTTGTAGAGTGATCATAATGAAATTAGTAATGCAGCTTCCAAAAAATACAAACAAAATATGAAAATTATATCTGTATGCTGCATAGTGCCTGTGTATAGAAATTACAGTAACACCTTGTATCTGTACTGTACAGGGATTTTCAGTCATTGTAACCACATGAATCTTATCCCTGTATGACAGTGAGTGACCCCAGTGCTCTCCTTGTATTCTGCCCTCTCCCTGGCAGCAGTAATCTATTTGAACGTTGTATTACAGTGAGGTTTGGGGCTGCTATTCACATCTGGTTTTATGTCTCTCCAGGGTGCTTGTAAAAACATAAAACAAAGAATTTTGTTTCTCCACAGGGACACACTAATCTTGCTTTAAAAAGTTGTGAAAATGGGGTTTTGATATGCTGTGACTGCTTTCCAATGTACTATAATGCTAAATTGAGTTAACTTGATTTTGGGAGTGAAAGGGTTTGAGCTCAACTAATGTTACAAAGCTGGGATACATGCCCTCTACATTTGATATGTATTTGATTTCCTATTATAATATATCATGCTCCTTATGTTTCATAATCTTAAGATTGAATTTGTTTTTTTTAAAAAAAAACATTTCTTGTGATTCATTCTTTTCTTCATGTATTTCTCGCTCCATGTACCTCCCTCAGTGAACTAATCCTCAATTGCGAGGATTCCGAGATATTCCAGCAATACTCGCATCTATGTTTGAAAGTCATTTAAGAATAATGAGCACATATCCCATATGATACACGTGCACATGCCGCGCATACGCGTAAAACGAGATACCCCAGTGTAATAACTGCTGTGAGAAGCTGTGTGTAAGCCCAGGTACTGCATGCTAAGACATTCTGATAACAGCAACAACTAAGAATTCAGATTAAAGTTAAGATGAAAAACATAGTTACAACAGGGAAGCCTGCTTGAACAGACGTATACTCTAGTTCTGCTCATTGGGGCTTTGACTTTGAGTATTCTGCCTCGGTCTATAATTCATGAGACTATTTAGACCTTTCATTTTCTATAAGCTACAAAGTTAATCTTTCATTATTCCTGATTTATTTATTTGCTTAGTGGTTATAATTGCAGACCCCACGAGACTCTCCACAGGAGGCTATCACTAGCTCTATGATACAACACCAGGAGCATGATCTTCATCCTGAGACTTCATGTCCTGGAACACTGAGTAAGAGCATGTCACCGTTTTCTGGTACTTATATGTTGTCATTATTCTGCTTAGTGAAAGTTTTAGGTTGTTGGGTCAAAGATACTTTAAAGGGGATGCCATAGGGTTAAAACCAAGTCAAATCCAATTCAGCACATCCCTCCAACACAACTGTGGACAAGCAAGTCTCGACTTTATGAGAGGCAGGTTCAACCTAACCACCAGGTTACTGATCTACAATCATGGAAAGTCGACCCGATCCCACTCAGAAGACTCAACCAGCGAGTGTCCTTGGACAAGACACCTAACAATATGGATGCGCCTACCTCACAAAATACTTTTACATCTCATAGATTGTAAATTCCCCCAACCCTGGTTCTCAGGGCCCACTAACACACCAGATTTTAAGGATCACCTTGGGGAAATGCAGACTATCAGCTGTGCTGTCCGTCAGCTATCTGACAAACCTGCCTTGTTAATGGGACCTGTGGACCAGGGTTGGGGTCCACTGATTTAGAGGGTTTAGGATGCACCATGCACAATTATTTAAGGCAACAGTTCATAGGCAACAGATGGATGGGAAGCTGGACAGGCTTAAATTATGGCAGAGGACACACTAAACCTGCTTTAAAACGGTGTGAAAATGGTCCTTTGATATGCTAATGCATGCTTTTCAAATCAAAATCAAGATAACTTGATATTGGGTGTGAAGGGGTTAAATTATATTGTAGCACTCTTCAGTTTCACATTTCAGGCTAGGGTCAGACGAACGCAGTGCGAACGCGCATGCAGCCGCACTTTATCACGGCCGTAGTAGCAGCAAATGACCGGCAATGTACGAAGTACGGCCTCACAAAAATGCGGCCGCGCAACGCAAGCGGCACACAAACGCATTTTTTTCGAGAACTTGATACCGCTAGTACTGAGGTACAGAGTGCGCTGCGTCCGCTAGCGGCGTGTGTGCGTGATTAGGAGATGTCAGACGCTGCAAATGTCCGGACACCATAACGTCCAGACGCAAAAAGGGTTTTATTGATGATCTGTACAAAATCACGGAAGCGAGTGCGCATCGTATGACCGCTATCGCGTATTCCGTGAAAAAATACGTCCATTCGTTCGAACGCACTTTTTCACGGACAACGCGAAAAATGCGTTAGTCTGACCCTAGCCTTAAATATAGGGAGAAGTTTTAATATAACAAACAAAAAAGGGGTAGGATTTTGATGACAGCCCAGAAAATCAAACAGGATTTTATTGAAAAAGGATATAAGGAAGAACATCTTGATGCAACTATAATGAAGACGAAAAAACGGGATAGGAAAGAAATGCTGCAATATAAATCCCGATTGATTGCAACAGAAAATCCATCTTCGGTAGTTCCATTTATTTATAATTTTAATTGTCAGTCCAAAGAAATTAATCAAATTTTTAAAAAATATTGGCCTATTCTACTTGAAGACCCTGTTTTAAAAGAAATTTTGGGAGAGAAGCCGAAAATCATAAATAGGGGGGCAAAGAATATTAAACAAAAAATTGTGAGAAGTTATAATTGTCAAAAAAAAAAAAAAATGGAGAATCCATTTCAGATCAAAGAAGGCTTTTATAGGTGTGGATCCTGTAACGCATGTAGAAATCTCAATTTAAGAAAACAAGCCATCACTGACTTCCCTCATGAGACTAATTATAAATTGAAAGGAATCACTACTTGTCAATCAAAGAATGTGATTTATGCTTTAATCTGTCCATGCAATAGAATGTACATTGGAAGGACCATTAGACCCCTCCACACTAGAATTATGGAACATATAAGAAATATAAGAAATCAATTTGAACATCATACTGTCTCCGCACATTTCAGAGACCATCATGATGGAACACCTGTTGGCTTACTTTTTTTCCCACTTAAAAAAATTAAGAAAAACTGACGTGGAGAGGATTTTATTAAAAAAATAAATCAAGAAGAAATGAGGTTGATTTTTTATTTTAATACACTTATTCCTTATGGATTGAATACTGATTTTGTGTTATGTCATTTTTTATAAATTAGACTGAGAAGTTGTTTTTAATTGAATCATATGTTTTATGAATATGTAGATTTTCCATGTTTGGAATCGTCTGTAATCGATGTTTTCTCTTTCTCTATGTGCTGTTCCGGTATATGTATCCATTCCTTTGGGGTAATAACCACCGAGCATTGTTTGTCAGCTGGAGACTTAAATCAACGAAGTGCACACACAATTTTCTCTTTAGCGTCCGGGATTTTACATCGAACAGGGACTACCTCGTGCAAATGAGTTAGTATCTTGTTTGTATGGGGATCCATGGAGACTGTTGCGACGGACGTCATTGGACTGCGACGGACGTCATTGGACTGCACCGAGATTATCGCGCCGGGACACATCGAGTCAGGTGGTTCCCCTCATTTAACATAAAAGGACGGTAGTGCACCGGGACGGTAATTTCTATTTTTATTTACATTTTCCTTGCTACTGATGAAGCGCCGGGAGGTGCGAAACGCGTATAGCTGTTTGCTTTATTGTTTTTATCCGCCTTTTTATATATGAGCATTAAAAGCCCTTCTTTTTGACACTAAAAAAAGAAAAAGTTCTTGCTTATTTCTTGGGTTGCCCCAAAGCACTCAACAACTTGGGAGAAGAAAAGTACCAGGAAAATCATCTAACTGGAGATACGGGCAATCGAGGTGGCCTATTTAACACTTGAAAGGCGATCATATGAGAGCTGGAAGCTCTCACAAACCGTGAGTGTTCACTTGGCGGTTTAAGACAATTTTTAAGCCAGTAATACAGCATATTACGCTATGTAACCTTTTCCCCTTCTTTTGAGGTATATGCAAGATAAACACACGCATTCCCTTATTGAAAGATGTTTGAGGAGACTCTAAAGAAGGAGATATACTTCTTTGCTGTAAGGAAATTTTCCTCTTTCCTCCTTCCCCTATTGGTTTGTTTGTTCCCTGTATTGTTTTACACACGGAGGAGCGCTGCCCAATCTTTTGTGTATTTTTAATATAGGGAGTATTAAGAAGTTAGCATTGCTTATTTGAGATGTTTTTTCTTTTTACAAGGCACTTTAGGGTTTTAGAATTTTTTTCATAAAGTATTTTTCACAATTCTTCGTAGATTTTTGCATTTTGTTGTCTTGACTGATCCATGAGATTTGCATTGACGTGGCTGCTGGGCATTTGCATAGAATGGCCATTTTAACCACTTCAATGCGGTGGACGCGCTCAGCGAGTCCAATCGCATTGGTACTTGGCTGCGGAGGACGCGCTGGGCGCGTCCTCCCTTTGCAGCCCGCGATCATCCGGTATTCCGGCTGATCGCTCGGCCCCCCGGTGCGGGCTGACATCATCGATGTCAGCCCAACCTCCGGGACCCCGGCGGGCACGATAGACGTCTATTTCAGGCACCCCCCCGCCATTGCAGGGACCTCTCCCCCTCCCCATCCGTGCGGGACAGCAATTAAAGGCAGGCACCGCCTGGAAGGGCACAGCCTGCCCTTCCAAGCAGCGGCTGTCTTTAACCCCTAGGGGGCTGGATCGTGATATGGCGCCAACATGCGCCGTATCGCGGTCTCCTCCCGGAGCTGGCCGACATCTTAGATGTCTGCCAAGCTTCCGGGATATCCCCCTAATGACTGGCGTCATCGCGCAGAGCGCGATGGCGCCAGTTTTTAAATTAACCCCTTGCTGCCACCTATAGTGGAGATAGGGGTTCCAATGAACCCCCTATCTCCCGATCCGTGACAGCTAGGGGTTAATGTTTACTATCATTGGAATGGCCAGAGCGTGGCCTTTCCAATGATACCAAACATGACCATGTAAAAAGTAAGAAAAAAAAATTAAAAATAAAAATAAAATTAAAAAAATAAAAAGAAAAAAAGTTTTTTGGTTTTTTTTTAGATTTATTAGTGCAACAATATTGTTCCCATTTCAATTATAATGTGAACAATGATGCTGCACTAACGATTTTTTCTATGGGGGGGCGTTTGCTAGAAAACACGGAATTTTCCCCAAAAAAAGTAACAATTCCTCATTTCTAATTTTTTTAACAAGCGCACCCCATAGAAAATATAACCGCAAACGATCGCATTTTAAAATGTGAAAAAAACCACTTTACACATTGTAAATTATTGAAAATTCAAATTTTATTGCATATTTTGTTATAATATACAGACATGACATAACGTATACATATAATAATGACATATTATAATCTTCCGAGTCTGCCGGAAAGAACGATATATAATATGTCTGGGTCATATATTAAAATAAGGCTTCAAAACGCGTTTAAACATGATGAGCGAAACCGGTAAAAATGAGCTCAGCACACAGGCGTGAAATGGCTCAGCAGCAAAAGGGTTAAGTGAACCAAAAATCAAATTTTTTTTCATAGACATTATACAGGGTTGAACACACTTTTTTTTTTACAGGTTCTGGGGTTGGCTGCTAGAGTTGTGGAGCTCCTCCTGATGGCAGTGGAGCATGCAACACTTTTTCTTGTTGTGAAAATAAAACATGACTTCAAATAGTTTTGCTCATCACATCCAAAAAACTATGATCCTAGATGATAGTTATCATGGTATTTTTTCGCAAGGATTGCAATAAACAAAAAGACCTTTTAACCTTGGAGATATAGACTCACCACTTTATTAGATACACTTTGCTATTATCGGGTTGGACCCCTTTCTGCCTTCAGAACTGCCTTAATTCTTCGTGGCATTGATTCAACAAGGTGTTGGAAACATTCCTCAGAGATTTTGCTCCATATTGACATGATAGCGTCCAGCAGTTACTGCAGATTTATCGGCTGCACATCCATGAGGCAAATCTCCTGGTCCACCACATCCCAAAGGTGCTCTATTGGAGTGAGATCTGGTGAGTGTGGAGGCCATTGGAGTGCAGTGTCCTCATTGTCATGTTCAAGAAACCAGTTTGAGATGATTTGAGCTTCGTGACATGGTGCATTATCCTGCTGGAAGTAGCCATCAGAAGATACAGGGTACACTGTGGTCATAAAGGGGTGGACATGGTCAGCAACAATACTCAGCTAGGCCATCAAATTTAAACCATGCTCAATTGGTACTAAGGGGCCCAAGTAAATATCCCCCACACCATACACCACCACCACCAGCCTGAACCGTTGATACAAGGCAGGATGGATCCATGCTTTCATGGTGTTTTAAGCCAAGTTCTGACCCTACCATCTGAATGTCACAGCTGAAATTGAGAGTCATCAGACCAGGCAACGTTTATCCAATCTACTGTTGTCCAGTTTGGGTGAGCCTGTGCAAATTGTAGACTCAGTTTCCTGTTCTTAGCTGACAGTAGTGGCAACCGGTGTGGTCTGCTGCCCATCTGCTTCAAAGTTGGACGTGTTGTGCATTCAGAGATGGTATTCTGCATACCTTGGTTGTAACGAGTGGTTATTTATTATTATTCTTTATTTATAAAGCGCCGCAGCGCTTATAATATTCCGCAGCGCTGTACAATAGGCACAGTATAGACAGGGTTACAATACATTGAACAACATTTGACAAACAGTACAGGAGGAGATGAGGGCCCTATTCCCGTAGGAACTCACAATGTAGAAGGGTCGGGGTTGGAAGCAGGAGGAGAGGACTGTAAGGTGAGAGTGATTGATGGTTGCGTCAGTGAGTTGGGTGGTAGGCTTCCCTAAATAGGAATGTTTTAAGGGAGCGTTTGAAGGAAGAGAAGTTAGGGGAAAGTCTGACCGTACGAGGGAGAGCGTTCCAGAGAGTGGGGGCTGCGCGTGAGAAATCCTGCAGTCTATCATGGGAAGAGGTGATGCGTGGAGAAGCTAGGCGCAGGTCACTGTTTGACCTTAGGGAGCGGGCTGGGGTGTATTTGGTGATTAGTGAGGACAGGTAGTGGGGAGCTGAGTTAGTGAGAGCTTTGTGGGTCAGGGTAAGGATTTTGAATTTAACTCTGCAGTGGATGGGTGTCAGGATCGGGTAACCCCGCTTGCAGACTGTAAGCCAACAGACCCTGACCAACCGGTCCTTAGTAATGGCCGGGTTATGGTCAGTAATACTGAGAATGACGAACACAAAGAAAGTGGCGGAGTGCAAAGTAAAACAACCTGCAGAATAAAGTAACCCACAATGCTCTAGCTAGCTGGTCCTTAATAATGGCCGGGTTAAGCAGAGCAAATCAACAAAAACACACATAGGCAGGGGTTAAGGAAATAGAGGTCCGTTTATACTATGCCAGAATTCAGGGCGCCAGAATACAGAGAAGTCGAGACAAGCCGGGATCGTATTAACCAGGAAATCAGTCAGATAGGAATTCAGCAATAACAACAAGGCACTAGGCGTAACTGGAACCACGCTAGGGCAACTTGCTAAGAGAAAGGAAGCACTTTAAATGGAGCCACGGCACTTCCTATTGGTGCTCAGAGGAGACGCCCTGCTCTGCTATAGGATCGCTGGTCATGTGCTGTGATTGGTTGTCCTTCCTGCATGCTGCGTCTGATTCGCGGGCAGCACCATTCTCTGTCCTGTAGTACACAGTACCCTGGAATAAGGCTTTCTGGATATCAGCTTTTGTGACGGCCGCAACATTTCCCCGGACATGGGTTGACGGCACAACATTTCCCTGGACATGGGTCGAAGGCGCAACATTTCCCCGGATATGAGTTGAAGGCACAACATTTCCCTGGACATGGGTCGAAGGTGCAACACTTCCCTGGACATGAGCTGAAGGCGCAACATTTCCCCGAACATGGGTCGAAAGCGCAACACTTCCCTGGACATGGGCCACCGTGACAATGGGGAGCCAGTGAAGGGACTCGCAGAGGGGAGCGGCAGAGAGGCAGGTGAGGTGGATGAGCCTGGCAGAGGCATTCAGGATGGATTGTAAGGGGGAGAGGTGGGAGAGAAGGAGGCTAGATAAGAGATTATTGCAATAGTCAAATCGGGAGATTACAAGGGATTGGATGAGTTGTTTTGTGGTGACAGAGGTAAGAAATGGCCGAATTCTGGAAATATTATGTAGTCGGTAGGGGCAGGAGGATGAAAGAGACTGGATGTGGGGGATGAAGGAAAGAGCCGAGTCAAGTGTAACTCCGAGACAGCGAACCTAGCTTGATGGGGAGATAGTGTTACCCTCCACCATGATAGAGAAGTCAGGAGGCGGGGAGGCATTAGAGGGAGAATTAATAAGAGCTCAGTCTTAGACATGTTGATCTTTAGGTGGTGAGAGGCTTGCCTTTCTATTATCTCGAACCAGTCTAATCATTCTCCTCTGACCTCTAACTTTAACAAGGCATTTTTGTCCACACAGCTGCCGCTCACTGAATATTTTCTCTTTTTCGGACCATTCTCTGTAAACCCTAAAGATGGCTGTGCATGAAAATCCGAATAAATCAGCAGTTTTTTAAATACTCAGTCCAGCCCGTCTGGCACCAACAACCATGCCACATTCAAAGTCACTTAAATCCCCTTTATTCCACATTCTGATGCTCGATTTGAATTTTAATTTAGCAAGTCGTCTTCACCACGTCTATATACTTAAATGCATTGAGTTGCTGCCATGTGATTGGCTGATTAGCAATTTGTGTGGACAAGCAATTGAACAGGTGTACCTAATAAAGTGGCCAATGAATGTATCTATATAAAACAAAGATAACAAGCACAATGATTCGGTCATAATTCACCGACCACTAGCTTTTCAAAGACAAAATAACATTTGGAAAGGAGAGGGGAAAGACGCAGTTAACCCATTCACTACCCAAGTCGAGCTAACTCGATTTATAAAATTGTAATACATTGAAAAGCAATCATTTGCATATCAAACCCCATGTGAATATCTCTTTAAGGCAGGATTAGTGTGCCCCTTGTGGAGAAATGTAATTCATTCACTGTAACTAAAAGTTCAAAAGCTTTTCTGCTGCATTACAATAGCCAGGGAGAGGGCAGAATACAGGCACAGCTCTGGGGTCACTCACTGCTGTACAGCAATACGATTCAGGGGGTTATAATGACTGAAAATCCATGTACAGTACAGATACAAGGTGTTACTGTAATTTCCATACACAGACATAATGCCACATACAGATATTATTTTAATATTCTATTGGTATTTTTTGGAAGTTGAATTGCTAATAATCTCATTCTGATCACTACAAACCCCATAAGCAGGAGATCTGAACATTTTCATCATCTATTTGTATCATATTTACTGTATGTGACACACAGGCTATTTCTGTCTGCATGCCGATAATGCGGACCCTGTGTGAAAATGTGCGAGATAAAGGACACCATCTAGACTTCAGAATCTTCCTTTCCAACGAAACGTCTGTAAAGGATAACCAAATGCATAAAACATAAAGAATTAGCAAATTAACATTATTTTAGTTTTTTTTAACTATGTCAGCTTAACTAATTCGGAGCAAACCTTTTATTTCACCCTGTATTTAAATGACAGCGTCACATCCCACGTTTGAAATAAATGTTATGATCTAATTTTTTATTTATTTATTTTTTACAAAAAGTGCTTGGTGGTGAAGGGGTTAAGGGAACCATCCAAACGTAAGTCCATGTTTCAATGTGGCAGACTGGAATGGAACTGGTTAAATGTTTTGGAGGAGAAAATTAAAATACATATACTTATAAATCAATTAAATTAATTAATTAAGTTTCCTTTTAAATCCAACCACAAAAAAACTGAATATTTGTTCAGTCAGAAACATTAATTACGTGACACCTCCATTTATTTTGCTTAGTTAATCAATATATCAGTTAACTATATATATATTTATTTAATTTAACAGTGAATAAAATTTAGTTTGCGGAGCAGTCTGCATATGCCACATCCGTGATCAGATTTCCTGATGTAATAATGCTTCAGTGATTACAAAATTGCTATAATAATGGCTTTTCTGCAAAAGTAGTTCTTAGAGATATGACATGTAACCATTACTGAGAATTACTAGAGGATTTCACAATTAAATCTAAAATTAGGATGGAAGAGGTATGGGGGGAAATGATTGCGTGCAACAATACCCACATCTGATAACATTGAAAGTGTTAGAACTACAAATAGTTCCGCTCGTTTGGCTGTCACAGAATATGGAGTAACACGCGTAGATGCACTGTATAGATTCATGCATAGTAGTTGTTGTTTCTTTTTAAAGCATATTTGGTATAATTTTTTCTTATAAAAAAAAAAAACTGTCAATAAATATTCAGAAAATACTACATGTGGGGCTCTATTACATTCTACGTTCGTGCAAACGATGTACGTTAACGTCTAACGCGAGTTACCCTGCGCGAGCGAAAGTTCGTGCACGCATCCCATAGTTAACATTGTGAGCGCAAATGCGTTCGTGCGCTGGTACGCGGCTGGTATTACAATCGATGCGCAACTTTTTACGAACGACGTTTGCGCGCATAATTTTAACGTCTTTGAAAAGCTGGTGGTAACTGCGAATCTGAAAGTTCTGGCCGAAAGGAAATACACCAGCACGAAAAAAAAATACAGCACAGTATAGTTACACATTCTACACATACCCAAACAATAAAATTGAGAGGTTGTGCGTGTTTTTATTATTGCTGCAGCATATATACACAGATTGATTTTTGCAGGCGCAAAAACTGAACGGGAGACAAGTGTGGTTGTTAATTCTGATTGGCTGAATCGCGTGAAAAAACAGTCCGCACAACGATTTCAGCGCGCAGAGTTAATTTGCGCTAATTTTCGTTTGTCTTTTTTACGCGCGATATTTTCGGACGGATGAAAAAATGTGCGCTCGGATCGTAATACCAGCGTTAATTTACGCGCGTTAACGTTTGACGTTGCGCGCAAAATAATTTGCGCTGCGCTTACGAATTTGCGTGGAGAATGTAATAGAGCTGTGGTATGTAGAGATTTAGAGCTTCCAGTAGAGGGGTGCTCAGCCTTGGTCCTCCAGATGCTGTAGATCTTAATCATCCATGATATTAACTACTTCACTGCTGAGCCATTTCACCCCTGAGTGATGAGCTCATTTTTACCGGTTTCGCTCATCTTGTTTAAATGCAATTTGAAGCCACATTTTATTATACAACCCAGACACATTATATATCGTTCTTTCCGGCAGACTCGACAGATTTATAATATATCATTATTACATGTATAGGTCATTCCTTGTCTGAATAGTATAACTAGAAATGCAATAAAATTAAATTTTCAATCATCTACAACACATCTAAAGTAATTTTTTCCCCACATTTTATCATCTGAGCCTTTGCAGTTATATATTCTTTGGGGTATATTTGTTTAAAACATTAGAAATGGGAACTAGGTACCTCATTTTTCCATGAAATTACATGATTTTTAGCTAAAATTCAAAACATTTAATTTGTTAGTGCAGCAGCATTGTTCACATTATTATTGAAATGGGAACAATATTGCTGCATTAATAAAAAAGAAGTTTTCTTTTATTTAATTTTTGTTTTTATTACATTGAACATAGACATGGACATGCTCTGGCCTTTCCAATGATACCAAACATGACCATCTAGCTGCAACCAATCGGGAGATATGGAGGTTCAAAGGAACCCCCTATCTTCACCTTAGGATTTCCTTGGGAAATCCCCAGGCAGCAAGGGGTTCCCCGGCTAACTGACGTCATTGCGCCATGCGCCATGATGTCAGTTGACGAGGGGGGCCCGGAGGTGGAGCTGCCATCCAAGATGGCGGCCCCCACTGGAACTAGAACCGGCGCCTCAGGGGTTAAAATCAGGCATCGCATGAAAGGGGAGACTTTCCCTTTTTCAGCGGTGCCTGGCTTTTCCCTCTACCTCCTCCCGATCGAGAGGGAGAGGGATCCAAAAGGATCAACCCCTCCTTTCAGGTGATCTCCCAGCTTTGCTTTCATCTACCTCTTTTCTTATTTTTTCTGTGCCTTTCTTGTGCCTCTTTTTTTTCTTTCATTTGCCTCAGGTGGCACCCACGAATCACCATAAGATGCCCACCTTCCACGCCGCCATATAGAATAACTATGGACTCCATGAAGGGGGTGCCTGGGGCGGCACGTTAGCGCTGCCTCAAGTATCCGGAGGTTCAGCGCTGCATTATGGGGGAAGGTTTTTCCTCTTTAGCATCCCCGTATTAGCAGGCAGTATGTAATACTCCCCATCAATTGGCTTTATTGGCTGGGAAAAGTGCATTCTATTTCTATAGAAAAACGTTCTACTAGAATCTTGGGGGAATTGGTATTATGTAATTACGCATACCCATGATTCCAATTATCCTGAAATAATATGCAGCCTCCTGCCTATACTAGAAAGTCCAGAGCCTATATTGTATGGTAATTATAGACACACTTAATTTCAGAACCTGCAATGTCCACTATTCAGTAATTATGAGCAAGTCCGGGTTAAAGTCATGCTAATTAGGAAGAACAAAACTGTATAAAACGTGCTGTTGTTGTGTGCTCTGTTAATGTAGATATGTAGAAAGCAAATGCTTTCTTTAACAATAGGAATTTTCAAAATATGATATTGTGATGATTTAACTCTTGAAGTTGCTTAAGCAAAATGTCTTTTTTGTTAACCCCATTCCAAGCGATTTTTGTTGAAAAAATGTTATCGTAACATTTATTTGAAACATGGGATGTGAAGTTTAGAATTAAATATAGGGTGTACTAAACGTTTTGTACAGAAATTGTTATTTTAAGATAGTTAAAAAATGAAAATAATTTGCTCCTTTTTAGTTTTTAATGTATTTGCTTATCCTTTACAGAAATATTGTTGAAATGTAAGATTCTGAGCTCTAGATGGTGTCGTTTATCTTAAACAATTTCAAACAGGGTCTGCATTATTATCATACAGGCAGAAAAGACCTTTGTGTTAGATACATTAACTGTGATAAGTAAAAATGATAAAAATGGTCAGATCTGCTGCTTATGGGGATTTGTAATGATCATAATGAGATTATTAGCAATGCAGCTTCCACAAAATACCAATAGAATATAAATATAATATCTGTATGTGGCATAATGCCTGTATAGGGAAATTACAGTAACACCTTGTATCTGTACTGTACAGGAATTTTCAGTCATTATAACCCCCTGACTCTTATCCCTGTACAACAGTGAGTGACCCCACAGCTCTCCCTGTATTCAGCCCTCTCCCTGGCAGCTTTAATGCAGCAGTAATCTATTTGAACATTTTGTTACAGTGAGGTTTAGGGCTCTATTTGTAGCTCATTTTATGTCTCTCCAGGGTGCTTGGAGAGCCTTAAAACAAAGGCTTTCAATTCTCCAAAGGGGACACAGTAATCCTTCTTTAAAAAGGTGTGAAAATTGTCTTTTGATATGCTAATTCGTGCTTTTCAATGCATTACAATGCAAAATCGAGACTCAATTTCGGGTGTGAAGTGGTTAAATAAAGTTTATGGTAAGTAAGAAGGGAAGTGTATTGCTTTGCTGGGATCATTGATGCATGCAGATCTTTTTATTAAGTACAACGTGTTGTTTTTTTCATTTTATTTTTATATTTATAGTTGCTTTTATGATATATTTATATATATATATATATAAAAAGTCACGAGTATAGCAGTAGTAGTGATACCTTTTTTATTGGACAAACGTTACATTTAAAAGACGAGCTTTTGAGAGGACTCCTTTCTTCCTCAGGTTTGGATGCTTACTGATCAGTTCCTAGAATTGAACATTAGGACATTAAAGGTCACATGGTTGGGGGGGATTAGATGTTGTTGGCATCTGGACTAACAGGGCCTATCGAATTTATGTACAGTATATATATATATATATATATATATATATATATATATATATGATATTAATTTGCAGTTTATTCTTGTCTGTTAAACCTTAAGGCTAGGGTCAGACGAGCGTGATTTCTACGGACTGTATGTCCGTGCAGTACGGACATCCTCAGTACGGAAGACGCAGTAGTGGTCACACAGTCCGTTTTTTCACTGAAGTTATTTTTGACGGATGTAGGAGGGAAAAATAAATTAAAAAGCAAAACCATTTTGTCCGTGAAAAATGCTGGACGTATAAATGCAGTCCGTCTGACCACGTTCCATCACTCACACACAAAGCTATGCAGACGTTGCGGACGCAGCGCTCTTTGTGCGGCCGTTCTAGCGGTTCTACGTTCTTGCCTGCCTTGCCGCGGCCGTTGTGCGTCCGCAGTTCAGTGCGGACGTACTTCGTTTAACGGACTCCGATGGGCTTCCTGTCATGCTATCACGGACGTACTTTTAGGCGCAATCACGGACATGAACACTACGCTCATCTGACAGCAGCCTAAAAGATCACTCTAGGCCCTGTGACCTTTCAATGATTTTTAGTACTGTAACTCCTATATAACTATGCTACACAAAAAACAGAAGTTTTATTTTTTTTATATAAACTCACCATTTTGTCTCTTGGCTGAGCAAAAGGAGAGAGATAGCAGAAGGCTGTAAAACGACATTAGGTTAGTACCCACCTTGAGAGGTTGCCTTGGCATGGCAGGTGGTCTTGACACTATAACGGTTATAGAGCAGTGATGTTACCTCTACTCCACCCAGCCATCACTATTATACACCAACGGATAGAATATTCCCGGTTTATTCCTTAATGTTATAACCTATTGGGCAGAAAGATGTTGCCATCTCCTGGCCAAAAGGAGTTACTACAGTTCTGAGCTCCATGCACGGTCAGCTAGGGTGATATCAGTCAAACATTCCCCAGCTGGGTATAAAAAGTGTTGGCACCCCAGACGTCAAGCCCACCATGCTAAAAGCTTAGGGAATTATTCTGGAGCCCAAATACAAATGAAATTTATCTGCAGCAGATGAATTTCATTTGCGATGGTACAGCATAGCTAGAGATTGCGTTAACATAACTATGGTGGTGAGTGGGTTAACCCCTTCACTACCGAAATCGAGATATCTCGGGCTTCAAAGGCGACATCTGAGATATCTCGATCTGCAGATCTGCAGTCCAAAGGCATATGAAATTATTTTGCTGCAAACAAATTTCATTAGCTTTTGGGCTGCAGAAGGTACCCCCAAAGAGCTAAAACTGTGTAAATTTCGGCTGAAGAATCCCTGACATTGGAAATTCATCAAATCGATACGGGGATCGATACGGGGGGGGGGGGGAGCTGCAGGTGTAACTCGGTTTGGCAGTAGATGGCACCATCTACTGGCCAAATAGTTTTTTTACAATAGGAAATACAATGGAAATATTTCCAAATATTTTTTACTGTATAATTAATTAAGATTTTTTTTTTTTTTTTAAAAAAGGTCCCTGACAATGTTTTTTGAAAATCACATGGTATTTATTTATTTATTTATAAAGTATTTTACCAGGAAGGATACATTGAGATTTCTCTCATTTTCAAGTATGTCCTGGTAGTGAAGAGGTTAATGGTCATTCAAGTACTACTGAAAACCTCTGTTTTTGTGTAGCCTGGTTATACAGTATATGGAAATTAAAGTGCCGATGACTATAAATATAAATTCTTGTTTAGGTAAGAGGCAGTTTTGTGATAAAAAGTTAAAACATTATTAAAATATTCTCAAGTTTTAGCAGCTTTCCTTCCAACTTTATGTGGTTGGCAGATGTCTGTCAAACTCTCACAAACTTGTTGTTGCTCACTCTCGCCACTGTCATTACTTCTTTCTACAGCTGTCATTTCCACACCGCACTGGCAGGTTGAATTCTGTATTTAGTGCACACACTACATCGCCTTAATAACTACTTTATGAATTAAATACAAAATGTCCCTCTGGGTAAATTATTAGGATTTTTTTTTCATTGATGTGTATTAATAATAATAATAAAGTGATAAAACATGGAAATAGAAACTTGATAAAAAAGGTAAATACAGTATTTTGTGGCTCTATCCTCATTTCTTATGTAAGATATACTGTATATCCTGGGCCAGATCAAAATGCCCTATTACATCCCAGACGCAAGCTAAGCCATGGGAAATGTTAATGTGTCCCCAGCAGATGGATCCAACCAGTTTGTTCTCCATCTGCACCTGACGTAATTCTGAAAGGAATAACATTATTAACAGGCTGGTGTTAAGTGATTGCACTTCAGCACAATCACGTAACACATGAATATAAAGACATGGAAAAATCCCATACTCGCCTCCGATCCCTTGGCGGAGAGGCACAATCCAGTGCTGCCTCTCAGTGTGGGAAGAGGAACACTGCGAACAAATAGTTCTGTGAATCTTGGCCAGATCTCACTTAAAGACATCCCTTTAGGATAGCCTATACACAGTGGTATACTGTAAGTCACACCAGGTCGCTATATATGTCGCATCTGTTTGTAAAAAGTATCCACTACATATACCATATATATTGACACTGTTTATGGCCAAAACAGGTATCTGAATACTATATTTCAAAGAGCGAGTGCATCGCTCCTTTATCAGTCAAGATCTGCGAGTAGCGCCGCACTAAGGCGTACCCACACTTTTTTCTCATTCCAACCCGTAGCAGCTATAAGGCTCTGCAACCACGCCACAGTTGGCAGCACACCCGCACGGTGAATACTAGACACCAACCAAATCTTAAAACTACACAGCGCCTTAAGATATCCCCTTCCTTCAGATCTCACTCGTGTCTATCTCCATGAAGTCACAAGACTGGGCATAACATGTTAGCAGTACCTAGTGAAAGTCCACTAACAGGGTTACAAATCAAGCTCTCTGTATTTTATATTGTTATCCTGCTACTACTGGTAAACATTTAGGCCGCCATTTAAAACTATGAAATCATTGGGTGTTAGAGTCTTTTCAGGTAAGACATGTAGGATATAGTGGGACAATAATCTGAAATATATTTTCTGCATGTTGGTGGAATATGAACCATTTTAGAAAGATGTATTTTGGATGCATTTGTTATTTTTCTTAGTCTTTATTATTTCATTAATTCGGAACACTAGAACTTAACAATAGGGATCTTAAGAATATTGTAATTTTGCCATTCGCATGCACACGCTCTTAACCCCTTCACTACCAAGTGATTTTCCCAAAAAACAGGAACCAGTGTTTTTTTTGGAAAATCCTTTTTAATTAGTTAATATTAGACATATTTGAGAAAAAGGCTGAACCTCATGGTCGCATGTCTTTTCTCAGCCTATGTAACTATGTAAATATTCCCAAAGTTGTTTTACTGTGATAATGTATTTGGCAGGCAGATGTTGCCATCTGCTGGCCAAATGGAGTCACTACAGTTCAGGGCTTAGTGCACTATTAGCTGGGGATGCTAACTAGGGATGAGCCGAACACCCACAAGTTCGGTTCGCATTCGAACTCGAACTTTTCAAAAGTTCGAATTCAAACTCGAATTCGAAATCAATACAAGTCAATGGGACGCAAAATTAGATTTTTAGAGTGCCCTCCAAGAGGGCATATATGCTAGATATTTGCCATAAAAGGTGAATGGGGGTCCGGGTAGTGCCCTGGGGGACAGGAAACAAGGACAAAAAGTAAAAAAAAAAAGTTTTTAAAGGGACAGTGAGTTTTCCATGAAATAAGGGTTAAAAATAAAAACGAAAAATTCCTTCAAATATCGTGCCTAGGAGGTCCCCATAACCTGCCTGTGAAGTGGCGGATTTCTAGGATGTATAGAAACATTTAAAAACAATGTCCGGGTCCGGGTAGTGCCCTGGGGGACAGGAAACAAGGACAAAAAGTTTTAAAAAATACATTTTTAACCCCTTCACTGCTGACGACGTGTGGGACACGTCCTCAGTTACTCCCGCTGTATGCTGAGGAGGATGTCCCACACGTCATCAGCTTTGCGGGACCCCCGGCGGAGATACTCACCTCTCTGTCCGGGGTCCCGCGGCGTTCTGGCTTCAGCGTCCTCAGACGCTGAAGTCAAGCTCCTCCCGACGTAAATGACGTCATCGCGCCATGCGCGATGATGTCATTTCCAGGCGACCCCCTGGCAATGCCAGGAGATCGCCTGGAAGGGAGGGGGGGATCCGTTCAGATCCCTCTCCCTCCTGATTGGGAGGTCCCACAAAAGCGGTGCCTGACTTTAACCCCTTAGGCACTGGGTCGCACTTAGGCACCTTGCGGCGCCGAAGTGCGGCCTAGCTCCTAATGTATATTTTTTTGTGTGTTATTTTTATTAATACAGCAATATTGTTCACATTTCAATTATAGCTGCTCGGAATCCCCTGGTGGAGATAGGGGGTTCATTTGAGGGTTCACAGAGATGCTGTGAGGTTGTGTATAGAGATGCTGTGAGGTTGTGTATAGAGATGCTGTGAGGTTGTGTATAGAGATGCTGTGAGGCTGTGAAATAGAGATGCTGATGGAGTTGTGTATAGAGATGCTGTGAGGTTGTGTATAGAGATGCTGTGAGGCTGTGTATAGAGATGCTGTGTATAGAGATGCTGATGGGGTGGTGTATAGAGATGCTGTGAAGCTGTGTATAGAGATGCTGAAGGGGTTGTGTATAGAGATGCTGTGAGGCTGTGAATAGAGATGCTATGTATAGAGATGCTGATGGGGTTGTGTATAGAGATGCTGTGAGGTTGTGTATAGAGATGCTGATGGGGTTGTGTATAGAGATGCTGTGAGGGTGTGTATAGAGATGCTGATGGGGTTGTGTATAGAGATGCTGTGAGGTTGTGTATAGAGATGCTGTGAGGCTGTGTTTAGAGATGCTGATGGGGTTGTGTATAGAGATGCTGTGTATAGAGATGCTGATGGGGCTGTGTATAGAGATGCTGATGGGGCTGTGTATAGAGATGCTGTGAGGTTGTGTATAGAGATGCTGTGAGGCTGTGTATAGAGATGCTGTGAGGCTGTGTATAGAGATGCTGATGGGGCTGTGTATAGAGATGTCTTGCGGCGCTGAAGTGTGGCCTAGCTCCGGTGGGGGCCGCCATCTTGGATGGCGGCTCCAACCCCGGGTCCCCCCTCACTGTCTGATGTCCTCACGCATAGCGTGATGACGTCAGATAGCCGGGGAACCCCTAGCTGCCCGGAATCCCCTGGTGGAGATAGGGAGTTCATTCGAACCCCGATATCTCCAGAACCGTGGCAGCTAGGGTCCTGAGCATGGCCTTTCGAATGATACTCAACATGACCAGGTATAAAGTAAAAGAAAAAAAAAATATATATTTTTTTGTGTGTTATTTTTATTAATGCAGCAATATTGTTCACATTTCAATTATAATGTGAACAATGATGCTGCACTAATGATTTTTTTCTATGGGGTAGGTTTGCTAAAAATCACGTAATTCCCCCCACAAAATGTAACAAGTCCCCATTTCTAATTTTTGTACAAGCGCACCCTATAGAAAACATAACCACAAACGCTCATGTGATAAAATGTGAAAAAAAAACACTTTACACACTGCAGATGATTAAAAATTCAATTTTTATTGCATTTTTTGTCATAATATACAGGCAGGACATGACGTATACATATAAAAATGATATATTATGAATCTGCGGAGTCTGCCGGAAAGAACGATATCTAATATGTCTGCGTCATTTAATAAAATGTGGCTTCAAATCGCGTTTAAACATGATGAGCGAAAGCGGTAAAAATGAGCTGAGCACACAGCAGTGAAATGCAGGGTTAAGGAGTTAAACAGCATATCAGAGGAACATTTAGTAGAGAAATGAACACTTCTCAGAAGCACAGGTGTTGTTTGATACATGTTCAGGAGACACCTCCAGACACCCTCAGTCTACAGACAATGTATCAAATTCATTAGACCAGATTAATTAAAAGCACATGTTATTTCCAAACACTAATTAAACACCTGTTGTTTACGCCGTTTGAGAGCACATGTCATTTAGAGGTGAGAATCTTTGCACGTAGACATTATTTTTTAATTCAATATCTAATAAACCGTTGCTTATAATATTCTGCAGTAAAGAGTCTCTTTATTTCTAGATTTTTTTTGTATTTTTTTAAGCATTTTCTATACTTTTTTTTAAAAAAAAATTGAACTCGAACTGACACGCCAAAAAGTTCGAAGTTCGCGACCTTTCGAACTGCCGATGTTTGAGTCGAACTCCGAACTGATCGAACCGAACAGCTCATCCCTAATGCTAACAGGGAAAATCTGCACCTGGTGATTGTCCTGTAGCGTCCCTGTGTTAACATGGTGTTCTGGGGCAGGCGCTAGCTGAGAACCTTGCCCTGGAATTGCTGGGATACTCTCATTAGCGCTTCTGACCAGCCTATAGTATCAACTCCTGGAGTCCATAGGACTTCATGGAGACTTGCGCTTCCAGGTCGCGAGTCCTTCGCGATCTCGCGTGATAGTGCAGCGCCTCGGAGTGATCGTGGAGAGAGACTGGGGACTATTTGTTCCCAATCTCACTCTGCTCATGGCCAGTCTTCTTGCTGCAGGATGAGAGGTGAGTATCGGATTTATTGGGGGGGGGTTTAGATGGTGCTACATGATTTGAACATTCCCATTGATATTCCTTCTGCCTCGCTACCTCCAAACCTCTTTCACTCACATCCTTCCTTGAACTTACGCAATCCTCCCTCCTCCCTCTTCCCTACCCACTGTGAAGGTCACTCTACTGACCTTCATTTTTCCAACCTCTGCTCAGTAGCTGAGTTCACCTGACACCCTTTCCCCATCTCTGACCACCACCGTCTCTCTTTCAACCTTTCTGGACAACCTAAACACCCGGCTCCACTATCCCGCACACGAACTCGCAGAAATCTGCATGCTGTGGATTCCCATTAATTCTCCAATCTACTTCAACATCTCCTACACACCACAGCCTTCATCTGCCCTGACGCTGCCACTGACCACTATAACGCTACACTTATCTCTGCTCTAGACATGCTTGCTACTCTTCGACTCTGCAAAGTCCCAAGCCACCAGCTTCAGCCCTGGCACACACTCCAGACACGGTACCTGCAACGATGATCCTGCACTGCAAAGCGTGCCTGGAAGAAATCCTACTCTGAAGTGGATTTCATTCATTTCAAGTTTATTCTGCTGTCATACAACTCTGTCCTTCACTTGGCCAAACAAGCCTTCTTCTCATTTCTCATTTCTACTCTGTCCTCCAACCCTAAATGACTCTGGTCCACTCTCTCCTCTATCCACCTGCACCTCCCCCCCCTCATTTTCCTTTAGCGCTCAGGACCTGGCAGATTATTTCCTAAATAAAACTCTCACTATCAGAAGCAACATCCCAACACAAGATAGTAATCCACCAGTTCCACTCCTAGAAGCCTTGTCTGCTACTCTCTGCTGCTTCCTCCCAGCCACTGAGGAGGAAATCAATTCCTTACTGTCCTCCTCACCATGTGCCCACACAACCCCATTCCCTTGCATCTAATACCAACACTCTCCTCCCTCACGCCTGCTCTAACACACATCTTCAACCTATCTCTCTCGACCGGCTCCTTCCCATCTGCCTCCAAACATGCACAGGTTATCCCTTTCCTAAAGTAGCCATCCCTAGACCCCAACTCTCCATCCAACTACCGTCCTGTATCCTTGATTCCCTTTACCTTTAAGCTCTTGGAAAACTAGTTTTCAACCACCTCTTCCTGTCCTCTAGTTCCCTACTCGAGCTCTTGCAGTCAGGCTTCAGTCCCCTTCACTCAACCGAAACTGCTCTCACCAAAGTCACCAATGACCTCCTAACTGCTAAAAACCAAGGGCACTATTCTATTCTCATCCTGCTTGACCGCTCGGCTGCTTTTGACACTGCCGACCACCCCCTCCTTCTACAAACTCTGAGCTCTCTTGGTCTCTGTGACACTGCACTCTCTTGGATTGACTCCTATGTGTCCAACAGGTTATTCTCTGTGTCCTTTACTAGTAACTCCTCCTCTTCAATGCTTTTATCAGTTGGTGTACCTCAAGGCTCTGTCCTAGGTCCTCTACTCTTCTCTATCTACACCGCCTTCGTGGGCAAAATCATTAGCAGCTTTGGCTTCAATTACCACCTCTATGCTGATGATACTCAGATCTACCTCTCTACCTTTGATCTCTCTCCTCCTGTCCTTTCCAAAGCCAGTGACTGTTTATCTGGCATTTCCTCTTGGATGGCCTCTCATCAACTAAAGATTAAGATGTTGAAGACTCAGCTACTACTAATTCCTCCCTCTAATCCTAATCTAATCTAAACCTCACCTCCTGACTTCTCTATCATGGTTGATGGCATCACTATCTCCTCATCAAACCAGGTTCGCTGTCTCGGAGTTACACTTGACTCTTTCCTTCATCCCCCACATTCAGTCTCTTTCCTCCTCCTGCCGCTACCAACTACAGTACATAATATTTCCAGAAATCAACCATTTCTTACCGCTGACACCACAAAGCAACTCATCCACGCCCTTTTAATCTCCCGACTCGACTATTGTAATAATCTCCTAGCTGGCCTCCCTCTCTCCCACCTCTCCCCCCTACAATCCATTCTGCCAAGCTCATCCACCTCACCCGCCGCTCTGTCTCTGCCGCTCCCCTCTGCGAGTCCCTTCACTGGCTCCTATTCCACTGCAGAATTAAATTCAAAATCCTTACCCAGACCTACAAAGCTCTCACTAACTCAGCTCCCCATTACCTGTCCTCACTAATCACCAAATACACCCCAGCCCGCTCCCTAACATCAAACAGTGACCTGAGCCCAGCTTCTCCCTGCATCACTTCTTCCCATGATAGACTGCAGGATTTCTCACACACAGCCCCCATCCTCTAGGATGCTCTACCTTGTACTGTCAGACTTTCCCCTAGTTTTCCTTCCTTCAATCGCCCCCTTAAGACCTTCCTATTTAGGGAAGTCTACCACCCGGCTCACTGACACAACCAGTCCATCACTCTCACCTTGCAGTCCTCTCCTCCTGTCTTCACCCCCAACCCTTCTAGATTGCAAGTTCCCACGGGAATAGGACCTTAGTTTCCTCCTGTACTGGTTTGTCAGATGTTGTTCAATGTATTGTACCCTGTCTATATTGTGCCCATTGTACAACGCTGCAGAATATGCTGGTGCTTTATAAAGAATAATAATAATAATTTGTGCAAGCTCTCAGAAGGTGCAAAAATGTTATCTTGTGCATCCCGACGGCAATTAGTGCTACCACTTTGTAATACCTTACGTATTGAAACGCTAATGGACGTTGACGTTCCTCATGGTAAGTATAGGATGGGCAAAGTATAGTAAATTCGTGGAAGCTAACGCAATCCCTGATGTGCAAACGGATTACTAATGGGAGTAGCATCAGGAATGTGATATGGGTGGCATGCGTTAAAGTCACTTAACACTTACATTTCGAAGCGCTAGCGTTTGCGTCAACTATGGAGTATTGCCCTTATATTTTTTAGGACTAGTCTCTTGGTAATAAGCAATCATTTGAATGGAGGTCTCAGTCTCAACCCATTGGTCCTGTCATTTTGGAAGGGGGGTTACATTAACCCACTGTTAACAATGCATGTTCCATTCTTGTGATTATAGATTCTTGTGACGGGCGGTGTGTAATAATCTTCATTTTGTGTAATTGTGCTTTGCTGTTGTTGTTGTTGTTTTTTTTAAGCTACATGCTACTTAATTCTGTTTGGAATGTTGCTAATTTATTTCTCATCCATTTATTAGAGTGCTTCCGTCCAAAGACAGGCTAAAGGGGGTTTCAGACTGGATTTTTTTTCTCCAGCAGACACGCGTGAGTCCAGTGGAAGGAATATAAATGCTTTCTGGAGCCAGACTAATAGGTCGGGTACTTAATGTCAACACAGCGAGGCTGAAATACCTTGACAGAGAAGTGGAGGAATGCCGTCCTGTATGGTTATCTATTGCCATTACCGCCTCCGCTTCGATGAAGCCTACAATGAGGGGGTAAAATGGAATTTAACCCAATGACTGGCAGAAGGGTCCAGCAATGCAAGAGCACATCAAACCGTGCCATCTGTTCTTCCAACTGTATAAGCAGCATTTTCCCACTGCCGAAATATAATGAGGGACACTAATTAGCACATCTCACATTGCTAGATTAGACAAATCCATGCAGATTAACCATCATGTTCCTTTTCCGTCAGATACCAGAAAAAAGGGTAAGATTTTCCTTTGAAAATATATATATTTTTTAAAATAAAAATAACATTAAAAAAACAGTGTTTCATATACTATATATATTATTTTGTCTCCCTGGTTGCTTCTTCCCAGCTCGCCAGTGCTGCATGTGCGTTCCGTCCCCGTTCCTCTCTGCGGGCGTTGCTTTGACGCAGCAGTTATATAATATTCTGTGGGTGTTATATTTTACATTATAGCGACCGCTATAACACCCAGGAGACATGTCCTCAAATGGTACTATGTGGCTGGCTGCGTGGAAAACCTATCTATCTCCCCCTGTCTCCTAGAGACTGAGAAAAAAAATGCAACCTGCCAGTTTTAACCCCCTCCCTCCCTTCCCTCCTCCTCTTTTCCTCATCTAATAGACAGTAAAACCGATTCCTATTCTTTTTGCTTGGCAGAACATACGATGCGGCAGCCAATCACGGGGAACAGGGCGACATGCATCAGGGAGGGGGATTTTTTTTTTCCTTATTTTTTGGGTTTTTCTTCTTTCACTGTCTTCTTGCACAGTTGACTGCAGCTGCTGCTCACTGAGTGCAACCTCCATTAGAGGAGCTCTATTGATTCGCACTGCAGCATCTCAGCTCAGGAGAGGGAGAAGAGAGAGGGAGAGGAGAGGGAGGGAGGAGGGAGAGGAGAGGGAGGAGAGGGAGAGAGAGGGAGAGGAGAGGGAGGGAGGAGGGAGAGGAGAGGGAGGAGAGGGATAGAGAGGGAGAAGAGAGAGGGAAGAGAGAAGAGAGTGGGAGAGAAAGAAGAGAGAGGGAGAGGAGAGGGAGAAGAGAGAGGGAGAAGAGAGGAGAGAGGGAGAAGAGAAGAGAAGAGAGAGGGAGGAGAGAGAGAGGGAGAAGAGAGGAGAGAGGGAGAAGAGAGGAGAGAGAGAGAAGAGAGAGGGAGAAGAGAGGAGAGAGGGAGAAGAGAGGAGAGAGGGAGAAGAGAAGAGAGAGGGAGAAGAGAGGAGAGAGAGAGAAGAGAGAGGGAGGAGAGAGAGAGAGGAGAGGGAGAAGAGAGGAGAAGAGAGAGGGAGAGGGAGTGAGGGAGAGGAGAGGGAGAAGAGAGAGAGAGGGAGAAGAGAGAGAGGAGAGGGAGAAGAGAGAGGGAAGAGAGAAGAGAGTGGGAGAGAAAGAAGAGAGGGAGAAGAGAGAGGGAGAAGAGAGGAGAGAGGGAGAAGAGAGGAGAGAGGGAGAAGAGAAGAGAGAGGGAGGAGAGAGAGAGGGAGAAGAGAGAGAGGGAGAAGAGAGGAGAGAGGGAGAAGAGGAGAGAGGGAGAAGAGAGGAGAGAGGGAGAAGAGAGGAGAGAGAGAAGAGAGAGGGAGGAGAGAGAGAAAGGAGAGGGAGAAGAGAGGAGAAGAGAGAGGGAAGAGAGAAGAGAGTGGGAGAGAAAGAAGAGAGGGAAAAGAGAGAGGGAGAAGAGAGGAGAGAGGGAGAAGAGAGGAGAGAGGGAGAAGAGAAGAGAGAGGGAGGAGAGAGAGAGGGAGAAGAGAGAGAGGGAGAAGAGAGGAGAGAGGGAGAAGAGGAGAGAGGGAGAAGAGAGAAGAGAGGGAGAAGAGAAGAGAGAGGGAGAAGAGAAGAGAGAGGGAGGAGAGAGAGATGAGAGGGAGAAGAGAGAGAGGGAGAAAAGAGGAGAAGAGAGAGGGAGAGGGAGGGAGAGGAGAGGGAGAAGAGAGAGAGGGAGAAGAGAGAGGGAGAAGAGAGAGAGAGGGAGAAGAGAGGAGAAGAGAGAGGGAGAGGGAGGGCGAGGAGAGGGAGAAGAGAGAGAGTGGGAGAAGAGAGAGGGAGGGAGGAAAGGAGAATAGAGGGAGAAGAGAGAGGGAGAGGGGAGAGGAAAGGGAGAGACAGGGGAGAGAGAGAGGAGAGGGAGAAGAGAGAGAGGGAGAAGAGAGGAGAAGAGAGAGGGAGAGGGAGGGAGAAGAGAGGGGGAGGGAGAAGGGAGAGGAGAGAGAAGAGAGAGGGAGGAGTGGAGAGGAGAGGGAGAAGAGAGAGGGAGAGGGAGGAGTGGAGAGTAGAGGGAGAAGAGAGAGGGAGAGGGAGAAGAGAGAGAGAGAGGGAGAAGAGAGAGAGGGAGAAGAGAGGAGAGAGAGAGAGAGGAGAGGGAGAAGAGAAGAGAGAGAGAGAGAGAGAGGAGAGGGAGAAGAGAGAGAGGGGGAGAAGATAGGAGAAGAGAGAGGGAGGGCGAGAAGAGGGAGAAGAGAGAGGGAGAAGTGAGAGAGTGGGAGAAGAGAGAGGGAGGGAGGAGAGGAGAATAGAGGGAGAAGTAAAGGGAGAGGGGAGAGGAAAGGGAGAGACAGGGGAGAGAAAGAGGAGAGGGGGAGAGAAAAGGGAGAGGGAAAGAGAGAGAGGGAGATGTTAGTCGTATAGAGGCTACTTATACTCTATACATCCTCCTTATGTGTTGAACACAGAAGGTGTGGCGTGGTACAGAGATATACTCAGCAATTATACAACCCCCCTCCAAAACAAAGTCCAATATACAATAATGAATAAACACACATATATGCATATATATATAATGACATGACGACCATGGGGTAAGAAGGTTTAGGAGCACAGGGAATAATAAGAATTATTTTACGATTTGTTATTATTTTTTCTTTTAAAAAAATCATCAAATCCCCGGCTTTATGTAAGAATAGTAATAAAAATAGTAAGTAATAAGAAGAAAATGTCAATGAAGGTATTTTGTTTTTCTTCTGGCAGCTGTTCGGTAATTTTTCTTATCCATATATTTTTTAATATGACAAGCACGATATTTTTGGAGGAAAATAATAAGAAATAAGTATCGTTTTTTCTTCTCCTGCATCAAGTAGCCACTTGCTAGCTCGCCACCAGACCTCCTCGTTACTATTATTGTGCGCCGTGAGGTGTCGTCTGTTGCTGCGTTCGGATCCCTTTTGTATTCTGTGCCATTAGGTGTTCCAGACCAGACACAGAGAATTCAGGCAGACATGTGATTCAGAGTAAGCGAGTGTGTGTGTCTGTATTGTTCTTTTTTTAAAATAATTTTTGCCTCCTGTACCCACACATATGAATGTGAGCAAGCACTGAATATTCACGTATCCAACAGAGAAACATTCTATGTGTATAGAAATGTATATATCGCTACCACTCTGTCAAATGAGCGCACATATGGATGTGTTTGTCTGTCCTGAGTCCTCTGTCTGTCTGCCTCAGTCTGTCTATCCTTCGTGTTTTTACTGTACTATACAGATAGGGCATTTCATGAATGAGCTGAAATATTACCAAAATTAGGAATAAGAAAAAACAACAACACCAGCAGCAGCAGCAATGCTGTAGGTTAGTAAGAAATGTCTAGGCGTGAAGCCATTATTAGTGAAAGCTATATTGAGCATGCACGCCAGACAAGCAGCAAGGATGAACTCTAGTTCCGCCCAGACATGTGCCCTGCCATTTTCGTTTTAATCAGTCTGCTCAGGATGGCTGCTGATTCATTTTGCAGGACAGCCCCCTGGGAACCTAGGTGGATGCTTGAGGGTAGCTACTGCCGCCTCAATGCAGCATTCCACATCACACAGAGAGGGAGAGGGAGAGAGCGGGTAGGCAGTCAATGGAGCAGACTGCAGACTCAGGACTGCATGCTCTAATTATACAATGTAACCGCGTATATAGACGAAGAAGAGAAGCGGCGCATAACAAAACATATAGACACCCACACACCGACATATCAACACCCAGCTATCTATCTATCTATCTATCTATCTATCTATCTATCTATCTATCCATCCATCTATGTATCTATCCATCCATGTATCTATCCATCCATCTATGTATCTATCCATCCATGTATCTATCATCCATCTATTTATCTATCCATCCATGTATCTATCCATCCATCTATGTATCTATCCATCCATGTATCTATCCATCCATCTATGTATCTATCCATCCATGTATCTATCCATTTATCTGTGTATCTATCATCTATGTATCTATCCATCCATGTATCTAACCATCCATCTATGTATCTATCCATCCATCTATCTATATCTATCCATATCTCTATCTATCATCCATCCATCCATCTATGTATCTATCCATCCATGTATCTATCCATCCATCTATGTATCTATCCATCCATCTATCTATATCTATCCATATCTCTATCATCCATCCATCTATTTTTTTTTTTTTTTTTTTTTTTTTTATATCTTGCATTGTATTACTTTGTATTTCTGTAACTGTAACACTTCAATGTTCTTGAACCCAGGACATGCTTGAAAACGAGAGAAATCTCAATGTATCCTTCCTGGTAAAATCCTTTATAAATAATAAATAAAATAAATAAATAAATCCATCCATCTATGTATCTATCCATCCATCCATCTATCCATATCTATCTATCTATCTATCTATCTATCTATCTATCTATCTATCTATCTATCTATCTATCTATCTATCTATATATCTATCCATATCTCTATCTATCCATCCATGTATCTATCTTTCTCTATCTATCCATATCTATATCTATCTATCTATCTATCTATCTATCTATCTATCTATCTATCTATCTATCTATCTTTCTCTATCCATATCTATCTATCATCTATCTATCTATCCATCTATGTATCTATCCATCCATCTATGTATCTATCCATCCATGTATCTATCCATCCATCTATGTATCTATCCATCCATCTATCTATATCTATCCATATCTCTATCTATCATCCATCATCTATGTATCTATCCATCCATCCATCTATCCATATCTATCTATCTATCTATCTATCTATCTATCTATCTATCTATCTATCTATCTATCTATCTATCTCTCCATATCTCTATCTATATATATATCCATATCTCTATCTATCCATCCATGTATCTATCTTTCTCTATCTATCCATCCATGTATCTATCTTTCTCTATCCATATCTATCTATCTATCTATCTATCTATCTATCTATCTATCTATCTATCTATCTATCTATCTATCTATCTATCTATCTATCTATCCATATCTCTATCTATATATCTATCCATATCTCTATCTATCCATCCATGTATCTATCTTTCTCTATCTATCCATCCATGTATCTATCTTTCTCTATCCATATCTATCTATCTATCCATCCATGTATCTATCTTTCTCTATCTATCTATCTATCTATCTATCTATCTATCTATCTATCTATCTATCTATCTATCTATCTATCTATCTATCTATCTATCTATCTATCTATCTATCTATCTATCTATTTTACAGCAACCAGGAGGGCAGCATTGATTTCTTGTATGTGTCTTGTGTGTATATATATATTTTTCTATATTTATTTATATATATATATATTGTTTTAAGAAGACCTGTTCATATTATATATATCCTCTCCAAGTTAAATAATTGAAGTAATCTGAAAAATGAAAATTATAATTAAAGTCTTTATATTGCATGATATGTATATATATATAACATTACGATACTAATTCACACCTTCCCGTCCATTAAATAGCTTCCTATAGAAAGCCCAGCAGGTTATAGCACAGACTAATGCCCCCTCCCTTCCCTCCATCCCATTCCCCCCTACGTGCACGCTGGAAATATATCACATTTAAGGGCAGACTTCACAAATAACCGGCTGGGGTGGTATACCTGATTTAGCAGGAGACTTTGATTCCTAGGACTGACAACCTTATTATGCACCAAGCTTATTATTGATATTATTTCGCTCTCCGTTGCCATGGCCACCTTGTGAGAGACATTCAATTTTCTCTCTTCCATCATCATTATCCATGAGGCCATCTGTTGTGGAAAATGAATTCAGCCTCATTTGCATGACTGATAAGCAATTTTTTTTTTATCTCTTTAACAGAAGGTCATATGCCGGGGATTTAGAGCCTGTGAAAAAAAAAAAAAAAGATATATAAAAAAATTAAAAAAAGCATATCGAGAGGATGAGTGGGAGCGCGTGCATTAGAGGATGTATGTGAAAGTAAAACAGTTCCCTCAGGCCTGCCTGCCTATCGTACAGCATTTGTCATTCCTTGCAGGGCGACATTTTTTCCCTTAAGCTTCTGCTCAGTAAAGGGAGACACAGACACACAGAAAGAAAGAGGGAGAGAGAAAGACACAGATTTTCCCCCGGAAGCTGATGTACATATACATTTTTGCCATTCCGTGTTGGTGGGTGTCATTTTATTCCTTCTTAACGGGGGACCGCGGGTTCTTTATTCACGTTTCATTGACGGGAAAAGAAAAGCAGAAACACGGTGTTGATGTGGCGTGCTGCTTCACACTGTCTCCCCAAGCCAGCTACTGAAACGCGTCCAGACAGCGTCCTGTTCTCAGTATCTAGGTAATGCAACTAACTTTCACTTGTGCATCTTTCCATGTTCATCTTGCATGCTGTTACCAGCTCTGATATGATCTCCGTTACAATGGCGAGCGTACGCTGTACTTTGTGGCGAGCGGGGCTTTTCTCTTAGCTTATTCTGGGCTGCAGACCTGAACTTTCAAATTGCATTGAAGTAGAACGCGTCGGACTCCTTGTAGCTTAAATGGGCAAGGAGGTTTGGGTGGAGTGGGGGGGGGATTGGTAAAAGAACCTTATTGCATTAAGTTCAACACTGCTAAAGAAGACACTAAGCCAGTCACTAAACACACACACACACACACACACACGTTATGCTTAATACAGGAAGAGTGCTAGCTTCCTGGTTGCATAATATACATATATATATATATCTATATATATATAGTTTAACATGCAAGAGTGTATACATATATAAAACATGGAAGAGATTAATACATATATCGTATGTATGTATATATATATATTTATATATAAATGGGATATATATGTGTTTTACATAAATATATGTATATGAATGCTTGTGTTTATATATATCTACATGCAATATGTATATATATATATGTTTGTGCATAAATATATGTATATGAATGCTTGTGTTTATATATATCTACATGCAATATGTATATATATATATGTTTGTGCATAAATATATGTATATGAATGCTTGTGTTTATATACATATGCATATATATTTATCTACAAGCTATATGTATGGATATATATATATATATATATATGTTGTGTATCTCTGTATAATGTGTATATGAAAGTTTGTACATATACACATATATATATATATATATGTACTGTATATATGTGTTTGCGTATGTGGTTATATGTATATATAATTCACTTTTATTTAAAGAGTTGCTTAGAACAATATATTGTATCAGTAATCTTTCCTGCAGCATGCTATAGACTTTATGCATATAGAACATTTTTCCCTCTAGTTCAGCTGAAGTATTTTTGCTAGTTTGTATTCAATCCTGATATCTCTACAACTGCACTTAGGACTATCACCAGGCAGCCAGGGGAGTTACACTTATATGCATTGCTCGTGGTCTGCCAGTGCTTTCCTTTGCCAAAGTGCTTTTACAATGGCATAAACTTTATGACAGTCTACAAAAATATATATATATAAGAAAAGAAGAGTCTCCATAGCTGATGTGTAAGTGTGCAGCTTGCGTCAGCCTGGGTAGGATGGATCTATAGCCCTATATGTGTTTTTGGCTTGTTACTTCTTTACAAATTACACAGTAGTTTTATTCCCTTTTATTATTTACTGCCTTCAGGTTATCATAACATGACGTTGAGTTGATCACTAATATTTTTTATTTTATAAGACACGTCGTTGAATGCCTCAGAGTCTCCATTAAGTTTTTCTTCCCCCACCTCCCTCCAATAAAAAAAAGAGAAAAAGAAAAAAAAGTTAATTACCAAGCTGGGATTCCTCCTCGCCACCCTGACATTTGACTGCTGCTAATTCACTGATTAATCTCATTAACGTGATTATAGTTGGATTTTGAGTTGGCTGCCATTGTTCTATAGACGTTGCTATTCAGTTCGGAGCACTTGCCACCTCTCTCCAGTCTGGTTTATTAGTCTGCTCCTCTGGTACCCTGACTTTGTCTTCAGCACCAGGAGCTGTCCTCTGCTGATAGCACAGAGCATCCTTTCCCTGGCTCATGCCACAGACAGCTCTGCATGCTGAAGACAGGCTGTGCTTGATTACCCTCGTTTTTACTCACTTTGCTCTGTGTCTGTTTTATTTAATATTGGATATATCGTATATCCTATAGTCAAGCCAAATAAAAAGAAACTTCTGTAAGCACCGTGTGAGAGCTGCAAACTAGACACACATAAAATATATGTGAGTGTGTGTGATCTACTTTATACAAACCTTTGTTTTAAAATACTACATTACGAACTTTGTACTTTATCGTGTGTTACTTTTTGCTCAAACGTCACAGAAATTAGAAAAACGAAGCGATTATTTTCTAAAAGTAAAGAAAATAAAAAGTCTCCCCGATCTTAGTAAAAACAAACAAACAAAAGAAAAGTGCATTTAGATAACTGACCATCATACCTTTGACAACAGCAACCGTACCACGTTCTACAGAGACCATCAGGGTTATTCAGTGAGTGGTGCAAAGCAGGAGAATGACTGGAGAATGGAAAATTCTAGGGCAAAATAGCCGATTTGGAAAGTGAGATGAATGGGAGGATTTTTCTGGTTTGACTATTTTGACCTAGAATTTTCCATTCACCAGTCATTCTCCTGCTTTTCACCGCTCTCTGGATAACCCTGTAAATAAAAAACATTTGGATTTCTAATAATACTTTAAAATGTTAACAAGCTGTGATCTCTATAAAGCAGGATATCCCCATGTCTGGATGTGTGTTGTTGTGTGTGTTTTCTGCATAAGCAGTCTAGCTCCTGAGTTGTCCCAACTCTTCTACTAATTCATTGTCATTATTTTAATGTAAGGCATGAAAGCTCATTTTAAAGGTTCTTTTTTTGGTCAGTAGCACAGACACGTGTCATTTATGTCATCTGACACCTTATCCTTAAAACTTGCTACATTGTCTGTTTTATTATGCTGCTGTTGATGTTTCTTTTTGGTTGTTTTGATGTTTTATTATGCTGCTGTTGATGCTTCTTTTTGCTGGTTTTTCATGTTTTATTATGCTGCTGTCGATGTTTCTTGTTGCTTGTTTTAATGTATGTGTATGTAGTTGCTGACCCATTCCTCTCCTCCACACGCCTGACTTTTCAGTTATTTTTTTTCCTCCCTTGAAATGTGTCTTCTTTTTCCCTTGTTTTCTGTCTCCTCTTTTTAATGTACAACTTTTTTTTGTCAGTTATTTCCGTCCGCCTCACTGGGGATTTCTCCATTGTTTGCCTCTACCATTCCATCACCCTGTATGCCCCCTTCCGTGAATTCTTTATCAGCCCTTAGACCAAATTCTCCTTGATTGCTTTGTGTCTGTGACATCCATCCACGTGTACCTTCCACCAGACTTTCACTCATGTGTATCACACACCACAGTTACCGAATCTTTTGATAGTTTTCTTCCACCTGGTTTCATTATTTGTTTTTTATTTTTTTACCTTTGGGTTTTATATTATTTTATGTCTCTGATGTCCGTGCCGTGTAATCGCTAGGCTTTCTTATTTACGAGTCGATATTTTGCATATATTACATGAAAACAGAACCCAGACTCATCAAGTGGAACTCACTGATACTTCACAGCTGGCAAAGCGCAATGCAACACGTGTAACAAACACAACATGATTTACTTAACACATTGTACGAAGCTAACGTCAGCATTAAATATCAATCTATAGCTAATAAACTCTATGAAACACCCTCTTAATAATATCTGTCTTCATATTCTGCCGGCTGGTGAGAGCGTTTGTAACGCTAGGACATCAGAGAATGCAAAACAATCCCTAGTTCTTTTATTATTTTTTGTATAAACTATGGTTTTGGTGTTTTTGATACTTTGTTTGTTTGTTTTTTATTAGTGTTGTTGTCCTACATACTACATACCTATAGTTTCTATTTTTACCATGGCTGTTGCTATGTCAGGTAGCTGCCAGGAGGGGCATCGCATCTTATGTTTCTGTGCATACATCGTCTGCAGGTGCATGCCTGTCTACAGCGGAATCAGCTTAAATGTTTGTTTACATTTAGTGGTTTTCTGGTGTTATGGTATCATTACGTATCCTGTTGACTAGCCTAGTTTGCCAATGTGTGGCCATCCTGATGTCGATATAAAGCTGAAAAGTTTCGGTGCTGTGATGACATTGGCAGATGAGTTATAGTCGTTGTGTTGCTGCTACCTGGAACAGGTAATACTTGTGCATGCGGGATAGCAAGAGAAAAAAAATAAGCAAAAATCAAGCACAAATAACAGGTCATATCCCTTGTTATATAGACACAGGAATCAGTGCTTACGCTTTTCTTTATTATGCAGCCATGAAACTTGCAGGGTACATCACAAACAAATGTAAATCAAATGCCAACTCTTTTATGCGGAGGCTAAATAAACAGTCAGTATTCCTAACTGAAATATTGGGCAGCTAAGCCGCTTACCAATAAGCAAAAACAAAATAAAATGTACTTTCCTTTCGTCTTCAGGATTTAGCTTCCTTCCCTGATACACTCAGCACCAAGATTGTCCTCTCAGAGGGAACCACCTCTCCTTTAAGGGCAGGACAGTCCTAATCAGGCATCAGCTATGAGTTGACTCTATAGGGGGAAAAGGGAGTTCTCCATTTGCATGCTAATAAACCTGTGGTCTACCACCCTGCCCCTAATCACACTGTCACACCCTATAGCAATTTCCTTGTTACCTTAAAGATGTGTATAACATTAGCTCACGTCACCAGCTCATTCTAATGTTTTACTGTGATATATACCAAACCAAACTCTAAGCAACAGGTCCATTAGTCTCTGTTTTTTGTTATAAAGGTCTTCCCTGGACCTGGCAAGACTGTGTGTGATTGTTTTGCAGCCGTGGTAAATATACTTAGGTTGGGAAATCTCCTGTTGGGCCTATCATGCACTCTTTCCGTTATCCTTGTACTAAGGTTGTACTAGGTTGTGCTAGGTTTTGTCGTATCTCCACTGGTAGACTCCCTGTAATGAGAAAAAAAATTGTGTTTTTGTTTGTGATTTAAACGTCTCCATTCTTTAACTTCTGAAACCAATGATGTCCCATTAGATAAACATAACATGCTGGAGCGGAACACTATAATAAAAAGGGATTGTAACGTGCTCTAGCTCTTTCCCATGTTTATTGATTTCATTGCATTACATATTAAGCAGATAAGAGCCACATTATATGTGACATTACCGCAACAATACCTCTTTTTCTTTAAAATGATTTCTGGCATCATAGAGGGGTGGGTGTATAGAGGTACAGTTTAAGCTCCCCTTTCTAAATCCCCTGTTTTGCTCATTTGAATGGAACGCTGTTTTATAAATTCAAGGTTCCATCAGCTTTACATCAACATGGCAAACGCAAACAATCCTGATATACGATAATGGGATGAGGACCTTAGATCCAGGCCATGGCGATGTCACGGGACACTGAAACTTTCCATACTGGGTTTAGTAACATTTGAAAATCAGTATCATTCAATCCTATGATAATCGTTTCTTTAATAAAAGCTGCCAATCCATCATTGTTTGAGTAGTTTGAAGCAAGATCAAAAATGCAATTACAAGTTGAGTATCCCTTATCTGATTCACTTTGGACTAGAAATATTTCCGATTTATTTTTTCTTTAGAGGTTTTTATGTATGTGTTTTTTGCATTTAATAATGAGATATCCTGGGGATGGGATCCAGGTCTTAATATAAGATTCATTCGCGTCATATCTACCCTAAACACATATCCCAAAGGTCAATTATTTAATATTTTTGGTTATTTTTGTCCCATATCACATGATATCACGTGTGGAATTTTCCACTCAAAATTATTTACAGGTATATTTTTTAATTTGAGACATTTTTGGCACAGGATTTCAAATATAATGTATGTTTAATCATTTACGTTATTTATTTATTTATTATTTATTTATTTGTAAAGTATTATACCAGGAAGGATTCATTGAGATTTTATTATCGTGTTATGTGTCTCGGTACTTTTATTCTGCATTTTGCAGAGGTTCTAACGTTGCATGAAGAAGATAGGAAACAAATGTGTTGTGTGCATTGGATTCTTGACGCCGTCCCAGGTACTTGAGTTCTTTCGTAAGCAACAGTGATTGGCTTGAGCACCACCATGTGACGTGCATTGTCTGCTACATTCTGGCATAAATTTATAGATGTGTGTGAATCATAACAAAATAAACGTCACGGCTTGCTATCAAAAGGATAGGTGGGCAAGCGAGCATGCACTTAAGATAGCCCATTCTAAATATATATATATATTATTCCATCCCAATGTAAAATGGAGAAAAATATATAAAAATTAAAATTTTGCAGTTTTTAGCTTTTTTTTCAGCACAGTCCCTCTCTGCTTCAAGATGCAAACTTCAATCTTACTGTCATACTATTGTTTTTTGAAAACAGAGTGCGATTTCTGATATTACGAATAAAGCAGATATTCTGTATACCTGTCTGGTGTGTCATCGTCGTCCCCCGCACCCCCTCCCCCACTCCAATATTTCTAATGTCACTAATAAAAGTAGCAAGAAATTCCAAGCAGTAGGAGCAATAAATATGGTATTGAGAGTTCCTGTCTATTCCAATATATACTGTACTGCACACGATACACAGTCTGCTCCAGAGATTTAGGGGCCTTTGGGTACAATGTAGGAAGCATACAGCATACACATCTCTACATTTGTCTGGCTGTGCTCTAAAGCTCTATAAATAGGACTGATAGAGATCTCTTCCTTTCTTCTCTTCGGCTTCTGATTTTTTTTTTTTTTTAAAAAAACATTTTTATTTAAAAAAAACAATTTTTTTTTTTAAACAAAAAATTCAAAACAGCCTATTGGAAAATTCACGCATTACAAAAATAAATAAATAATAGCAATAAAAAAAAAAAACACCAACGGATCTACGTTGAGATTCGGCGAAGGATACATTTGGTTCTGCTTGCAGGATATCAGACGGAGACAGGGTAAGTCAGCGATATGCTGCTGGTGCTATTCTGCAGCAGTAATGTGGTCTCTAAGGGAGCTCGTGCTTCATGCATACTACACAGCTAAGCTTATTGCCTCACAGACAGTCTGCCGCTCGCATAATAGAGGATACAGCTGATGCATCAACCTCACCGTTGCACGCATGCCCATCGTTCTTTCTTTCCTCTTTTTTTTTTTTTCCTCCATCTCGGCATTTAGTGGTGTCAACTCGTTATTAATATCTATCGTTGACTTCGGGTTCATTACTTCCGTGTCTGAAATCATCATTACTATTGTCCATGTGGCGAAACTATTAGCATACTGATGAGCAGCGGTCCTGTTTCCGAACGTCGGCTGGAAGATATTGAGGAAGAGAGAGATACATAGGGAGAGGGAAAGAGAGAGAGAGAGAGAGAGAGGGAAGACGTGCGGTGAAAAGTTGATTGGATGAATGAAGAGATATGGTGGGCGTTCGAAACCATTAGAAGAGTTTAGTTGTCATGGAGCAGGTTTGTCAATTTCCTTGGTTTATTTCTTAAGACGGGAGCCACACTGGTGTCTGCTGCTAAAATTAAACACTCATCACATCACGGCCTACTTGACGTGCTAAAAAATTGGACTCGGAATCCCAATATTTCATCTGGTCAGCTCCGTGTAACCCTACACCCTTTATTTTCCCGGCCAGGTAAATCTACCTTTTGTTTCATGGTTTTGTTGTGGTCTGGTTGACTTTTGACAGGTTGCCTCTCTTTCTTTCTCTCTCTCTTTCTTTTGTTTTGTTCTGTTGCTCGTGATACATTCTGCTGTTGTTTTAGATTTAAGGCTTGAATATTAATGTGTGTGCATGATAACTTTCAGCATGTCCTCGTTAAACTTACCGTTGCCAGACACACACACACACAGATGTCTTGCTGTATTAGATAAATCCACTAGCTTCCAGTAGATCTGGCTAGCCACAGTTGAATTTCTATTTTTTTTTTTTGTCTAGACAATAGAAGTTGTGGGGGTCTTCTCTTTTCTCTTTTTAATGTCACTGGTGATTTTAATCTGGCAGTCATTTCTTCGTTATACTGTAATTGATGCGCTGTAGATCACTCACAGATGGTTTGCTATCAGCTGCTGAAATGATTAAATAGTTGATGTTTTGTGCATGTATATGCTACTGATCAGTGACTTGACATTGTTACAGGTCTGTGTTTGGAAAGTCTGAGTAATATGGAATGTTTACAGTTTTTAATAGCCAAGGTCTGCATGCTGCTCGGGTACATTGTTACTGTCTGCTTTGAATCTAACTGTAGTCTGTGCATGCAGACATTTTTAAACTGGCTGACCTAATTTGAAAGTGCTGCATGCTGGAAGTGGATATGTGCAACTTCTTTTACCTCGCTTTATCAATTCTACTTGCCTCTCATTATATCTTCATGGCTGTCTACCTTCAGGTCTGTCCATCAGCCTGTCTGTCTGCATCTATCTATTTATCTATCTATCTCTCGATTGATCCATCTATCTATCTATATCTCGGTTGATCCGTCTACCCATCTATCGATTGATCCATCTATCTATCTATCGATTGATCCATCTATCTATCTATCGATTGATCCATCTATCTATCTATCGATTGATCCATCTAACTATCTATCGATTGATCCATCTATCCATCTATCAATTGATCCATCTATCCATCTATCAATTGATCCATCCATCTATCTATTAATTGATCCATCTATCTATTGATTGATCCATCTGTCTATCTATCGATTGATCCATCTATTCATCTATCGATTGATCCATCTAACTATCTATATATTGATCCATCTATCCATTGATCCATCCATCTATCAATCAATTGATTCATCTATCTATCAATTGATCCATCTATTCATCTAACTATCTATTGATTCATTCATCTCTCATTTGATATATCTATCGAATGATCAATCAATCGCTAGATCAATCTGTCTGTCTGTCTGGTTGGCTGTCTATCTACTGTTTATGACATTTGTCTGTGCCCATATATTTATCTATATCATTCATTAATCCATCTGTCTGTCAATCTGTATGTTATTGTTTTATCTTTCTATCTCTATATCTGCATCTCTGTCTGTACTGTACTTTTGTCAGTCTCTCTGTCTAGATGTCTGTCTGTCTACCATTCCACCTTGAGATTTAGTGGAAAAGTACAAGCCGATTATCAAAACTGTTTTGCTTTTATTATGTAACAGAAACTCATTTGCATTCTATAGGCAACACATCCTTCTTATGCATGGATGTGATACAGCCACATAAATTACCAATGCCATAGAGCAGTTTGAGGAATACCCTCACACAGAATCAGGTTATTGCTCACTAACTACTCCAGTCTGCCTTCAAAAAAATCAGTAAATGTATTACCTGTGCTCAAAGAATAAGATCCATAATGCTAGTATTCTGTGTGTATTTTTAGGTTTTTTTTTGTAAATGGTTAACTTTGTAATGGTATTTCCTGCATATTTTGAGAATGGTATCCTACCCTTTCATAGCAATAACGTATTTTTAAATTACAAAGACAAGGCACTGAATATACATGTCATAGGGGGACCTCATGTCTGTGCATTGCAGGACCTGCGTGGAAGTGTTAATAATTTCATTAAAAAGCATTATAAGTAAAAATGAAAAAGAGCTGTTTTGGAACACAGCAGAAAAAACCTATAACATGAGAAACCACTTCCAGTAACATAGTATCAGTGTAATGTCAGGCTGTATTTCATGGCAGCATTTCTTAATTGGTTTTGTTTGTTGTTTTATTAACTTCAACCACAAGAAGCATGTTTTGCCACAACATTTGGATGAAATGGCGTATAGAGGGTGGGCATTGCTGTATCATTATCCCTGAGCGCCAAAGCATGTACTTGTATGTCATCATCAAACTTTGAGGGCACATTGATAATTCTCGACACTAGTATATTGGAACATTAGATAGTTTTTTTCCTCCCACAGACTGAATGTGGTGCATTGGGTCTAGCAGCTCACACACACACATACAGCATACAATATCTACAACGCGTGACACAGGGACTGAAATCAGTCCATAATGGAATGGTGGATGGAAGGGGGCATCATGCCATTATATATATATAAGTGTTAATATAATGCATTGCAGGAGTGAGACAAATAAGCACAGTGTGAGCTCCTTAGCTGCATTATAACACCTTTTCCATTGTGTGAGAGCAGCTTTTAATTGCACTCTCTATTGGATCTTTGTTTCTAAGTGTCTTTGGGATGTCAAACACAATACATTGTATATATATATATATAATCAGAATTCAGAGTAAACTACTTGGAGTATATGTGTGATATATATATATATAATCTTTCTTTTAATCTCACTTTTTTTCCTTCCACCACAACTGAAATTAAATATACAGTATATATATCATTTTTATTATTTTTTTTTTTTTTAAGATAGGCTTTACAGTTCACCGATGCTTTTCTTTTTGTACATATTTGGTTGAAAGATACAATTCATCCACAGCCATACAACAATGCCAGCTAAACTGACTTTGGAAATAATCAAGGCTGCAGGCGACCCATAGAGAGCTATTAAATCAAGTCTGCCATAGAGCTGTCTGGTAGACTGTGAACATTCACTGAAATCAATGCTCTATCTGCCAGTGGACCTTTTGCATCATTGAAATTCCCACCTGCTTTATGCATCTGGGCAATTGGCTTCTCCTAAATAAATTTAATGCTGTATGCTCTAATCTCCTCATTGCCAGAGGGGGCTGGAGCGCACGCTGCACAGGATTAGATTTCAGGCCCTCTGGTCCAGCATCTACAAATTGATTATTGGTCATTTCCAATCACCTGTAACATACATTAATTCCCTTGGCTCAATTAAAGAAAAAAAAAAAAAAACAGACAGGAAAATCATTATACCTATTTCTTCCTCTTTATAGCTATCCAACTAAAACTCATCTAAATTATTTGTAGAATTGGAAAATACAATTTTTTTTTATTATTTTTAGCCCGCGGAACTATATGAAAATCGCAATGACTTTATTTCAAGCAGACCGTCTCCTCCTTTCTTGAAACCCGACGTACCCTGTGAAGGATATCAATATGTTTGTAGTTTAGTTTCATAGGCGAGAGGGGAAGAAAAGAGCTTGCTCAGCGTCTGTCTGTATTATGTAGGGCTCTGGTTTGTTCTGTAAGATTTATGTTCCTCACATTTAAAACGTAAAAGGCTGTTCGCTCTCGTACGCCGCTTTCAGTATGGCTTAAAGCGCCCTTTAGTCTTGCAGAGAATAATAATATTTTATTCCAATAAGGTATTTCACTGTAAATCCGTGGAAACAAAAAAATATACATTTTAATTAAACAAAAAATCAGGGTGATTAAATGACATAATTCATATGAGGGTTTCCTGTAATGTCTAGGAGAATCCAGACGCCACGATTTGCATATGTCCTGATACTGGGAGCACAGACGAATGGGTGAATGGGCAGACATACACTGTATTAGTTGTATAAATGTCAGATATTTCTGAATCAGTTTATTGTTTAGTAAATTTTTCTTCTGTGATTTTATGATTTTTGCAGATGCACATGTTTAGGATTTGTTTTCAGAGAAACAGTTATTATTATTTATTTATATGGTGCCAGCATATTCCGCAGCGCTGAACAATGGGTACGATATAGACAGGGTTACAATACACTGAGACTGAACAACATTTGACAAACCAGTAGTACAGGAGGAAACGAGGGCCCTATTTGCGTGGGAACTCACAATCTAGAAGGGTTGGGAGTGGAAACAGGAGGAGAGGACTGCGAGGTTGGAGTGATGGACTGGTGCAGACAGTGAGGTGTATCAGTGAGTCGGGTGGTAGGCTTGCCTGAATAGGAATGTCTTAAGGGACCGTTTGAAGGAAGGGAAACTAGGGGAAAGTCTGACAGTACGAGGGAGAGCGTTCCAGAGGATGGATGCTGCATGTGAGAAATCCTGCAGTGTATCATGGGAAGAGGTGATGCGGGGAGAAGCTAGGCGCAGGTCACTGTTTGATCTTAGGGAGCGGGCTGGGGTGTATTTGGTGATTAGTGAGGACAGGTAGTGGGGAGGTGAGTTAGTGAGAGCTTTGTTGGTCAGGGTAAGGATTTGGAATTTAATTCTGCAGTGGATGGGGAGCCAGTGAAAGGACTCGCAGAGGGGAGCTACAGAGACAGAGCGGCGGGTGAGGTGGATGAGCCTGGCAGAGGCATTCAGAATGGATTGTAGGGGGGCGAGGCAGGAGAGAGGGAGGCCAAATAGAAGAGTAAACAGTTAGATAAAAGCAGGGGTCAAGAGGAGCAGAAATGCCTGGGGACACAGTTCACCCATTTTTTTTAGCAGGGGGAACTTAGTTCCTACACAGACCAAGCTTAATTTTTACACTGATCCTCCTGCAAGCAACGTCCCTGCAATCACAGCCCAGAAACACACAGACCAAGCTTCAATTTTACACTGAACCTCCTGCAAGCAACGTCCCTGCAATCCCAGCCCAGGTATCCAGATCTCAACAGATGGCCACCATCACACTCTGCAATATTCTATCATCGCAATTGTATTTTAATAGATTATGTAGAAAGTATTTCACCAGTGCCCCTCCCCCCATTACAAAGGCCTCTGACACCTAGACACTTACCTGTACCAATTTGCTTTTCACACAGAAACACACAGACCAAGCTTTCCAGCTCTCTCCACTTCTCTCTCTAATTACTCTTACTAATCCCAGGCTTCTGGTCTTTTCCATGCAAGCTCTGCAGTGTTTTTCTGGCCACCAACTCCCTCTCCCCTCTGCTGGAATTTAGGAAACCGCCCGGTCCTCATACTGCTGCACAATGAGCTTCCTGTTTCTTCTACTCTTGTACTCTGCATTCATCCTAAAATGGAACTCCTGCCTCTGTACCACCTACCTCTCCACTTCCTACATCTCTCTCTATCTTATTCTCTTATAAGACACTCCTATTCAGGCAAGCATACCACCCGACTCACTAATACACCTCACTGCCCCAACCAGTCCATCACTCTCACATTGCAGTGCTCTCCTCCTGTTTCCAACCAGTCCATCACTCCCACCTTGCAGTCCTCTCCTCTTGTTTCCACCACCAACCCTTCTAGATTGTGAGTTCCCACGGGAATAGGGCCCTCGTTTCCTCATGTATCAGTTTATCAAATGTTGTTCAGTCTCAATGTATTGTAACCCTGTCTATATCATGCCCATTGCTCAGCGCTGCAGAATATGCTGGCGCTATATAAATAAAGTATAATAATAATAATATTAGGCTGATATAACAGAAAGCTGCAATACCTTTCTATTCAGACACAACTTTACAAAATTGTCTATATTCAAAGGTGTTTCCAGTACTTGATTGCATTGCATGGGAATTACTTTTTATATGTTTGACAGAGGATTGGCATTGCCAAACATAAAAAAGACCTGCAGCTGGTATGGTGTCTGGTATTTTATGCCATAGCTGTCATGGCTTACGGTATTTTTTAGCTGACTGGAGTCATTGTTGGGAAGATATCTTGGTGAGTTCCAAAACTTGTTTTTAGGATTTGACACCTGGTTCAAAACTAACCTATATCGAATTGGAAGATTTAATTTTACAAATGGATATAAGTTCTTCTTGATTAGTCCCGTAGTTTATACAGTTTTGTGTAGGAAGTCATGGCCCATTACGATATCTTTGTTGTGGTAGAGGGTTCCTACTGAACCAATGTATTCCCTACTTTTCATGCATGCCGATATACACTAGCTGGTGTCTCGCAATCCAGTATTTCGTTGGACCACCTTTTTACTGTGCTTATAACACACATTCATCGTGGCATCATTTTGTTAAACTCATGCAATGTCACAGCATTTATTTCCATCCAGAGTCGCATTAATTTGTGGCCAAGATCTTTTATTGATGATGGGTGAGTCAGACGCTGCGTTAAGTCTTCTCCAGCACATTATCCCAAAGATTATCAATGGGGTTAAGGTCTGGACTGTGTGTTGGCCAATCCATGTGTGAAAATGATGTCTCATGCTCCTTCAACCGCTCTTGCACAATTTGAGGCCGATGAATCCTAGCATTGCCAACTTGGAATATGCCCGCTGTGCCATCAGGGAAGAAAACTCCATTGATGGAAAAACCTACTCATTCAGTATATTCAGGACTCAGCTGACCTAAATTTTTGGGGACATAATAGTGCTGAACCTAGTTCTGACCAACTGAAGCAACCCCAGTTTATAACAGGTTTGTACGGTAGTTGGTGACTTTTTTTTGGCCAGACAGTGTAATTCCCTTTCCATATTAGTCCAGCACACAAGGCTGGCACTGTGTAATGCCAGAGTAAGAGTTATCATGTGTACATTATTTATCTCTGAGAACTGGTTTTATCCCATTACAAAACATACGTTCATTTTAATATAAAACCATCAGTAAGGATATCACTAATGGTGCTAATACTTTGAACTTGGAAGACTTTTATGTCAAAGGTGGAATGCTCTCCATGTCATGTCATGGCTTTCTGTCTCACTGGCAGATTTTACAGATGTGTATCTCTCTCAATGTTTCTTGGTCTACATTGTCTAGAGTGTTTAGATTTATTCTAATGAACCATATCACAGCCATATTCTTCAATTATATCTATGAGATAATCACAAGTAAGAGTAGCTAGTGGAATATTGGTGACCATGTTTACTATGTTTCTTGTAGTGATATTTGTTTCCAGATTTTGCTCAGTCTTTGTATCTTGTTGATGCACTTGGTGTTCCAGATATCTTGACCATATCCATCACCGCAGCCTTACTTAGACTTTGTTTCTCTTTGATTCACACTGACCATCAAAGAAGTGGAATATTTCAAGGATAATGTATTGTTGTAGATCTAAAATATAGAACCTGAGGATCACTAATACGACATTGTGACTGTTTTTCTATGGACGGAGGTGCAAGGGCACATACAATAAGACTGGTAGCGTTGGAGTGGTTCGTCAAGGGAAGTATGAGTGCTGGGAGATGATAGGAGGAACAAAGTCATCTAGAGATATTATATGGGAATGTATTCTTGTCAAGAATAAGATGAAAGCAGTGTTAGTTAATAGTACAGGTGACATATGAGGCAATTAAAGATAAAGCCAATGGGTAAAGAAGGCACAAGCACTACAGTGAAAACAGGTCCACTAGTGTGACCAAAGGTTATTTAATGAGCTGCCTCAGATACAGATGTTTTGGAGCTATCTGCTCCTTTGTCAATGGACACTTCTGTCAAAAGTAAAGGTAAAGCTAGGATTATGAGAGAGCTTGAATTATGGTATCATTCCTAATGGGAATTTTGGCATTTCTACTTTATAGAAGTGTCGATATTCAGTAGCTTCATTTGTATGAACATCTAATGTCTCATCTCATTAATTGCAGTCACTGGGTCTAAATTATTATAAAAAGTTTGATTTTTTTTATTGCTATTTTTAAAGAGCGGGAGTGTGGGCCCATCATGGGAGTGCCATTTCAGCTGTCGCCTAGGCTCTCGCTGTCCGACCTGTTCCTGGGACGGCCTTGGCCGAACCTTGGGTTTGGGAGTGAGCCAGGTTTGCCACTCTAAATTATTCGACTGCTCATCCCTATTGTATTTTCCCCCTCCCCTCTGTGCTTGGCCTTCCCTTGTTGGAGACACCCTCTGTGTATTTTAGAAGATATTACACGCCTCGAGTGGTCTTCTCTTTATTGCTATTCTCTGCATTACCCTCGGTGGTCCTGCATGATCACTTTTACATTTATATATGTTAAGACACTGCATGAAAACAACTATAAAAAAGAATTAAAACACAATGGGCACTATTCCATGGTTGGTGCTAATGTAGCGTCTAGGTACGTAAGCGCTAGTATTAGGAAGTTTAAAGTCTGGTATCAATATTCCGATCTTTACTCTAAACTGGGGTGAAAAGGTTTTGCATCTCGCAGTCCATGGACTCCAGGAGCTGATATTCATGGTGGTGAGAAAGCGCTACTGCTGGTATCAGGGAGATCAGCGCTGCGTTCTACGGCGAGCTGCTGAGATAGCACCTTCCCTGAAATAGGACATTAACATGGATACGGCAAGGGGACATCTCCAAGCAAACATTATCCTGTATCCATCTCCATGTTAGTGTCCACAATGGAATATAGCCCAATGTTTGACTATTTAAGCTTTGTTTTTGTTTAACAAATAGAATTTATGAACTATATACAAATATACGTACAAATTATTTCGCTGTCAGCATGTGGTGTCCATGAATAACAAAATTGCAGCATCTGTTAGCTTACTTGTTACATATCGTTGCTTGGCCTTTATGAACTGGCTATTCTTTTACACCCGACATTTGTGAACTGGGTGCACATTACTTGCAGAAAATCTCAAATTGAGCGTGTAATGCTCAGGAAATTTTGTAAAGGAAAACGATTTCTACCAAGTTGCAAAGAATAGTCAGGATACTTAAACGGCATAGCATCAGATTTTTTTTTCAATCTTGTCAAATTTGAAGACCAAAATAATGATTTATTGTTTCCCATCTTACAGTTACAAGTAGTTATACAGTGCCAACAGATTCCGTAGCGCTTTACAATGGGGAAGCACAAACAGGTGATATAATAAATAATAAAACATAAGGGACAGATGGCTCTGCCCATAGGATAATTGTCCTGCAAATGCAGCACTTTATACAAGTGCTCAGCCAGAAATCCTGTGAGCTTACAATCTAAGCGACTAGGGCAAGTGAAACAAAAGGGAGCATGGGGAGTGTGGAGATAATTATCAGAGAGAATATAGCAGACACTGCATGATGATAGAACAAGAGCTGGTTAAACTGAGTGAGGATTGAAGTAGCTGAGAAAAGGAGGCAATATAGTTAGAATAGGGGCTGGGTGGGAGGGTGGATGGGGTTGGGGGTGGTGGGAGGGTGGATGGGCTGGGCGAGTGGATTTTTTCTGGTGGATGGGGTGGGAGGGTGGGGGGGGTGAATGGGGTGGGGGGGTGGGAGGGTGGATTCTACAGAGGGAAAAATGGTAGTTTGACTGTGGATAAAAACAAATGCAGAGTTTAGAGGGGGTATCAATTTGTTCATGCTAAATATTTACAACAGGGAGGAGCAGAGCAGACTGAGAATCAGCGCAGAATTAAACTATCATAAAAAGGGAAAAAAAATATAAAGTAGCAGCAGTAACAATATGGAAAAAAATGTGTTGATTGAAGAAAATCTTTCTGGCTTTCTTGCAGGATACAGAGGGAGTGATTGCTTTGAGTATGGCTTACTTTTGGTTCAGGGGAAAAATGGTGGTGGAGTTTGACTTTCTGGCTTTCTTGCAGGAAACAGAGAGAGAGAATACTTGACAAATGTAATATTGCTTCGCTGTGTAACATAAGCACACGATTTGATTAGAAAAATGTATACATCAAACTCAAGATATGTAAGAATCCCACTTCTGCCACCAAATTCCTCTGCAAATTATAGCTTTACAGCCAGTAAGAGGTTGAATGTAGAATCACAAACAAAACATTTAAGCTAAACGCAGTGTGGGTGACCGGTTGATGCAGCTAATAAGAATTAGAAATGAAGCTGATATTTGTAGATTATCCTCAAAATCAGTTGTTCATGTTCTATTAATGACATTATGGATAAATGTCTTGCTAGCATGCGCTAGAAATAAACCTATGCATAGCATATGTCGCACTGATACATATTGATATTATTTGTAGCTCATTCATTTTCTGTGTGGCAAATGGTCAAGTAATGGTTGAAATATATGTAATTGCTCTCACAAGCTTGTACGCCACAATAGCTTTTCATTGTAGGGCCATTAAGTCTTCGCTATAACTGCTGTATCATTATACTTCACTTCATGACATTAAAAGTGGAACTGACGCACGGCATTCTAATTTCTCAAAAGCGATTAATCATCTTGTTTACCCAGGGTACTTTCTAAATGCCAACCCCCAGATAGACCTTTCAGTAAGATTGTGAAAAAAAAGGAAAGCCAGGTCTCCCCCCGCCAGACTATTTGTGATATTATTATTAAGTCAGTGAATGATACATGCCTAAGCAACAGTCTTAAGAGACGCATCCCTGGAAGGCCATTCCTTCCATTGGTTCTAATTAAAGCGCCACAAATATTGTACTCTGATTATTAATAAATCTTCTAAGTGGCTCCTTGACAAATCCATGATTATTCATTACTGTCATGCTGTTTGGGTTAAGATGTTCGCCCTTAGATATAATTCAATGAACTCATTCTGTGGTGACATTATATTCGGGCTTGTGCTGCTTCTTTAATTTTTATCCCAGGAGATACATGTACATTTTTGTGTGAACGTTGAGGTGTGTAGCAAAAACGTTACTATGTAAAATGACTTCTTCTGTGGATAGAGAAAGATAAATGAAAGCAACGGGACACGCCATTATCCAGGGGTAACTCGCACAATATGTTCCTCCTCAACAGAGGCGTGTAGGAGTTGGGGTGGGCCACACAAGCACGCTACATGCGTCCATTTTAACGAACATTGTGCCATCCGCCATACATTTTTGATGGGTCATATACAGAACACCACAAAAGTATGTGCACACTTTTTCACACACTTTAGAACGTACGCAGACTTTTGGTTGGCATTAAACCACCAGGACGTGTCTACAGACAAAAAAAAACACGCTCAAAGGGTATATAAAGAGATGGTACTGGATTGTAGTGGAAATAGCAACCCTGCTAATCAAAGAATGTCAAAGGCTATCGCCACTGATGGTTATGGGGGGGTGGGTAACCCCAATGTAACGGAAGAAATAAATTAGTGGAAATAGTAGGTGTAAAGAGTTAAACGTAGCATAAATAAACTTAACTTTTACTCGAAATTGATAAAAGGTAGCGTACTTATGAAGGCTTGTAAAGGTAGGAAGACAAGCATGAACCAAGTGTTTACTTATGTGAAGGTATACCTCACAACAAAGGTCACACAACATATAAATGTCTCAGCAGAAGAGAGAACATGTATAAAGGAAGGCCGCTGAAAAGGGCCATAACACGAAAGATAGAACTGTGCTAGATTGTGGCTACTAGCTTCATGCGGGACCCCCAAGAAACTGATATGAGGGATATATTCAGTGTGGGATCCTTTGAATCTGTGGGCAACAGATGATGAGGCCCATAGGTAGAAACAGACCTTTGAGGGTCTGTGGGTATAGGAAAGTTAGAGAATGGAGATCAGTATGACAGTACCACAACCATTATAAAAACCCTTCATTAGGCACCAAAGAGGAAGGTGCAGGCATGAGACAGATCCCAACCTCGGCAGGAAGGGACTAGACTAGTTGCCTATTCTGGGAACGCTCCCAGTAGGCTAAAGAGAGTTTCCAAATCTGTCAGGCCAAACGAGTTTCTAAACAGAGGTTATTAGGGTCCCTCATTAAATGAACAATACATCAAATAAACATCTCTTGTAGCTCAACGCGTTTCGCTGGTGCAAACCAGCGTCATAAGGAGCAGAGATATAGCCTAATCTTGCATAGGCTCTAAGCGTATTGTACAGGACATCAGACGAGGGATCATTTGACGTCCGCCACATGTGGATCAAACTGAGATTACAAAACACATTTTTTTCAGCTTCCATATTACTCAAGTTTTTTTCTTATCTTCAGCTTCAAAATTCAGGAGTATCATGTGGCGTCCACACGTACATCCGTGCAAAAGTATGTCTGTTACAATGAACATATTTGCTGTACACGTGTAGCTCCGGCTTTACTAGTACATCACCCGCACAATCACTAGGCAAACATGACGGGTTTTTGCTCACTCACCTGCAAAAGGTAGGAGTACAGAACATATTGAAAGCACAAATGCAGAGTCAAATGAAACAGTAAAACACTAGCATTGTACAGGAGGAGCAGGGACGCACCTATTCCCTGATGGGGCGGCTGCAACCACCAAACACTAGCATTGCCTTACGTAAGGGCCATTGGTTGTAAATTACCACCATTTGCATGTTGCTGCCCAGCAACATGTATAAAACATAACAAGAAAAAAAATATGCCATCAGCGCTTATTCCTATTACACCGTGTGAAACAAAACACAATTAGAGGCTTTGGTTTCTGTTTAATGGCCACTAAGAGAGTAAGCTCACCTGCGGACGTCAAGGCACCTCTAGTGAAGGTGAGTCCTATCCAAAAATGAAACCACAGGCTGCTGTGTAGCAAACCATCACTGCTCACGCTGCTTTTCAGTCATGAGGTAGACTGGTGGGCCTTTATTTATGCCCTCCCAGAAACAAATCCACCTTGGGATCAAAAAACAGAGACACGGAACGGAACATGCTGCAATGATGACCTGGCTGGAGGTACAATAAAACATACATAGTACAGGAGGAGCATGGTCGCGCCTATTCCCCGATGGGGCGGCTGCAACCACCAAACACTAGCATTGCCTTACGTAAGTGCCATTGGTTGTAAATTACCACCGTTTACATGTTAATGACAGCATTATACTTCTAGTGCTGTTACTTTCAAACAGAAACATAGGAATGAACTAGGACAGTGTTTCCCAGTCTGTCATCAGGACCCGCTGACAGGTCAGGGTTTCCAGATATGTGAAGCACAGCATGGGTGATATGATTTGCTGCTCAGTGATTGCGGGATTCAGTCTGCATTTCCCCAAGGGAATCCTTAAAACCTGGCCTGTTAGAGGGACCAGGTATGGGAAACACTGGACTAGAGATAGATGGTCACGGGATCTAACGTCTAGTTACAAACATAGGCAGCTAACAGAAAGACAGAGGAATTTGAACATAACTAAACAACATATCATAGAAAGTAAAAGAACTCCCTACTGGTGAAAAAACCTATTGAACCATTCCCCGTGCAGAAATAAAGAAATATTATAAAGTATTGGTGAATTATGGTGTGTAAATACAGTCAACTATAAAATTGTCTTAAAGGAAAATCACAACATATATAAACGTGCAATTAAATATTAAACTGAAGTGGTATATCTTGTGCTCAAAAATTAAATATCAGATATTACTCATTCTTCTATGTGTCAGAAATCCATCCTTTCTAGGTACATGTCCATCATTTGTTCTTTGTGAATCAGTTATAAATCTGTGAGTATCTATTGGTATGTGGTTCCTTCTTATTTTGGTTATTCTGCCAATCAGCAATCTTGGTTGTTCTTATCCCTCTTCGAAAAGAGAGAAGGGGGAACATATCCTCCATAGTGTCTATCCATATATCATTTGTATGTGTGCTGGTATTAATATCTGCTCACCTTAGCTGAAGCTACCTGATGGTAGGCTCTGTGTTCAGTTTGCATTGTGTGCCTTTTTGAGGTAGTACTCCGAACTGTGCAATCTTGATTGCCTTCAACTGAAAATTAAGATGTTTGTATCTCCTCTTTTGGATAACTATAGAATACCAAATCAAGGGCCCTATTACATTCTTCACGTTAAAACGCCCGCGCAACGCGTGAATTTGTGCGCCAAGCGTTAAACGTTAACGCGCGTAAATCACTGCTGGAATTACAATCCTCGCGCATTTTTCCATCGGTCGAGCAATAACGCGCGTTAAATGGACGCGCACAAATGCGTGCGCAGCAATGTTGCGTGCAGAAAACAGTGTGCGGACTGTTTTTTCACGCGATTCAGCCAATCAGAATTAAGAACCACAATTATCTCACGTTAAGTTTTTGCACCTGTCAAAGTCAATCTGCACATATACTGTATGCTGCATCAATAATACACGCACACACAACTTCTCCATTTTATTGGTTTGGTATGAGTAGAATATGTAACTATACTTTGCTGCGTATTTTTTTTTGGGCTGGTGTATTTGGGTTCGGCCAGGTCGATAGAATTTGCCATTAACACCACCTTTTAGGAATTGCTAAAATTATGCGCGCAACGTCTATGCGTTAATTCCTACGCATAGATTGTAATATCATCCACGAACCAGCGCACAAACGCATTTGCGCTCACAATGTTAAGTATAGGACGTGCGACGTACATTAAGCTCGCGCAGGTTCACCCACGGTAAACGTATACGTGTGTTTGTTGTGATGATATTGTAATATGACGTTCAGCGCAAAGGGTTTTGCCCCTCGCGTTAATACGTTTTTGCGCACGTGCTGACGTTTATGTGAAGATTGTAATAGGGCCCTAATTATATTTTTAAAATACTAATTTATTTATATTGGCTAAAAGTAACATAAAATGAAAGAAATATGCATATAAATAAATAAAATATAAAATAATATAAAAATGGAAATCCTCTAGAAGGAAACAACATGTCATGCTAGACATTTCACAGAGGTTTTTTGTTTTTCTGGTACCTATGGAATCGTTTAGCACAATGTATTCAGGGTTCTTTCATCATTTTTCCTTTCTGGCAACACCAAATGCCAGGTCCGCAAACACAGAAACATTTTATATCAGGCAAACCAGTAGCTTAAATACTCGATATTAATAGTGGTTGCGCCCCTTTACGCAGTGTATACAGGACAGAAAATACAAACTTCAGTAATCTCAGATACCAAATGATGTGTAATACCAAGACGAGGGGAAAAGAATTCCCCGGGATCAATTAGGAAGGGGGGAAATGACGGCTGGCATTGGCCAGACAGTTAGGGATTTATTTATTTATTTATTTATAAAGTATTTTACCAGGAAGGATACATTGAGATTTCTCTCGTTTTCAAGTATGTCCTGGGTTCAAGAACATTGAAGTGTTACAGTTACAGAAATACAAAGTAATACAATGCAAGATATTAAAAAAAAAAAAAAAAAAAATGATGAGATGAGGAGACTTATTGGTGAGAGTGCGGCAATACTGCACTTAATTGAGTATTAAGGCTGGTGTCAGATGAGCGCTTTTACGTTCCTTCCACTCTGAGGCCCGTCTGGCCATCTCTCTAAATGCAGTTAGTGCGCTCAGTGCAGCAAGGCTCGATCCTCCTATGGAGGATTGCGCTCTGCAGCCCCGTCGAATGTGCGTCGTAGTGCTTCGTCGGGTAGGCTTTCTAAAACGGGACTGCTGCAGCGTGCATGATTTGTGCGCACACTACAGTTTGTGGTTGGCCCCGTCGCAGAGTCACAACGCTGCAACGGGTGCTGGGTGGCACGTCACTATGGGCGCACCTAGTGTGCTCGTCTGACCCCGACCTTAAGGTAAAGGAGGGACTTGTCTCTTTGGATCCTGTCAGCAGGAGATGTAGTAAGACAGCAATGCTCACCCCCTGCCTGGCTTAGTGCTGATGGTGTTGTATAGTGTAGTCACAGCTGTGGGAATCCTTGTTAGCAAGGACAACAAGTTGAAGAAGCCCCCTATGGTTGTGACATGGGGTGTCACCTTCCACAGAGCTTAGGTTATGCAGGACAACCAGCTCATGGAAATGTGTGGAAAGTGCCTCCTGCGGCTCAGTGCAGTTGTGTCAGAGGTTTATAAGAAGTATGGGTATCATAAGTTAAATGATTGTTTTTTTTCGGGTTTTTTGTTTTTAATTAACCTGTGTCCTTTGCCCTTTCCATACGTAAAAGTTATGTTCTTGGTCTGTGAGGAGCATAGGTTTGGCGAAGTTACCAGGCCAAAGCAGTCAAGATTGCATGAGGCCTTGTGGTAATTAAAGAGTCTCAATCGATCATGACCACTCAGCTTGTGAAGGGGCCCTGGGTGTATAGTAAATATCCAAACACTATTATACTCTCAATCACGCAGACCTTTTTGCGTGTTATTGCAGTTAATGGACCTTAAGGGACACAAAATTAATGTCAATTCTCTGAACAGGCCCCAAATTACCTAAAGAAAAACCAGGATAGCTATTGTGGACATTATTTGAAGGGTTTTGCCCAGAATTTTTGAAGTTCACAGCCATCATATTCATTGAGCAGGCCCCATGTGCTCATTGTTATGCCGATACAAAAAAAAACTTAAGGACGCTTGCTGGAGATGTGGGTCCGAGACTGGTACCTTACTCCACATTTGGTGGGTTTGCCCCTTAATTAAGCCATTTTGGGAACAGAGACACCGGCTCTTACGGTTTTTTATTGACCCACCACCAGATCTTCTACCCGCACCGATGCTGGTACACCACGTGCCGTACTCGATTACAACATACAAACACTCGGTCTGCATTCGCATGCTTAATATTGCCAAGAGTCTTATCCCCTTGTTCTGGTGGACACCAGCGATCCCTCCCATGAGCTTATGGCTCACTAAAATGGAGGAGCTGCATTCTGTGGAACAACTATACTTCTCCTCTAACCATAAGACCTCGAGATATATGGTAATTTGGGCTAGATGGATCCTGATCTCCACCAGCACGGAGTTCTGAGCACTATTGGTTGATTTGTAAACTGCTCTCCAAGTTACACTGGGCAGTGTGTGCTAGCGATCCTCGCGGGCCCAGTGTCCCCACTGCCCCCCCCCCAGCTTGCAGAGTTATCTGAGTGCACCCCCCCCCCTTCCCGGTCGCATAGTTGTTGTTTTGTGTATTCTTCCTGACCAACATTCCTCCTTCTCCCTGGTTGTTTTCTTATATATTTTAATTTTGCTTGATAATTTTGCCTTATTACTGTACTGATCTGTTATGCTAACGGCCTGCGTGCCGTCTTTGAATGTGCATTTCTTTATTGTTATGCCTTAAAAAAGCAATAAAAATCATATTTACAAAAAAAATCTTACGGATACAATATTGTTTATAAAAAAATATTCTTTTTTGCATTTGACTTTTCATGCTCTCGGGCTCTTTGATATGTCAGTGCAGGATCATGAGCTTATGGTACACTTGTCCTGCCCAACACATGTTGGGTTCACTTAACAGGGAATCACACTAAATAGCACATACGTAGGAAATTCTTGAGTAATTCCCTTTCAAGGATTGGCCATCACACACTTCTGGTGGCATGCCACTAGAGTGAATGACAGTTGTGAGCAGAAGGACCATCGTACAGGACAGCCCTCCATGCTCTCCTCGCATCTGATAGGATGAGTAACAACTCAGTACGTTGATGTCATTGCTTAGGGCCCATCACACAGTAGTAGGTGTCTACCCTACCTATGCATTGCCTTAAAGAGGATTATGGAGGTCTGACACTTTATCTGGGTAATTTGCAGCCAGTGATATCTCAAACCAGGGGTGAGATATCACATTGATCTCGTGACTTCCATCTCCTACCGGGAAATAAACCAGGCTGCACAAGTACACTTTAAGCATGCAGTTTGTATTTAATGCTGCACTTGTTTGCAAATGATGTATTTTTTGGACTTGCAGATACATGTAATATATGTATTATTATGTTATATATAAGTCGCCTACTGATGACCGGGTCGAACACAGGGAGACAATAAATACTCAAAAATACACAAACACATAACTGTGGAATAATATATATATTTATTATATATAGGCCACAGCTAAAAAACTCCACACAATAACCCACCACCATGACATAACCATTCCCATAACAAAATTATAACAATAACCCAGTGCTGAAAGAGGACTCCCCACAACCACCACACACCTCCAAACCAACCAACCCCAAAAACTTCCCAACTCCCAACCATCTAACCAAAGTTATCCTAACTAAAAAGGAACCCCTAGCCAGCACTGCCTACAAGCCCCCGCTGTGACAAAGGAGCCCAACAAAAATACTACTCTACTGAAAAAACCAACCCAACCTGGAATTAAATAAAACAGGGTGGGAGGGTAGGGATTTTCACAGCTCTACCTCAGGAGTAAAAGGCGCGCAGACCCTCTCCTCACGCGCCTTAAGTACCCTCCTGGCGACTCCTCCCACACCGCTCCCGCTCAATCTCCTCACGCGCTGCAAAACCTTCTAGAAAAATCCTCCCTGCGTCCTGGCATCAGAGGCAACTTAAGGGCCCTACGCCTTAGGTGCTTCAGGCCTTCATTATATACAATGGCCTATTGCCTATAGAACTACAACGATGTATATAAATCAGAAAAGCATGGGGACTATCCAGTTTATGAGTGGCATTGGTAAAGAGATTTTGATGGCAGTCTCCGGAGTACATGGTATATATTGTTTGTATTCAGCAAATGCACATTGTGTCAAACATAAGAATCATCTGTAACAAATTATGAGATTCATCTTAGTAACATGATCGGAACGTGCAGCCGATTATCTTTTCTTTTTTGTTACGTTTCTTTTTATTGAGGCATTTGTGGTATGCCCACAGTAATAGGTCATGGGAAAATAAAAGTAGACTTGTAGGTCCACAAAGTGAAGAAGCCATGGGAACTCGCAGGATTTGAATATGCACTAAATATGAAGCATAGAATAACATGTAAAACCATGCAGCATGTTAACAAAGGGATTCAAATCCAGGCAGTTACAAAGGGATGAGGGTGAAGGCCAAACCAGTAGGAGAGCAGCGATAAATGAAGGGTCAGCATTGTGCTAGACTAAGGCTAGTTGTTATGGCTCAATTTTGATAGTCCTCGATAATAATATATCACAATGTAGAGGGTGAGAGGCTTACAGCAAAAGGGCATTAGTGTAGGAGAGTCTGGAACTGTTTTACCAGTGCTGAACATCCAGGGGGTCCATATGGGTGTCCTGTCCCTCTCACTAAGTTGTAATTGGTCACCTAGAAGTAATTCCTCCATTATGTGAACCATATAGTCACTGGGGAACAATATTCCTTCTTTGAGTACGGGGGGATAAGGCTTTTTGCCTTATTTAAAATCCAACTTGCTACAGATCATCTGCACGGGGTGGTGGAGAACATGTTCTAATGAAGCAGCATGACATTAGGGTGCAGGACTAGGAGAGGTTCTAGAAAAAACATCTCAGGATGTCATGTATCCATACCCAATATAACTGGATGATTGGCAATCCCACCAACAGTGAAGAGAGGTTGGAGCAACAACACCAGTATGAGGTGCCCTGTAAGGGGTAGAGGATGTGAAGCAGCTGGGGTGCCCAATACCATAACGAAAGCAACTAATAAGCCGTTTTCTGAGTCATCCTGGAAATGGAAACAGCGATGAGCCAGAACGTATAATTTCCACCATAATTGGGTTAAGGTAGAAACGAGCGAATGGAGGTACTGTGACTACGCCACCATGACACAGAGCCCCTATAAACATAAAGTTATTCCGCGATTAATTTCTGGCATGTGCTCCTGTTCAATGACTATTTGAACATGTATACAAAGCTGTTTTTGTTATAGGCATTTTGGATAGTTTACTATCTGACTAAAGGTTGTGATAGTTTTATGTGACCTTGTTATTCTATCAGGGTTATTCAAAGAGCTCTGAATTAGGGCCGAAAGGTAACCGAACGCTGAAATTCATTCGGCTATCCAGAGAGCAGGCAATTCGCCAAATCCTGGTGAATTGCTTGCACATACGGTGCCTGTTCGGTGCCTGTTCGAGGACAGTGAATCCCTATAGAGAAGCAATGCTTCGGCTATTCAGAGAACAAAAACCAGTAGTGAAAAGTTGCCGAATTGCCCTGCCATTCGGTGGTTTAATTTGACAGGTTTATTCAGGCGAATCCCATAGGCTTCAATGTTAAAAATATTCCCGTTTTAATTCAATATCTAATAAACCGTTCATTATAATATTCTGCAGTAAAAAGTCTCTTTATTTATAGATTTTTTTAGGACCTTTTAGGCATTTTTTGGGATTTTTGTCCAAACATTTTTTTTCCGTTTTTTTATATCGTTTTTTCTTTTTTCTGTAACAGCCCATTTTATTATCATTCATTGGATCTTATATGCAAATTTCAGACATTTTCGCTCAGTAGTTTGTTTGCAAACAGCGTTTCACTTTTCAAACATTAAAGCGTACGTTAATTTTTTTTCTTCCCCTCCTTTGCCTTCGGTGTCGGGTTTTTCCGGCAGCTGCTCTGCTCTGTGATCGGCTCCTGCTCGGGTTTCTCCGACATCTTCGGCGGCTTAATCCAGATGTTTTTGCGGGTTTCGGTGTGCGTTCGCCCTGGTTTTGAAGTGAGTTTTCTGCGGGTTCGCGGCGACTTTTCCCTGCATTACGGCGGCCCTGTGGTGCTTGCAGAATACACCGCAGGGTCGCCGAAATGGGATTGCCAAATCGCACCGAATTGAAGAGAGCGAAAAGTCACCGAACGTGCGGTGGCTTTTCGATTCTCTTTGAATAACCCTGTAAGTCTTAGGTGTTCGAACCCTATGTTATCTCTGTTATTGATGGTGGAAAAAAGTGGAGCGCCAAAGAAACATACACACTTCACCTTTAAAAAATGCATTATAAATAATAAATTTATAATATATAGAAATATAATAAATACATAATAATAAATGTGGTGGTTTCCCCAGAATTGTACCAAATTGGCCAAAAAAAACACCTCCCAATATTGTGGTATAGCTCAAATACTGCACAATATAGATTTTTTAAAAATTATTCCTTTAGTAGGAGTTATCCCCCATATGTTACATATTTAAAATCTTGGAATGAAAAGACAATCACTGTTATTCAGAGAGAGCCGAACTGGCCCCGAAATTGCACCGAATGATGAAATTCCGGTGCCTGTTCGACAAAAGTGAAATCCCCATAGAGGAGCAATGGATAATCTATTCAGAGAACACCGAACAGCAGTGAAATGTCAGTGAAATGCCCTGCTGTTCGGTGGTTTCATTCGGCAGGTTTATTCTGGCGAATCCCATTTCAATGCTACAAATATTCCCGTTTTTTATTCTTTTCACTTGCAGCAAAAAGTGTCTTTAGTATTTTATTTAGGCATTTTTCGGTGAAATTCCCCCCCCCACTGTTTTTTAAATGGCGTCTTCTTTTTATGTAACAGACCTTTTATTATTCATAGGACCTTCTATAGTCCATGCATTTTCATGCAGTAGTTTTTTTGAAAACACCTCTATACTGTTGTATGTTACATATAGGGGGCTGACAACCCTCATTTGGTATGCACCCCTCCCTGTTCACAAGTGTGTTCCATCTTGGCTGCCTATAAAAACCTTGGGCTACATTGCAATCCTCGTGCTAAAACGGGGATGCTAGGGAGAAATGTTATTTATTTATTTATTTATAAAGGATTTTACCAGGAAGGATACATTGAGATTTCTCTCGTTTTCAAGTATGTCCTGGGTTGAAGAACATTGAGTGGTTACAGAAATACAAAATAGTAAAATGCAAGATATTAACACAAGACCAAATATACAGATTAACAAAAAAATAAATATGGAGGAAATAAAGTCATTATGTTACATGGTTACAGGTGCATTTCGTATTGAGGTATGTCAATAGGGAAGTCTTAAGGGACTTTAGACTGGGGAAGATTTGACGGTGTCTGGGAGGTTATTCCATATTTGCGGTGCTCTGTAGGAAAATGAGGATCGAGCCATTTTCTTTTTGTATTGCGGTATTGCAAGTAAGGTGCAGGTCCTGGATCTGAGGTTATTGGATGAGGGAACTGCCGGGGGAAGCAGCATATTCAGGTAGGGTGGTAGCTTCCCAGAAAAGCTCTTAAACACCAGGTGGGAAAGGTGAAGGGTGCGTCTAGAGTCCAGTGATGGCCAGTTTAGTTCTTTTAACATGTCACAATGGTGTGTCATGTAGTTACATTGTAGCACAAAGCGACAGAATGAGTTATACAATGTAGTAAATTTCTGGAGGTGTGTTTGTGGGGCGGCTGCATACACTTCATCTCTGTATTCAATGGCTGGCATAAGCATTTGTTGTACAATCTGCTTTCTTACCGCGGGGCTCAGGCAGGATTTGTTTCTGTACAGGGCACCTAGTTTGGGGTAGAGTTTAGATGAGAGTTTTTTGATGTGGGGGCCAAAGGATAGATTTGGGTCTAACCACATACCTAGGTATTTGAGAGAAGTGACTGTGGTCAGCGTGCCATTTGATTTTGTCCCAACACATAGATGGGGTGTTTGCAATTTGTGTAGTTTAGGTGTGGTTCCAAAGTATTTAGAAAAAGTTTGTTATCTTTGATCCACTTTTTTACCTCTGTGAATTGTTCTTGCAGCACGGCCTCCAGCTGCGGGAGATTTGGTTTGCTGGTATAGATTACCGTGTCGTCTGCGTACATGTGTACAGTTGAAGCTTTGCAGACATTGGACAGATCGTTTATGAATATTGTGAATAGCAGGGGGCCAAGTATCGAGCCTTGGGGTACACCGCACGTGACTGGGAGGGGAAGGGAAGTGCTGTCAGAAATGGACACAAATTGAGACCTATCAGACACATATGATTGGATCCAGGTTAACGTGCTATCACCAATACCAGAGTTCTTAAGTTTTTGTAATAGGATGCCATGGTCTACTGTGTCAAAGGCCTTGGCAAAATCAAGGAAGATGGCTCCAGTTAGATTTCCTTGTTCCATGCCCGCTTGGATATCATTACAAACTTTTAAAAGGGCAGTTGTAGTTGAAAGGTTTGGACGAAAGCCTGATTGATCTGGGGTTAAATAGTTCTGATACTGATAATAATCACGTAATGGAGTGTAGACACATTTTTCCAGAATTTTTGACATTACAGGGAGCAGTGATATTGGGCGGTGTTAAAAATATTCCTGTTTTTATTCAATACCTATTTATCCGTTTATTCTGTTAATTTGCAGAAAAATTTATTTTATTTTTTGGATTTTTTTTTAGGCATTTTTACGGATTTTTAGGCAATTTTTTTCAGATTTTTTTTAAATAGTTTTTTTTTCTGTAATAGACCTTTCTATTATTATTCATAGGCCCTTATATGTTAATTCCAGACATTTTCGTCCTGTGTTTTTTTTTAAAACAGCCTTTGAAATTTTTAGAGTTTCAATTGTTTTTTGTAGTTTTTTTTTTTTTTTTCACCCCGTTCGGCAGCTTGTTGGCTTTTTCTGGTGGCTGGTCGGCTCTGTGTTCGGTGGATCGTCGGCTTTTTTTGAACACGTTCGGAGGGTTTGCGGCGGATCGTCGGGTACATTTGGCGGGTTGTCTGCGGTGTTTCCAATCGATAACGGTTTCATTTCGGTGCTCTCTGAATAACCCCTACAATCCTTCACTATCCCATTGTACAACGCTGCGGATCTTGTGGGCTCTTTGTAAATACTTATAATTGTAAGAAGGGAGTTATAGAAAATGTATTTATATGAATGCCTTTGTCCTCACGTGTATGATTTGCGATAAACCACAATATTGGGAGTTTTATATTGTTATTGGCCTTTTACTGATCAGCAGAGGTTTGCTGTTGCACCCCACGCACTTCCTATTTCAACCCTTCTCTGCCATCGGATGTTTGTTTTCATTGATAAATGATGTAGTACGCCTTGAGACCTCTTTTCTAATTTGCATCACTTTATTCAGTCCATGGAACTGTATTGTTTATACCCAACAGGACTGGAGAGGCTTAATGGAACTCTACTTTATAGATATTAATATTAATACAGACAATTAACTGGATTTCCGACTATTCTTCAGACAATCCATTAGCTAGTCAGTTCATGTTTGTGTCTATACATGTGTCTTTATATGTGCACACCTCCACATACAGATATATATGTACACGTGTGTATGTGGAGGTGTGTGCACGTTATTGGGAAATTTGAGAAAAAGCAAGGGATGTTGTTTGACAGCAATGGTTTAATTTATCAGCTTCTGGTAATCCAATTCCTACACGAGACGCACATACAGACAGTACAGGCAGGTATTTGTGCAGTGGGAGGATGGGGCATGGCTGCCGATGTGAGTGCGGTCATGACACAATTCCATTGCTGATTATGTCCGGCCCCCAAAAGGGGAGGGGTAATTCTCAACACTCATGGGCTCCAGGATGACTGGCTGCCTGGCTGAGCAGCCAACCAGGACTGCCCATACACACGTGCTGCATTAGTGCTTGTATATGGGCTTAAATAGTCCTGACTTTAACTTATTCAGCACTAAACAGGTATTCGCGAGGTGTTTTCTCTTAGTCCTCACGAAAACTAAGTGACAGCCTAGAGGTATCGGGAGATTATGAGTTTGCATTGGTCACCACTAGTGATGAGCCGAACACCCCTGTGTTCGGTTCGTATCCGAACAGCCGAACGGCCGAAATGTTCGAATACGAACTCGAACACAATGTTAATCAATGGGGGCCGAACATGCAAAATGTGTTCACAGTTCTCCTAAATGTACCGGCGGCTCGCCGCACTACAAAGCTTCTATTCAGGAGTTAAATCGCATCTTTCCATGTTAAGTCACAATAAATATAGGAATTGTGATCTATTTTTGCTAATATCCACATATATACATATATATGAAAGGTTTGAGTGTGCGTTTGTGTTACGTGGGAGATGATAATTGCTAAGATGTGAGTTCCCACACTTCTTTTTGTAGGAGATGACCCCTGCTTGTAGTGTTATATGAATATAGACACACAGACGCCACACTCAATGAAAGACTGATGGACAAACGTGCACATTCTCATAGTTATAGATGTACAAGTACAAAGCTTAATAAACATACGAAGCACACGGACATTATAAACACCTGGACTAGCACACATATACTGACCTGCTGCAGACAGGGGGTGATACCATTATATGTTTGGCTGCACCTAATGCCCAGTGCTGTCCAGGAAGGTTAAGGAAGACACACAGAGCACCATTGTCTGAATCTCTGTAATTAGAGTGGATTTCTGCCACGGTTTACCTTCTCTAGACCACGGTGTATGTCTTCTGCTATTGATCGACGAGACAGTGAGCACAGACACACAGCAGGAAGATTGGAGGGGGGGGGTCTGCACTCTATATGGAGCACTAAAGATATCCAAGCTGTAGGGAGGGCATGCAAAAAAATAAAATAAAAAAAAATAGATTGTGATGTCACACGGTGCACAACGAGCGCCAGGAATGTCAGAATTCATGGCATGATCTTGTTCTTGATAAGTAGTGAGATTTGAAACATCATCTGCATTTTAAAATAATATCATATATATCAATCCGTCTACTCATGTCTATCTATCTCTATCCATCATTCCATCCATTTCTAACGGTTAGGTATATCTATTTATCTATCTGTGCCTGTGTCTGTCTGTCTATCCATCATCTCTTATTTAGTTATCTATCTAGTTATCTATGTGGCTGTCTGTCATTCTGTCTTTCCATCTGTCTAGCTACGTCTATGATCTCTATCTATCTATCTATCTATCTATCTATCTATCTATCTATCTATCTATCTATCTATCTATCTATCTATCTATCTATCTCTTTATATTTTATCTATTTAGTTGTCTATCTACCTATATAGAGTGTATAGCAAAAGTCTACACACCCCTGTTAAAATGTCAGGTTTCTGTGATGTAAAAAAATGAGACAAAGATAAATCATTTCCGAACTTCTTCCATCTTTTAATGTGACCTATAAACTGAACAACCCAATGAAAAACAAACTGAAATCTTTTAGGTCGAGGGGAATAAAGATAAAAAACTGAAATAATATGGTTGCATAAGTGAGCACACCCTTAAACTAATGCTTTGATGAAGCATCTTTTGATTTTATTCCAGCACTCAGTGTTTTTTGGTTTGAGTCTATCATTATGGCACATCCTGACTTGGCAATATTTGCCCACTCTCTTCTTTGCAAAAACACTCAAAATCTATCAGATTATGAGAACATCTCCTGTGCACAGCCCTCTTCAGATCACCCCACAGATTTTCCATCGGACTCAGGTCTGGACTCTGGCTGGTCCATTCCAAAACTTTAACCTTCTTCTGGTGAAGCCATTCCTTTGTTGATTTGGATGTTTGCTTTGGGTCATTGTCATGCTGAAAGATGAAGTTCCTCTTCATGTTCAACTTTCTAGCAGAAGCCTGAAGGTTTTGTGCCAATATTGGCTGGTATTTGGAACTGTTCATAATTCTGTCCACCTTGACTAAGGCCCCAGTTCCAGGTGAAGAAAAACAGCCCCTTGGCATGATGCTGCCACCACCATGCGTCACTGTGGGTATGGTGTTCTTTTGGTGATGTGCAGTGTTGTTTTTGCACCAAGCATATTTTTTGGAATTATGGCCAAATAGATCAACCTTGATTTCATCAGAACATACCACGCTTTCCCACATGCGTTTGGGAGACTTCACACGTGTTTTTGCAAAATTTAGCTGGGCTTCGATGTGCTTCTTCGTAAGAAAAAGCTTCCGTCTTGCCACTCTACCCCATAGCCTAGACATATAAAGAATACGGGAGATTGTTGTCACATGTTCCACACAGCCAGTACTTGCCAGATATTCCTGTAGCTCCTTTGATGTTGCTGTAGGCCTCTTGGCAGCCTCCCTGACCAGTGTTCTTCTCATCTTTTCATCACATTTGAAGGGACGTCCAGTTCTTGGTAATGTCACTATTGCACCATATTTCCTCCACTTGATGATGACTGTCTTCACTGTGGTCCGTGGTTTATCTAATGCCTTGGAAATTATTTTGTTCCTTCTCCTGATACCTTGTAACAATGAGCTCCCTCTGATGCTTTGGAAGCTTCTCTGCGGACCATGGCTTTTGCTGTAGGATGCGACTAAGAAAATGTCAGGACAGACCCACTATAACAACTTTATTTGGGGTTAATCAGAGGCCCTTTAAATGGTGGCAGGTGTGTATTGACTCCTATTTAACATGATCGTGATGCTTAATTCTGAACACGGCTACAACCCCAGTTTTAAGAGGGCAAACCTATACAACTACAGTTGTACAGTTTATAGGTCACATTAAAGGTGGAAGAAGTTCTGAAATGATTTATCTTTGTCTCATTTTTTTACATCACAGAAACATGACATTTTAACAGGGGTGTGTAGACTTTTGCTATCCACTGCATCTATCTATCTATCTATCTATCTATCTATCTATCTATCTTTCTGCCTACCTTTATATTGATAATCCCTGCAATCAATATATTCTGTGCAGACATTATTTTACAAGGCGCTCTCAACATCTGAAGTACTTTATATTTTCTTATGCTACAATGCAGAATGATCAATTTATCTAGATATAAATCATCATAAAGTCACAGTTCATCTAGCCAGGTAATACGTTTCGTTTAATTATTACAGTGCTCGCCCTGCATTTGTTTAGCTAGCAACAGCGTTACCCTTGAGAGATGAGCACCAATACCATAACACAAGAAGTTTGCATGTTCGCCTCACAGGACATAATGTTTATCTAAATGATTCAGTACCCGTTCCGATGCCGAACAAGCTAATGATGAGCTGTGTGACATTGTAATGCTCATAAAAATATATTTATCACCCGGGCATTCATATCATTTGTGGCAGAAGTCTATCACAAGCTTGTTGCTGGCTACTTTTTACAAGCACAACACCTGCTTCCTTCCCTAAAATGCATGGCTGCTAATCCCATCTCAATCTTACATCGTGGGGGTAACAGGAGTGTGAAGATTCATAGGAGTAGTTTTGATCCATGTGAGAATATTGTGGAGAAGATAGGAGATGTTTTATGGCTGGAATGAGCCCTGCATGTATGTAGCCACTTATAACTAGACATGTGCATTCGTTTTAGTACTAAAACAATTTAGTCTGAATTTTGGGATAATTTAGTTTTCGTATGACTCAAGAGAAACGAAACTGCTCAGTACAAAAAACGAAAGAAACTAAAATAAAATGCATTACATTTTAATTTCAGTCCTTTTTGGGATATTACATTGATGAGTGAAGGAGACAAGCAATGAAGAGCGCAACATCCGAAGTTCTGCACCCTCCACATGCCAATGCAGTAGGATGTTCTATACAGAGAGGGGCATTAATTAATGCAGGAGGATGTTTTATACATTATACAGAGAGGGGTATTAATGCAGGAGGATGTTATATACATTATGAAAAACCGATGGACAACCACCGTGTGAAGGGATAAGCAACTAGGAGCATGATTAAACACTGGAGTGGATTACTATCAATTCCCCTTATGAGGACAAATAACCTATTGCTTAGAATTAAAAAAATTGTTTTTATTAAACATAGTAAAACTGAAAAAAACGTTGTCGAATTTAAACACAAATTGATTATATTTGAACCATTACACACAATGATTATGTCAGCATATATCAATATAATCAATATAATAATGAAAATACCTTGTTTGACAGTATGTCAAACAAGGTATTTTCATCTGCACACTGTTTTGGTGCACGGATATTATGTTCTAACAAGCTATCTAATGAATGTCAGCTTATGGTCTTTTTCGCCTTTTCTGTTGAGCTTGTTCCACCATATTACGATCCTGCTAATATATGGTTAATAGTAATGGTATGGTTATGTCTCATTTGTACAAGGTGCCTTGTGTAAACTGGTGGACGCACCGTTTACTTTAATGCTAATTTTTTCATCTGCTGACATAATCATTGTGTGTAATGGTTCAAATATAATCAATATATGTTTAAATTCGACAACGTTTTTTTCAGTTTTATTATGTTTAATAAAAACGAATTTTTTAAATCTAAGCAATAGGTTATTTGTCCTCGTAAGGGAAATTGATTGTTATGTACATTATACAGAGAAAGGTATAAATTGAGGAGGATGTTCTATACAGAGAGGGACGTTAATTAATTCAGGAGGATGGTCTATATATTATAGAGAGAGGGGTATTAATTAATGCAGGTGGATGTTGTATACATTATACAGAGAGGGGTATTAATGAATGCAGGAGGATGTTCTAAACATTATACAGAGAGGAGCCTTTTTTTTTAGCCCTTTAAATCCAGTGGCTGTGAGCTCTGAGATCGGCTGCTTGTTACATTATCTCTCAGTACAATGTATCAGGCTTAGCGGTTACAGTAACAGACTGTAACAGCGCTCAGAGTTTCAGTAAAACAAGGAAATAATATTGTTCTAACCTCTTATATATAAAAATATTATTTACTAGTTTTACTGAAACTCATCACAGCGATGAACAGCAGTCAGTTACTGTAACAGCTTTGCCTGACACGGGGCAGTATTACAATGTTGGTGCTAACTTAACCAGAGCTGTTGTAAACTGAAAACCTCCATAGGCTATAATGGCTCTGGGAAGTTTACAACAGCTCTGGTTAAGTTAGCACCAACTTTGTAATATGGCCCACATTGTGCTGAGAGTGAGAGATACTGTAACAAGCAGCGATCTCAGCCCTCTGAGGAGCCACTACAATAGTAATTGTAGCCACTGGTTATTGGATGAATGAAATTAGTTTTCAAACTAAAGAACTGAAAACGAATTTCTTTAGCAACTAAATAAATTGCATTTTAGGACTAATCCATTAGTTCAAAACGAAATTTTGTGCTGTGCACATGTCTACTTATAACCACTATCCTTTAATATAGAGGAGATATTATTATAATTTTATTTAACATAATAATGTATACATTGTATAAACTATTAAGTCTGACAATATGTTCTATACGTAATATTATGTATGTTCAGTTGTGTGTGCTGGGAACAATTTTCGGTCCTGTCAGCCTAAGTGATTACGTCTCGTTGACTTCTTCCGTTCCTAATTTTTGATTGTTGAATCACAATCAAGCATCCTACTGTAGAACCGGATAATGATCATACATATGTGGGCAAATACCTGGTGGAACTGTGGTGGAAAGGGACTTGAAGGCCACCTGATAGGATCAAAGGTTCCCCTCAAATAGAATTTGCTCAGTAAAAGATAAGGTGATGCCCAAGACAACTTGGACTTATTTGATTGGGAATTAAATCATTTATGGTACAAGCAATTTTGTTAACACAATGTGATGTAGGACATTTTTGAGTAATATTTTACTGATAGCAAGGAGCGGAAAGGCTGTCATGACTAAAGGCCCTCTTGCTCACTCCTAGAAGACAAATAACTGTCAATTCAATCTGTCAACTTCTCCACAGAAAGCACAACATGGTGGCCTTGGTGTTGGAACTTTGTAAGCAGAGGCATGTGATGATGGAGGGCCTGGATGAATTGGTCTTGGCCTTACTTGCCCAACTTTTAGGTCCTCATTTACAGTTTGTAATTAATAAATGTTCCATTTGTGCAAACCCTAATATATGGGTTACGTAGCACTTTGCCATATATCATAAAGCGATACTCCCTTTGGCCGTAATTCACTATGGATTGTGTGGAGAAGCAGGTACTGCGGGCACAGCAATGTGGGTTTTCTAAGCGTTTTTATTTGCAGCAGCAAAGGGGTTTTCCACCAACAGAGAAAATAAACAACAAAAAAAAGAAATCCTATTCCCTATTGGGAGGCTAACTGACAACAGACAAACCTGTCTACTCCTGGGCCCACTAAACGGGTTCCCCCAGTAAAACAAAACACACTTTCCAATATAACAGATTCCTTACTTTTTCACCACAGTCTCCAACTCCTTCCTCCTTCCTCCTTCTGTCTCCAAACCCCTCAATGAACTGGAAGGAACTGAGACTTCTTATAGGGAAGGGTGGGGCAGCTGTGGTGAATGAGCAATCACTCAGTTAACCCTGAACTGGGAAGGTGGCTACTTCCAGCCTTCTACTCAGGTACCGGCCCTCACATAGCCTGCCCCGAGTGAACCCGTCACAATTGATATGATGAGAGTGAGAAAGTCGAGAATGTTGAAAGGCACAAAGCATTACATTAAAATGGGAGGTAATCGATAATGGTTGTACTGCAAAGAACAAAGCCAGTCATAGTGGCCACACAAAAGCCACACGCTTGATGCGAAAGTCCAAACGACTGTGGGATGATCTCATGGCCTGGAAAGCATTATCACTTATGTTACCTGTATGTTACATTTATTTGTATGTTGTTACAGTGGTGTCGTTTTGTGATTTTGTTGATTCGTATTTTAAAGTGATACATGCAGCGTATATAACTTGTTCAGAACTAGGGATGAGCTGTTCGGTTCGATCAGTTCGGAGTTCGATTCGAACTTTGGCCGTTTGCAAGTTCGCGAACTTCGAACTTTTTGGCGTGTTTGGTTCGAGTTCGAAAAAAAATAAATTTGAAAAAAGTATAAAAAATGCTTAAAAATACTAAAAAATCTAGAAATAAAGAGACTCTTTACTGCAGAATATTATAAGCAACGGTTTATTAGATATTGAATTAACAAATAATGTCTACGTGCAAAGATTCTCACCTCTAAATGACCTGTGTTCTCAAACGGCATAAACAACAGGTGTTAATTAGTGTTTGGAAATAACATGTGCTTTTAATTAGTCTGGTCTGATGAATTTGATACATTGTTAGAGACTGAGGGTGTGGTGTCTCCTGATCTGAACATGTATCAAACCATACCTGTGCTTCTGAGAAGTGTTCATTTCTCTACTAAATCTTCCTCTGATATGCTGTTTAACCCCTTAGCTAATTTTTACCGCTTTCGCTCATCATGTTTAAACGCGATTTGAAGCCACATTTTATTAAACGACCCAGACATATTAGATATCGTTCTTTCCATCAGACTCCGCAGATTCATAATATATCATTTTTATATGTATACGTCATGTCCTGCCTGTATATTATGACAAAAAATACAATAAAATGTAATTTTTAATCATCTGCAGTGTGTAAAGTGTTTTTTTTTTCACATTTTAGCACATGAGCGTTTGCGGTTATGTTTTCTATGGGGTGCGCTTGTACAAAAATTAGAAATGGGGACTTGTTACATTTTGTGGGGGGAATTACGTGATTTATAGCAAACGTACCCCATAGAAAAAAATCATTAGTGCAGCATCATTGTTCACATTATAATTGAAATGTGAAGAATATTGCTGCATTAATAAAAATAACACACAAAAAAATACATGTTTTTTTTTTACTTTATACCTGGTCATGTTGGGTATCATGCTCAGGTCTTTCGATTGACACCCTCCATGACCCCCTAGCTGCCACAGTTCTGGAGATATGGAGTTCAAATGAACCCCCTATCTCCACCAGGGGATTTCGGGCAGCTAGGGGTTCCCCAGCTGTCTGACGTCCTATGCGTGAGGACGTCAGGCAGTGAGGGGGGACCCGGGGGTGGAGCCGCCATCCAAGATGGTGGCCCCCACCGGAGCTAGGCCGCACTTCGGCACCGCAAGGCATCTCTATACACAGCATCTCTATACACAACCCCATCAGCATCTCTAAACACAGCCTCACAGCATCTCTATACACAACCTCACAGCATCTCTATACACAGCCCCATCAGCATCTCTAAACACAGCATCTCTATACACAACCCCATCAGCATCTCTAAACACAGCCTCACAGCATCTCTATACACAGCATCTCTGTACACAACCCCATCAGCATCTCTATACACAAACAGCATCTCTATACACAACCCCATCAGCATCTCTATATACGGCATCTCTATACACAACCCCATCAGCATCTCTAAACACAGTCTCACAGCATCTCTATACACAGCCTCACGGCATCTCTATACACAACCCCATCAGCATCTCTAAACACAGCCTCACAGCATCTCTATACACAACCCCATCAGCATCTCTAAACACAGTCTCACAGCATCTCTATACACAGCCTCACGGCATCTCTATACACAACCCCATCAGCATCTCTATACACAAACAGTATCTCTATACACAACCCCATCAGCATTTCTATACACAAACAGCATCTCTATATACAACCCCATCAGCATCTCTTTACACAACCTCACAGCATCTCTATACACAGCCTCACAGCATCTCTATACATAACCCCATCAGCATCTCTATACACAAACAGCATCTCTATACACAGCCCCATCAGCATCTCTATACACAAACAGCATCTCTATACACAACCCCATCAGCATCTCTAAACACAGCCTCACAGCATCTCTATACACAACCCCATCAGCATCTCTATACAGCCTCACAGCATCTCTATACACAGCATCTCTATATACAACCCCATCAGCATCTCTATACACAAACAGCATCTCTATACACAACCCCATCAGCATCTCTATATACAAACAGCATCTCTATACACAACCCCATCAGCATCTCTAAACACAGCCTCACAGCAACTCTATATACAGCCACAGCATCTCTATACACGGCCTCACAGCATCTCTATACACAACCCCATCAGCATCTCTATACACAAACAGCATCTCTATACACAACCTCACAGCATCTCTATACAGAACCCCTTCAGCATCTCTATACACAAACAGTATCTCTATACACAACCCCATCAGCATCTCTATACACGGCATCTCTATACACAACCCCATCAGCACCTCTATACACAGCCTCACAGCATCTCTATACACAACCTCACAGCATCTCTATACACAACCCCATCAGCATCTCTATACACAACCACATCAGCATCTCTATACACAGCATCTCTATACACAACCCCATCAGCATCTCTATACAAAAACAGCATCTCTATACACAACCTCATCAGCATCTCTATACACAACCCCATCAGCATCTCTATACACGGCATCTCACGGTGTCTGAGGATGCTGAAGTCAGAAGAACGCCGCGGGACCCCGGACAGAGAGGTGAGTATCTCCGCCGGGGGTCCCGCAAAGCTAATGACGTGTGGGACACGTCCTCAGCATACAGCGGGAGTAACTGAGGACGTGTCCCACACGTCGTCAGCAGTGAAGGGTTAAAAACGTAAAAAAAAAATTAACTTTTTGTCCTTGTTTCCTGTCCCCCAGGGCACTACCCGGACCCCCGGACATTGTTTTTAAATGTTTCTATACATCCTAGAAATCCGCCACTTCACGGGCAGGTTATGGGGACCTCCTAGGCACGATATTTGAAGGAATTTTTCATTTTAATTTTTAACCCTTGTTTCATGGAAAACTCACTGTCGCTTTAAAAACTTTTTTTTAACTTTTTGTCCTTGTTTCCTGTACCCCAGGGCACTACCCGGACCCCCATATACCTTTTATGGCAAATATCTAGCATATATGCCCTCTTGGAGGGCACTCTAAAAATCGAATTTTGAGTCCCATTGACTTGTATTGAGTTCGAGTTCGAATTCGAACTTTTAAAAAGTCAGAGTTCAAATGCGAACCGAACTCGGGGGTGTTCGGCTCATCCCTATTCAGAACATGTTTGTCAGTTTTTTCAGTACTTTCTCTGGGTATCTAGTTTTCCATTATGGATATGGGGTTGCTGTCCATATTTCTAAGTTGATGGACAGGACATAGATGTTGATGAGTATTCCTCAATAGGGATGAGCCGAACACCCCCGTGTTCAGTTCGCATTCGAACTCGAACAATTTCAAAAGTTCGAGTTCGAACTCGAACCGAACTCAATACAAGTCAATGGAAGTCAAAAGTTTGGTTTTTAGAGTGCCCTCCAAGAGGGCATATATGCAAGATATTTGCCATAAAAGGTGTATGGGGGTCCTTGTAGTGCCCTGGGGGACAGGAAACAAGGACAAAAAGTTTAAAAAAGACATTTTTAAAGGAACAGTGAGTGTTCCATAAAATAAGGGTTAAAAATAAAAATGAAATTTTCCTTCAAATATCGTGCCTAGGAGGTCCCCATAACCTGCCCGTGAAGTGGCGGATTTGTAGGATGTATAGAAACATTACCATCAGAGACCCACACACGACACCTAGCCACCTTTAAGGGGTTAAAATGCACAGGGACTGGCTACTATCCTGTTAGATGAGGGAATGTATTATATGTATAAAGCAAGGTATATATGACAATGGATAGTCAGAGACTCTAGGGACTCAGCTTGTACGCTTTATGATAGACATTTCTAACACAATAATAATTGTATGCTCACATAGGCCCTTCGGGAGAGGTACATGACATACACATACTGGAACATTACGTTTAAATCTAAGGAGTGTGATAAAGATTTTATTAAGCCCTTGATGACAAATGACGTAACATCTACATCATTAATGATTGGTTTTACAGAGCCCTGGTCCTTAAGGGGTTAAACAGCATATCAGAGAGGATCATATAGTAGAAATGAACACTTCTTAAAATTCAAAACAAGCACAGTGTTTGTTCATACATGTGCAGGAGCCCCCAGCCCCCCACCCAGTCTGCAGTTAATGTATCAAATTCTAATTGCTAATTAGAAGCACATGTTATTTCCAAACACTAATTAAACACCTGTTGTTTATGCAATTTGAGAGCACAGGTCATTTAGAGGTGAGAATCTTTGCACCTAGACAATGACATTAGGTAGTTTTTTTAATTCAATATCTAATAAACCGTTGCTTATAATATTCTGCAGTAAAGAGTCTCTTTATTTCTAGATTTTTTAGTATTTTTTTAACCCCTTCACTGCTGAGGCATTTCACGCCTGTGTGCTGAGCTCATTTTTACCGCTTTCACTCATCATGTTTAAACGCGATTTGAAGCCACATTTTAATAAATGACCCAGACATATTATATATCGTTCTTTCCGGAAGACTACGCAGATTCATAATATATCATTTTTATATGTATACGTCATGACCTGCCTGTATATTATAACAAAAATACAATAAAAATTGAATTTTTAATCATCTGCAGTGTGTAAAGTGTTTTTTTTCACATTTTATCAAATGAGCGTTTGCGGTTATGTTTTCTATGGGGTGCGCTTGTACAAAAAATTTGAAATGGGGACTTGTTACTTTTTTGGGGGGAATTACGTGATTTTTAGCAAACGCACCCCATAGAAAAAAATCATTAGTGCAGCATCATTGTTCACATTATAATTGAAATGTGAACAATATTGCTGCATTAATAAAAACAACACACAAAAAAAAAACATGTTTTTTTTTATTTATTTATTTTTTTAAATTTATTTATTATTTTATTTTTTTTATTATTTTATTTTTACTTTTTACCTAGTCATGTTGGGTATCATTCGAAAGGCCATGCTCAGGCCTTTCAAATGACACCCTCCATGACCCCCTAGCTGCCACGGTTCTGGAGATATCAGGGTTCACAAGAACCCCCTATCTCCACCAGGGGATTTCCTTGGGAAATCCCCGGCAGCTAGGGGTTCCCCGGCTATCTGACGTCATCACGCTATGCGTGATGACGTCAGACAGTGAGGGGAGTCCCGGGGGCGGAGCCGCCATCCAAGATGGCGGCCCCCACCGGAGATAGGCTGCACTTCGGCGCCGCAAGGCGCTGAAGTGCAACCCAGCACTTGAGGGGTTAAAGCCAGGCATCGCTTAAAAGGGGAGACTCTCCCCTTTTAAGCGGTGCCTGGCTTTTACCGCTGCTCCTTCCCGATCGGGAGGGAGAGGGATCCGAACGGATCCCACCCCCTCCCTTCCAGGCTATCTCCCGGCATTACCGGGGGGTCGCCTGGAAATGACGTCATCGCGCATGGCGCGATGACGTCATTTACGCCGGGAGGCGCTTGACTTCAGCGTCTGAGGACGCTGAAGTCAGAACGCCGTGGGACCCCGGACAGAGAGGTGAGTATCTCCGCCGGGGGTCCCGCACAGCTGATGACGTGTGGGGCACGTCCTCAGCATGCAACGTGCATCAATGAGGACGTGTCCCACACGTCTTCAGCAGTGAAAGGGTTAAGCATTTTTTATACTTTTTTTTTTTCGAACTCGAACCGAACACGCCAAAAAGTTCGAAGTTCGTGAACTTTCAAACTGCCAATGTTCGAGTCGAACTCCGAACTGATCAAACCGAACAGCTCATCCCTATTCCTCAAGTATTGTACAGTGTTAACCCGACTGACCCTGATATTCGCTAAGTTGCCTTGTAGTGAGGCTGACCTCACAGCGGTGGCTCAACACATCGGATTTGGAGTTTTTCTTATTTTTGTACTTGCATGTTTTTCTGTTCCTTTGAATTTTTGTTTGTGTTTGCAGATGGGTCATAGTTACATAGTTACATAGGCTGAAAAAAGACATGCGCCCATTGGGTTCAGCCTCTCCCACATCACCTAATGCTGTTGATCCAAAAGAAGGCAAAAAACCCAGTCTGAAATGCTTGCCAATATGCAACATACTGGGAAAAAAATCCTTCTTGACCCCAGAATGGCAGTCAGATTTCTATCTCGGAGACATAGGATTTACCAATTCTTTATTTGGCTCCGTTTGAGCCATGCTGGACTAATTTAATTTTCCACATTTTGACATCAACTCCGTTTTTGGCACAGTGTATGACACACAGCACCTGGTAGCAAGTGTGGGTTCCTTTACTAAAAACAGAGAGCAGATCATGGTACTAATGTTCTGCTACAATTTGTAGTGACTTTCGGGTTTTCCAAGCAGTGATTTCCTTGCAGAAACTCCCAGCTATGTGCAGGGTGACATAACATATGTATAGGAACATGTGGTTCCTGAAAACCAATGGCTCTGGGTTGACCACTGACACATAGACATAGACAGCACAAGCTGACAGCAACAAAGAAGGACTGAATTGATACAAGTGGAATTCATCATATATCTCCATGGTTTAATTAGTGGGAGATCCTGGGGGAACATGATCCAGGACCCCCCACTTAATGGCTGTCTGCATTCCGGGACATGTTTGGGCAGATTCTGTACCCCATATGGTAGAAAAATTAAATAATTAATTTGAACTTGTTGCCGTAACATTTATATATCATTTCCATTATAAGGAAGTGGGCATTTTATAAAAAAATAAATACATAAAATTTGAGGGCATAACATGGTGTTTTCAGCACCATGTTCTGTACGTGTTCCGGGACCTGAGCCCACCTCCTCACCCCTCCACTCTCATATGCATTTTGCGTTTCGACACTTTCTGTTCACTATTTAAGCACTGCTTCCTTCTCAGTTGTTTTCTTATAGCTGAATTTTCATGAATGCCATTTGTACATGTTTAATAGTCCCCCCAACTCTATCCAACCCATTTACAAAAAACTAGTAAAGCAAAACCTCACGGTGAGGGCCATTGGCATGGAGGATAAAAATAAGGTATGCTTAGGAAGTGAGTTCCCTTTTATCTCTGTACCAAGCATATTATTTTTTTTAGCTTTGACTTACATAATTATTAGTGTATATATATATATATATATATATATATATATATATCTTATTTGAGTTGTGGTGAAGGGCAAAATAAAGATTAAAAGCCTCCACACTGTAATTAATAAAGTTTATTATTGCAGAGGCCATTTACACATCACAGCAATTCAAAGAACTGTATCACAGAGCTCCTGTGCTACATTCCCCATATGCAGCAAGGAACTCTGGGTAAGGCTGGGGTCAGATGAACGCAGTGCGAACACGCGTGCAGCCGCACTTTATCACGGCCATAGTAGCAGCAAATGACGGCCAATGACGGGCAATAAACGAAGTACTGCCGCACGAAAAACAAACGCATTTTTTCGAGAACGTGATACCGCTAGTACTGACATACAGAGTGCGCTGCGTCCGCTAGCGGCGTGTGTGCGTGATTAGGAGATGTCAGACGCTGCTCATGTCCGGCTAACATAACGTCCAGATGCAAAAAGTGTTTTATTGGTGATCCGTACAAAATCACAGACGGAAATGCGCATCGTATGACCGCAATCGCGTATTCCGTGAAAAAATACGTCAATTGGTTCGAATGCACTTTTTCACGGACGACGCGAAAAATGCGTTGGTCTGACCCTAGCCTAAGAGATGCAAATGACTGTATCACTTTTTTGCATCCTGGGTCTGTTTTCACACAGAACCCTTCAATCAATGCCATGCCGTATTAGATGGCTTATTTATCAGAGATCAGGTTTATGCAACTGGTCAAAGTCACTAATAGTGGAAAGGTTGCGCCCAACCTGAACAAGCAATAACAGCGGGTGCATCTAAGACAGTAATACAATATACAAATAAAGAGCACTCCATATCAATGACCACATTCTTCCAATCCATTGTATTTAAAAAAAATCACCATTTTTAAAAAATTCAGTCACCTGAAGGAACAAATGATGAGGGAATAAATGATGGGAATTTAGTTCACAAAAAATGATCATACTTTGCTTAAGTATGATCAAACGTCAATGTATCCCATCGTTGACAGGTCCTATCTAACTTGATCAAATCTGCATTTACATGATCAACTCATTTGCTGGAGGCACAATCCTTCCTGGAGCTCCCAATCAATGCAAGGCCTTTACAGGCAGCCAAGATGGAACGCACCTGTGAACAGGGAGGGGTGCTTATCAAATGAGGCTTATCAACTCCCTATGTGTAACATACAACAGTATAGAGGTGTTTGCAAAAAAACGACTGCATGAAAATGCATGTAATTAATATATAAGATCCTATGAATAATAATAATAATAATAATAAAAAGTCTGTCTGTTACAGAAAAAAAAACTCCAATTAAAAAATACCTTGGAATTTTCTTGCCAAAAAATGCCTAAAAAGTCCTAAAAAAAAAATAAAGAGACTTTTTTCTGCAATTGAAAAGAATAAATGGTTTAATAAATATTTAATAAAACCAGGGAATATTATTAACATTGAAACCTATGGGATTCACCAGATTAAACCTGCTGAATGAAACCACCGAACATCAGGCCATTTCACTGACATTTCTCTGCTGTTCGGTGGTCTCTGAATAGATTACTCATTGCTTCTCTATGGAGATTTCACTACCGTTGAAGATCACTGTTATTTCGCAAAATTCTTGCGCGCACTACAACGTGTGACTGGCCCCATTGCAGCGTCACAAAGCTTCAATGGACGCCGGGAGGCAAGTCAGTATGGGGGCACATAGTGCGCTCGTCTGACACCAGCCAAAAATAGTGTAATAACCTGTATATAATCAGCCGAACGCCTTTAAATGCTTTGTTTACAGTTTGGGTTTTTAACTTTTCCTAAACCCAGTTCAAGAATAAAAAAGCTAAGACTGGATTTGCATGTATTCTACAATAACAAAGTGATAATTGTTCCCATTTCCATTGTAAATTTTACTCCAAATTACTATTATCATGATTTATATAGCGCCTACAGTTTCTGCAGTGCTTTACAATATTGCCTTATATGTATTATTCTCAGGCTGTTTAATTTTCCTCTTAATCCTTTCCCTCCGTTTTTGATAGACTCTCATAGTAACTTTGCTCCCTCCAGCCCCTCTCCCACCCCCTTGCATGTCCTTAACTTCCTGCATACAGACACCCCTCCTCCTAAATCTCTGTCTTTTTCTTTCTCCAGTTTACCACACGCAGCCATCTCCCACAAGCTCTGCATCTGCACTTTGCAGTGCCAGCCGCCCCCCCAGTCCTGGCCCCAAACTCATTGCTTCCCTTCCAGCTGCTGCCAGTTTCTTTTAATTAACCTAAATCTAAGCTTCTTGCCATTCCTATGCAATCCTTGCTTTTCTCTCTCTAGCCACAAGCTCCACACTCCCATCCTCCCCTTTTGTTTCACTTACCTTTGTCCTTTAGATTATAAACTCACGGGATGTCTGGCTAAGCACTTTGTTAAAGTGCTGTACTTCCAAAACTAGCTATCCTACGGGCAGGGTTGTCTTTTCTTTATTTATCATTAGGGATGGGCCGAACACCCCCGTGTTCGGTTCGAACTCGAAACGGCCGAATGGTTCAAATTCGAACTCGAACTCGAATGTAATGCAAGTCAATGGGGGTTGAACTTCCGATAATGAAAGTGCCCTCCAAGATATTGGCCATAAAGGTGTATGGGGGTCTGGGTACTGCCCTGGGGACAGGAAACAATGAAAAAAAAGTAAAAAAAAAGTTTTTAACCCTTTCACTGCTGAGTGCTGAGCCATTTCACCACTATGCACTCATCTAATTTTTACTTATGCTCATGTTTAAATGCAATTTGAATCCATGTGAAATGGTTTATCACCAAAGAGTGGGAAATGTTTTATCACCAATGAGTGGGAAATGTTTGACCAACAATGACTGGGAAATCTTGGACCAACAATGACTGGGAAATGTTTGACCAACAACGAGTGGGAAATGTTTGACCAACAATGAGTGGGAAATGTTTGACCAACAATGAGTGGGAAATGTTTGACCAACAACGAGTGGGAAATGTTTGACCAACAACGATTGGGAAATGTTTGGCCAACAACGAGTGGGAAATGTTTGACCAACAACGAGTGGGAGATGTTTGACCAACACACAGGACAGGGTATACCTGAAATAGGCCAGACGGTATACAAGGACGCATTCTAACACAAGCCCAAATCGATCAGTGTTAGAGTGGTCAGGGATAGCCAAAACGGTACACAAGGGGCATCTATCATATAAGCCAAAAATCAGAGTTAGAGTGGTCAAGGAATAGCCAAGGACTGGTACACGGGGGTGGTTCTCATACAAACCAGGTAACAACGGACACTGAAAAATCAACCAAGTAGTGAATCGCCAGGAGACACTCAGCACTGAGGGAAGCAAACTCCACGACAGGGCGATGAGCCGGATCGCACTTTCTGTATTTAAACCCGGCAGGCTCGCTTCATCATTCTGCGCCTTGCCTCCTGACCAGCCTGCGAGCTCCAGAAGCCAGCACAACTCCTAGCACCTGGCTTGTCGATGGTGCCGCCGGGTGGCGGGGCACCCTCTGAGCCCCAGACGTGACAGATACGCTCATACACACCACACATTACTGTGAGTTTTATTGCAGTGAGACTGTGTTATGTCCTTTTTTGTTTTGGAAGGGGGCGAAAAGCTGTTACGGGTTGAGGAAGTTTACGGGGGTCCCCATCGTGAGGTTCAGTAAGGGGCCTCATCATTTCTGATGGCTGCCCTGTATGCATCCGGTACACGGGTCAGTGCACCCAAATATTGGGCCTTTGGTGCCAGCTAGTGCCTATACACCATAACCCCTCTGTTGTATTGTGGAAGAGTGCAGGGTTGGACCCTGTGGTCAAATATTGAAATGATATGCCCCTGTCACATTCAAGTGCAGAAAATTTGTGTCTTAGTCAGTGATGCACGACACCGAGAATCTAACAGGGTTATTCAAAGAGATCCGAATTGTGGCTGAAACGTAACCGAACACTGAAATTCAGCATACGCTTACCTTTCCTGGCCGTTCGGCTACTCAGAGAGCAGGAAGTTCGCCAAATGTTGGCGAATTGCCTGCACATACGGTGCCTGTTCGTTGCCTGTTCGAGGGCAGTGAAATCCCCATAGCGAAGCAATGCTTCGTCTATTCAGAGAACAAAAACCAGCAGTGACAAGTTGCCAAAATGCCCTGCGGTTCGGTGATTTCATTTGGCAGGTTTATTCAGGAGAATCCCATAGGCTTCAATGTTAAAAACATTCCCTTTTTAATTCAATATGTAATAAACCGTTTATTATTATGTTCTGCAGTAAAGAGTCTCTTTATTTTTAGCTTTTTTAGGATCTTTTAAGCATTTTTTGGAAAAAAGATTTGCAAAGGTTCTTTCTGGTTTTTTTTTAAATAATTTTTTCAGTTTTCTGTAACAGTCCTTTTTATTATCATTCATTCATTGTATGTTATGCGTAAATTCCAGACATTTTCGTTCAGTATTTTTTTTGCACACAGCGTTTCACTAATGGTCGAACTTTTCGCGAACATCGCAAAACTTTCGAGAGCCCGATGTTCGATTCAAACTCATGTTCGAATCGAACTGGCAGCCCATCCCTATTTATCATGTATGTCTCATGTTTGTGCTCCCCCATTGTACAGCGCTGTGGAATATGTTGGTGCTTTATAAATAAAGATTAATAATAATAATAAACAAAGGGAGCATGACTAAATTAAAAGATAGATAGGAACAGAAACAAGAGGTGTAGAGGGCCCTGCCCGAATGAGTTTACAATCTAGAGGAAATGAGAACCGATACAAAATACCTCACTGTGCAATGCTTGGATCGCATCTCTTCTGTAGCAAACATCATCTAAACAACGGAAATATCCATTCAATAACTGAATAAAGATTCCAAGCTATTTCTTTATTTGTTGTTATGATGCTATACTGAAACCTTCACTGCTTCATACTCAGGACCATTAGCTGCCAGGATTATAAAAGCCAGACGGCAATCGCCATATGTCCTTGTCACAGAGTTCTGTCTGAATTTCAGTATTTCAATGGCTAATGCTCTCCTTTTATACCTAGCTGCATTGATTAGCTATCATAGATGGATGTTTATTATGTTTGCTGACCTCTATACCTGACTTTGACCCTCCAATACGTCTTCATATCAATTATATAACAAATACCCATTATTAGTCACAATAAAACCACCAAGACCACTTCAATTGGCTAATGATAGCAGAGTGTCCTCATCTACTACCCAGTCCCACCTGTCTCCCTCTGTGCCCTGAAACCTGGATCAAGCATATTCTCACAGACTGACCTCCATCCCTCTCTCCCTCTGTGCCCTGAAACCTGCAACAAGTATACTCTCACAGACTGACCTTCATTCCTCTGCTGCCCAGACCTGCCCACCCAGGGCCAGTCCCTAAATGTATCTCTCCTTTCCAGTTGTCTTCACTTCTCTCTCTAATTACTCTTACCAAGCCCAAACCTTTGGTCCTTCCCATGCAAACCATACGATATTTCTTCTGGTCACCAGCTTCACCTTCCCTCTGCTCCCATTTGTTTCAGCTACCCTTGTCCCTTAGATTGTAAACTCACGGGATGTCTGATTGGTTTAAAGTGCTCTATTACCTGGCCAGTTATCCTACGGGCAGGCTTGCCTTTCCTCTTGTATCATGCATGTCTCCTGTTTGTGTTTCCTCATTGTAAGCTATGGAATCTGTTGGCGCTGTATAAGTACTTGTAACTGTAACTGTTATTGGGGACAGTGTTAGCCTTCTAAATGGAAGACGTCCCTCCTCTGGAAGGCTCCTTCTTGACTACATATCAGGGATCTGAACAGACTTGCAGATATTGATATCGCATTGAGATGAATCCTATTGGCCGTGCAGGCAAGTCATGCACTCACCAATTGAGAAAGTGATGATATCTCTTGCTTCCTTCAGCAGATGCCATCAGCCTAGAAGAGCCCTGAGAAAGAACGCAGCCCATGAGTAAGATGCAATTTAATGCAACTTCATATGAAGAAACTGAATAAAAAAGTAATAAATAAATAAATATGATTTTTTTTAAAAATTATAAATCAAAGCACACAAAGTACTAAAAACAAATAGTATATACTATTTGACAAAGAAGAAAAGTGAATGATAACATTTTTAAAGTCGTCAAATTACGTTAACCCCTTTTCTGGAAGCCTGTAATTTGAACTTTAAAATGACCTGGCTCATTAATGAAACTGATCTGCATTGGTCTTGCAAGGGGCTGGACCTGGGCATTCTAGGGTCGCTATTTGGTTTTTGCTCCACAAGATCTCACGTGTGCTGGCGTCCACTAGATCTTGCATGATTTTACAAGTTGCCTCGGATTGCATGTGAGACTTCCCCAGGTCCCAGTGTTTATCGATATTGGCTTGTGTTTTTGGCCACTTGTATTGTTTTGAGAAGTTTTTCAATGGTCTATACTTGTCGTTTATGGGTAAAATGGCTGAATTCCGGAGGAGGATTACATTTGCAACTTTCCTATTTCATACTACAGCAGCAGTTTGTCCCTGTAAGCTCAAATGCCTGTACTGGACCTTTGTAAATATTGCTTTTTGGCGCTGTGATCTTTATGTAATCTCACAGCTCTGTTTTAGATTCTCAAGATTCTTACACTTTTACCACAATTCTATGTTTGACATTCGACTTAATGTAACAAGTATATATATGTATGCAGTGTTACATGTCTTCTATATCACCATGAACAATAACCTGTTTAGTTTAGAGAAACGGCGCCTTAGAGGGGATCTGATAACTTTATATAAATATATACGGGCCATTATAAACCATTGTCTGGAAACCTATTCATTAACAGGACTATACACAGGACACGAGGTCACCCATTTAGACTGGATGAAAGGAAATTCAGCCTAAAGCATAGGAAGGGTTATTTTACGGTGAGAACAATAAAACTGTGGAATTCTCTGCCTGTTGAGGTGGTTGTGTCAGAGTATCTACAGATGTTTAAACAATGACTGGATGACTTCCTGCAGACACAGAATATTAAGGGTCGTAATATTTAATATGTGGGTAAAAGCTGGTTGATCCAAGGAGAAATTTGACGCCATCTGGGGTCAAGAAGGAATTTTTTCCCAGTGTATTGCATACTTCAAACTGTTTTTTTTTTGCCTTCTTTTGGATCAACAGCAGTAGGTGATGTGTGAAAGGCTGAACTTGATGGACGCACGTCTTTGTTTCAGCCTATGTAACACTAACTATGTAATAATGTGTTAAATTCTGCAATTTGTTTTCACTTGACAAATGGCTGAATAGTAAGACTTGTCCAAAATAGACAGATTTTATCTGAAAGGAAGTATATTGCAGTATGATATTGTCAAAGATATGATGGTTTGTGAATGAGTCGCAGAGAGGTGAGATTGGCTAATGAGACGTTTCTGTGAATGGCAAAAAATGAGAACATTGTATGTGGATAATGACAAGGCAATGTATCTCACATGTCGAACTGCACGTCACAAAATGCTTCCTGGCAAAACCTGTTAATTCGTAATTTGACGGTTTCTTTAGATATCACTTGACGTGACGTCCTGTCAGCGTGGACTAGACATCCCTATGTAATTAACACAAAGAATAATGTGTTCGAGTCTTGCTGAACACGTTAGTATTTATTCAATAAACTGTGGATTGGGAAGAATTGACAAAGGGTATTTGGGTATTTAAAGGGACATTCCAGGGTGGTTTTTAATTTAATTAAATCAGCAGGTTAATACAAGCGTTTTCTGGCTTTATTCCTGTTATTTATTTCTCACCTCTGTTGTGTTAACCTTTTTTTTTTTTAAAGAAGAGAGCTAATCTCACATCTTTTAATTACAAACTAATGGCTCGATATAATTTGCTGCAACGTATTGCATTTTTGGCTTCAATTTGGCCGCTTTTTTGTTTGGGAGATTTAATTAAGAAGAATCTTGCATTCTGATTCCCATTAAAAAAAAAAAAATTGCATTAAATTATCAGCACTTGTGCCTATACTTGTTCATGGAAATGTCGAATTTAGTCCATTAGAACGAATCCATAGGCCGATATCTGGAAAAATATCAAGTGATGATTGATGTTGAAATGGCGTTTTCAGTATGCAAATGGTGAAAATCCCTCTGAAATGACACTGAATACCCTTAGTGTTAATATTAGTGCTGGTTTAGCACTAAAAAACCAAATGCAAGAGGAGGTTATTCAGAGACAGCCAATCTGGCCCTGAAATTGCACCGAACAATGAATTTCCCCATACGTTGCAATTTCTCGGCTATTCAAAAAGCTTGCAGTTCGCCAAATATTGGCGAATTGCCAGCAAAATACAGTGCTGTTCAATGGCAGTGAAATCCCCATAGAGAAGCAATGGTTCATCTATTCACAGACACCGAACAGCAGAGAAATGTCAGTGAAATGCCCTGCTGATCGGTGGTTTCATTTGGCAGGTTTAATCAGGCGAATCCCATAGGTTTCAATGTTAAAAATATTCCCGTTTTTATTCAATATCTATTAAACCATATATTATTTTAATTTTCAGCACAAAGTCTCTTTATGTTTTTTATGATTTTTTAAGTATTTTTCTGACAAATTTGTTTTCCGATTTTTTTTATTTTATTTTACGTAGCGTTATTTTCTGTAAGAGACCTTTTTATGATTATTCATAGGACTTTATATGTTAATTGCAGACACTTTCGTCCAGTAGTTTCTTTGCAAACAGTGTTTGAAATCGTTTTGTTTATTTTTTATTTTTCCTGTTCGTTGGCTTGTCTGCTTTTTCCGGCGGCTGGTTGGTGCTGTGTTTGGCAGATCGTCAACTTTCAGACGCTTTTAGGTTTTTTTCCGTGGTTTTACGGCAGATGGTCGGCTTTTTTCGGATGCGTACAGTGTTTTTTTGATGTTTTCATGGCAGTTTTTCCATTCTAGGAAGAGGTTTTGCGGCGGATTTTCGGATCCGTTTCGGGGTTTTTTCCCAGCACTTCGGGGACCCTGCGGTGAATGCTGAATTCGCCACAGAGTCGGGAATTTGATTCCCCGAAGTGCCGGGAACTAGAGAGCACCGAAATGTCAGTGACATTTCAGTGCTCTCTGAATAACCCTGTAACCCTATAAATAAACATAACCCTTAAATAATACTAACCCTAAACACCCTGGATACTAGGATTTGCTTTTAGTGTTAGGTTTACCTACAGGGATTAATTAGAGAAACATTCAAGGAGGAAAACATGTTGTTTTTTGTGTTTGTATTCCGTCCAATATTTTTTCCTGATTTGTCCCTTGAATAGTGACTGGGATTTGCTCATTATTCACCGACTCTCAGACTATCGCCTGTCCTATACAAGATATACAAGATGTAAACATACAATAAACCTTCCGGTACCTGAACAAGATAAACACAGCTATAAGAAGAAATCCACTTATCAAATTCTTTCACGATTGTCTGATAAAATTAACCTATTGATCAAAAGGAGATAAAAAAATTACGTTTTTTCCCACTCAAAACACCACGTTTACTACTTTGATGATAATGGTGTCGATACATGGTACACGCAAGCTTAAGTAGTAAAAAACACACTAGGGTTTAATTCCAACGGCACATCGTCTAATAATCTTAAAGGGGCACTAACATAAACTGTAACTAGATTATGTAACACGATAAAAACATATTATAAAACACGATGATGCCATGATGCAACATTTACCAAACTCTGAGCAAAAGCCTCACTTTACAGTTGTGGTAAAATAAAACAGTAGGGAAGAGGCAATGAGGTGTTGGAGTGAATGTTTAGACAAAGCTGCAGGGTATCTATTGTGCTGTTTATGCAACCTGAGACAAGAGATGGCAGCTGAATGAAATCTGATAGTGGGATTAAAAGACTTCTAATCAACGCCTTGGTGACGTCCTTTGCATACATCCCACACAATGAAATCACTATGAGTCGGATTCTTGGAGATCTGACCTATTCACTCCATTCTATACCCAATACCACACAGTGAGGATCAAGTGCAGTAAGGACACTGGGACCTGTGCACTAGGGATGAGCCGAACACCCCTGTGTTCGGTTCGCATTCGAACTCGAACAATTTCAAAAGTTCGAGTTTGAATTCGAACCGAACTCAATGCAAGTTAATGGGACTCAAAAGTTCGATTTTTAGAGTGCCCTCCAAGAGGGCATATATGCAAGATATTTACCATAAAAGGTGTATGGGGGTCCGGGTAGTGCCCTGGGGGACAGAAAACAAGGACAAAATGTTTTTAAAAAGACGTTTTTAAAGGAACAGTGAGTTTTCCATAAAATAAGGGTTAAAAATAATAAAAAAAATTCCTTCAAATATCGTGCCTAGGAGGTCCCCATAACCTGCCCGTGAAGTGGCGGATTTCTAGGATGTATAGAAACATCGCCATCAGAGACCCACACACAACACCTAGTCACCCTTAAGGGGTTAAAATGCACAGGGACTGGCTACTATCCTGTTAGATGGGGGAATGTATTATATGTATTAAAGCAAGGTATATATGACAATGGATAGTCAGAGACTCTAGGGACTCAGCTTGAACGCTTTATGATAGACATTTCTAACACAATAATAATTGTATGCTCACATAGGCCCTTCGGGAGAGGTACATGACATACAAATACTGGAATATTACGTTTAAATCTAAGGAGTGTGATAAAGATTTTATTAAGCCCTTGAGGACAAATGACGTAACATCTACATCATTAATGATTGGCTTTACAGAGCTCTGGTCCTTAAGGGGTTAAACAGCATATCAGAGGATCATATAATAGAAATGAACACTTCTTAGAATTCTGAACACGCACAGTGTTTGTTCATACATGTGCAGGCCACACCCAGTCTGCAGGCAATGTATCAAATATGTATCAAATTCATGAGACCAGGCTAATTATTAGAAGCACATGTTATTTCCAAACACTAATTAAACACCTGTTGTTTACGCCGTTTGAGAGCACAGGTCACTTAGAGGTGAGAATCTTTGCACCTAGACATTAGGTAGTTTTTTAATTCAATATCTAATAAACCGTTGCTTATAATATGCTGCAGTAAAGAGTCTCTTTATTTCTAGATTTTTTATTATTTTTTAATAATTTTTTATACTTTTTTCCAAAAAAAATTTAGAACTCGAACCGACCACGCCAAAAAGTTCGAAGTTCGCGAACTTGCGAACTGCCAATGTTCGAGTCGAAATCCAAACTGATCGAACCGAACAGCTCATCCCTACTGTGCACTACCTACTGCTAAAATGGGGATGCTAACAGGGAAAACCTGCAGGTGCAGGTTTCCCCGTAGAGTCCCCATTTTAGCGGGAGATTCCAGGGCAGGTGCTAATTCAGCATCTTGCCCCAGAACTATGCGCTACCCACAGTGATACTCGCAGTAGTGCTTCCGCCCTGCCACAAGTATCATCTCCTGGAGTCCATAGGACAAAATAGAGGGTTCCGATTCCGGGCCGAGAGTCCTTCGCAATCTCGCTCTCGCGTACTGATGGCGGAGGGAGACTGGGGGCTATTTGTTCCCAGTCTCTCTCTGCTCCCAGCAGCAGGAAGCAGTGGATCGGGCCACCGTTCTCACCTTGGGATTAAAGTAGAGTATCTGATTTATTGGGGATGGGGTGGTTTAGCAGGTGATAACTGGTTCTGCAAAAACGTAATTAGTTAGCACCAGCTTCTGGGTGCTGGTAAAAAAAAAAGGTTAATTCATTGGTGCAGTAATTAGCGTTACTTATCCTAACGCTAATTACTGATTGTGTTCCCCATGTTAAGCATATGATGCACAAAGTACAGTAAGCTCGCGCTATCACCGATGCTCTAACTTGTTTTTCATCCGCTTAACGTTAGGAAAGTAATATGGTGGCATACGTTAAAGTCACTTTTCCTGGCGTAAACACTACAGTTACCATTCAGTAGCGCATAAAGCCCTCTGTGTGGGGGGGGGCAGGTTACAACACAAAATCATACAATGGATGCACCCAGTGACACATATACAGGGTAATTCAGAGAAAGGTGAAAACCAGGAGAATTGGCAGAAGAGAACAATCTAGACCAAATAGCCGATTTGGAAAGTGAGATAATTGGGTGAATTTTTCTGGTTTGGTTATTTTGACCTAGAATTTTCACTTCTCCAGTCGTTCTCCTGGTTTTCACCTCTCACTGAATAACCCTGATAGAGTAAAATATTTTCTTAACTAAACAAACATGGGAAAAACAAAGCTCATGTAAGATATCAGCAACATAAAACAAATTTGTCATTAAAAAAAATTTGTTTTTTGGTGGTAGTGTCCCTTTAAAAAAAGTGTTTACAGTTACAGAAAATGCTTGCGCAATGTCCATGTAATATTTGAGAACATCCATAAAAAATATATATGTAGGTGCAAGAGATATTTCCATTTTTTTTTTTAAAGACAATCATCTATTTTTTAATGGACACATAGAAATCCTTTAGAAGTTGTGGGATTTCCCTGTCCGTGGTGCTGTGTGTTTGTCTTCCACACTATTTACATATTTTGCATTTTCTCCTCGTCTTTCCAGACAGTGGACGCGTCCTCTTTTCATTGTGTTAGGTGGATGGGGGTTGGATTGCTGTCTGGATAAGAATGAAGTGATCCGGTGGTAATATCTTCCACTAGTAACACGGTTTGGGCTCTTACATAATGTACGTGTTTCCATAGATACCGGTCTATTTTTGATCAGTAGGTTAGGATAGGTTACGCTAATCCTATATGCGTGTGATGTAGCTGTGCGTTTCAGATTGGGATGAAATCTAATCAATAATGAATGGGAAATTCTATTATTATATTTATAACCTCTACATGGTTTGAGGAGGATTCCTCGTGGAGATGGTGCTACAGCTTCTGATTGTTTATCGGTTTGGAATGTGTTCTTCTCCTGGGGAAAGTGTCCTTTATTCTCACCACCCCTGACGAGCTACCTTTCATTTCAGCAAGACTTTTATCTCCTGAGTTCTGAATGTTTGGCTTTCTATGGAATAGTGGGAGCCTATCTTTACATACTACTTTTGCGTGTATGAATAATCCTGTGTCAGTTATAGATGTGCTGGTTTCTACTTAAATTGTTCAGTTTCTGCTTGTAAAAAGAAGCAAGACAAACTAGTCTCAGCCTAAATTGTGATATTTGAAGTTCTATGACTGGTTACAGTGCTATTATATATATATATATAAATATATATGTAAAACGAGAGACCCCACATCCCTTTGCAAAATGAAGTTATTTTCTCTGGTGCTACCAATAGCCAAATAAATATATAATCCAAGTGTAAGGTGCACACAGGAGACTTTTCTGTAAGACTATAATATCTATTTATTGCATGTCTCTTGTGTGCACACTTGGAATATATACTGTATATATATATATTATATACATATATATAATATAAAATAAACACACTTATTATAGTGTGGAGGCTTTTTATCTCACTTTTTGTCCTCCACCACAACCCTTGTAGATACTATTTGCCCTGCGGGTCCCAAGCATCCACTGCAACTGGTCATCATGCCTAGCTCCTAGCCGAGGAGGGTCCAACAAACCCAAAACAGTGCTGTCCTAGGAGTGGCTTTGACCAGTTGCATAACCTTATCTCTGCTACAAAGCCATAGTGTGGCATAGCATTGATTTTAGGGTTCTTTCTAATAACAGGCACAGGATGCATAAAAGTGAGACAGTGGTCATTTGCATATCCTACCCAGAATTCCTTGCTGCATATGGGGAATGTGGCACAGGAACTCTGGGATGCAATTCATCGAATTGCTGTGATGTGCAAGTGGCTTCTGCAATAGCAATATATATATCTATATATAGATATATATATTCAATCAAAGAGTCGCCAGCACTTCGGGGTTTTGGAAAAATAGCAAAAATGTATTAATCCATGTGCTTATAAAATCAATGTTTCGGTTCCAATCTGGAACCTTCTTCAGGACAAGAACGAGAACAACATAAGATTGATAAATGCATATATATATATATATATATATATATCACGAGTATAGCAGTCTGTAGTGATACCTTTTCTATTTTGGACTAACGTTACATTTAAAGTACAAGCTTTCGAGAGTGATCCTCCCTTCGTCAGGTATAGAAGCTTACTGATCAGAATAGTAATTGAGAAATTTATAGGGCGCCAAATATATATATATATATAGCACTTAACCTATACTAAACATCAATGTGGGTGCATCTCAAGGAAATGTTATTCAAGAAACTGGAAAAAAGTTCACCAATGAACACGCTGAAAAGACAACACCAGCAGCTTAGTAGAAAAACATTCAAAGATATTAATCCTTAACCTTTTCAAGACTTTTGGCAGGATTTTGTTCCTAAACTCTGTTGAAAATGTTGTATTACCGTAGATACCATAAAAACCAAAACCAAATACAGACCAATGGATACCCAAGAAACAATTCTCAATTTAACCTCACGATGCTGCTGTCTTTTTGTTGATTTTAATTTTGGTATCTGGGAGTGTCTCTTTTCTCTGCTGTTCAGTGTTTTCTGAATAGATTAACCATTGCTTCTCTATGGGGGATTTCACTGCCCTCAAGCAAGCACCGTATTTAGCTGGTAATTCGCCAGCATTTGGCAAATTGCTTGCTTTCTGAATAGCCGAATGGCCACGAAAATGCATCGTATGGGAAATTCACTGTTCGGTGCCATTTCGGGGCAAGATCAGTTGTCTCTGAATAACCTCTTAAGTGTATTTGATCTTCATTACTTCATCTGGAGGTGGCCTATTAAAAACTGACCTATATATAGTAATTAAAAACATTCAAAACGACGGAAAAAAAACCAACAAAAACAAGGTCGTTTAAAACAACAATATCTGTAAGATCCTACACTGTGTCTGCAGGTACTATTGATTTTAAATGTCCTTGTTTTTGTTGTTTTTTTGCAGTTTGTAGTGTTTTTTAATTAGTCAATTAAGGTCAAGTTTTACTAGGACACCACCAATAGGATATTGAGGTTCATGCAGGGGTCAAGTCCTGGGAAAAAAAGTGAGGGAACTCACCCACGAATTCCACAACCCCCATTACCTGAAGAAAATAATATATATATATATATATATATATATCACGAGTATAGCAGCGCGTGCCGGTGATACCATTTTTATTGGGTTAACTTTACATTTAAAAGACAAGCTTTCAAGAGTGTAAACTGGAAACTATACTGATCAGTGAAAGGTATCACTACGTACAGGTATACTCGTGATTGTGGCAACTGGACTAACGCATTATATATATATATATATCTCCAGGCACAGACCCCCAGAATAATATACACAGTGCTGAACCCCCAGAATAATATACACAGCGCTGAACCCCCAGAATAATATACACAGCGCTGAGCCCCCAGAATAATATACACAGCACTGAGCCCCCAGAATAATATACACAGCGCTGAGCCCCCAGAATAATATACACAGCACTGAGCCCCCAGAATAATATACACAGCGCTGAACCCCCAGAATAATATACACAGCGCTGAGCCCCCAGAATAATATACACAGCACTGAGCCCCCAGAATAATATACACAGCACTGAGCCCCCAGAATAATATACACAACATTGTGCCCCCAGAATAACATACACAGCACTGAGCCCCCAGAATAACATACACAACACTGAACCCCCAGAATAACATACACAGCACTGAGCCCCCAGAATAATATACACAGCACTGAGCCTCCAGGATAATATACACAGCACTGAACCCCAAGAATAATATACACAGCACTGAGCCCCCAGAATAACATACACAGCACTGAACCCCAAGAATAATATACACAGCACTGGTTATATGGATATATTTTCCCCAGTTCACATGGATATAATTGCCCCAGCTCATATGGATAATGCCCCCCCAGCTCTCATGGATAATGCCCCCAGCTCTCATGGATATGCCCCCAGCTTTCATGGATATGCCCCCAGCTCTCATGGATATTGCCCCCTGGTCTCATGGATATTGCCCCCAGGTCTCATGGATAATGCCCCCAGCTCTCATGGATAATGCCCCCAGCTCTCATGGATATGCCCCCAGCTCTCATGGATATGCCCCCAGCTCTCATGGATATTGCCCCCTGGTCTCATGGATATTGCCCCCAGGTCTCATGGATATTGCCCCCAGGTCTCATGGATATTGCCCCAGGTCTCATGGATATGCCCCCGCTCTCATGGATATTGCCCCCTGGTCTCATGGATATGCCCCAGCTCTCATGGATATGCCCCAGCTCTCAGGGATATGCCCCAGCTCTCATGGATATTGCCCCCTGGTCTCATGGATATGTCCCCAGCTCTCATGGATATGCCCCAGCTCTCATGGATATTGCCCCAGCTCTCATGGATATTGCCCCCGATCTCATGGATACTGCCCCAGGTCTCATGGATACTGCCCCAGGTCTCATGGATAATGCCCCCTGGTCTCATGGATAATGCCCCAGCTCTCATGGATAATGCCCCAGCTCTCATGGATAATGCCCCAGGTCTCATGGATATTGCCCCAGGTCTCATGGATATTGCCCCAGGTCTCATGGATATTGCCCTCTGGTCTCATGGATATTGCCCCCTGGTCTCATGGATAATGCCCCAGCTCTCATGGATAATGCCCCAGCTCATGGATAATGCCCCAGCTCTCATGGATAATGCCCCAGGTCTCATGGATATTGCCCCCTGGTCTCATGGATAATGCCCCAGGTCTCATGGATAATGCCCCAGCTCTCATGGATAATGCCCCAGCTCTCATGGATATTGCCCCCTGGTCTCATGGATATGCCCCAGCTCTCATGGATATTGCCCCAGGTCTCATGGATAATGCCCCAGCTCTCATGGATAATGCCCCAGCTCTCATGGATAATGCCCCAGCTCTCATGGATATTGCCCCCTGGTCTCATGGATATTGCCCCAGCTCTCATGGATATTGCCCCAGCTCTCATGGATATTGCCCCAGCTCTCATGGATAATGCCCCAGCTCTCATGGATATTGCCCCCTGGTCTCATGGATATGCCCCAGCTCTCATGGATAATGCCCCAGCTCTCATGGATATTGCCCCCTGGTCTCATGGATAATGCCCCAGCTCTCATGGATAATGCCCCAGCTCTCATGGATAATGCCCCAGCTCTCATGGATATTGCCCCCTGGTCTCATGGATATGCCCCAGCTCTCATGGATATTGCCCTAGTTCTCATGGATAATGCCCCCCAGGTCTCATGGATAATGCCCCCCAGGTCTCATGGATAATGCCCCCAGGTCTCATGGATAATGCCCCAGCTCTCATGGATATTGCCCCCCAGGTCTCATGGATAATGCCCCCCAGGTCTCATGGATAATGCCCCCCAGGTCTCATGGATAATGCCCCAGCTCTCATGGATAATGCCCCCCAGGTCTCATGGATAATGCCCCAGCTCTCATGGATATTGCCCCCCTGGTCTCATGGATATTGCCCCCCCCAGGTCTCAGGGATATTGCCCCCAGCCCAGCTCACCTTTGCTGCTGCTTCTGCTCCTCTGCCAGCGGCCGCGTGCTTCCTGCTTCAGTGGCCGCTGACAGGAAGTGCAGCCGCTCGCCTGGGAACTATGAAACAGCCAGGCGAGCGGCTCCACCTCCTGTCACCGGCCCTTGTAACAGGAAACACGCCGGCCGCCGGCAATGTGCGGCGGCGGCGTTCGGGCTCGGGCCACAGCGGGAACGCTGCGTTCCCGCAGCGTTCCCGCTGTGGGAAAAGTGCGGGAACGCCATTCCTGCGCGTTCCCGCTCGACTCGAGCCCTGGGTTCATGGTAGATCTAACTTGTCCTTCTAGTTAGATTTTTCTGTTTCTATTGTTTTCTGGATTTGGTCTCAGATATTAGTGATTAGTCCCATAGTCCAGTGGTTCCCAACCGTGCTCCTCAGGTTCCCCCAACAGGCCAGGTTTGCAGGATATCTGAAGCACAGCACAGGTGATATGATTTGCTGCTCAGTGATTGCAGGATTCAGTCTGTATTTCCCCAAGGTGATCTGCAAAATCTGGCCTGTTAGGGGCAATTGAGGACCGCGTTTGGGAACCACTGCTATAGTGTGTCCTGGTCCCACATGGTGGTGAGTAGCTGTAAAAGAATATTCGATGCCTGCGATAAGACATCCTGGTTGAATTGCTGACAGGCATGCCTTTTGGGTGGGGCGAGCAGGGCACATGCCCTGGGCCCCACACTTTGGTTGTCCCCACAGCATTGCTGACATATTGTGTGATAAAAAGTGATAGTGACTGTCACCTCTCTATCTGGGGTTGAGGGGATGTCTGTCTATGGAGAGGTGTTGAGGGAATGTCTATCTATGTGAAGGTGTTGAGGGGGTGTCTATCTATCTGATTTGAGAGCGGTCGGGTGAGTCTATATGGGGAAAGATGTGAAGATGGTGGTGTGGTTTTGAAAGCATGACAAGGGGCCCCAAAAATGTTTTTGCCCAGGGCCCCCGAAATGCTAGAGGTGGCCCTGAATGCTGGTTAAGTTGCCTTGGGACCATTTCCATGTAATCACTTCAAAGATTTTTGACTTTTTTTGGGGATCGTTAGAACCCAGTCATACTGTAGGATTTATCCAATCACTGACGGACTTGCTACCGAGTTGCACTGACCGGTGAATTTCACAGCAGTTCCTATGCCAAATACTAGCGAATTGGTGGTGAAATACGGTGCAGTTCGCCGCAGATCGGCGGCAGCGAAATTGTCTCATAGAGATGTAATGGTTAATCTATTCAGAGAACGCCCAACTGCACCGAAGTGTCAGTGAAATGCCCTGATTTTCGGTGATTCGGTTCGACAGGTTTAAACAGGCGAATCCCATAGCATTCAATGATTCAATGTTAAAATATATAATTTTTATACTATTTTTTTATTCAAACTTTTATTCTTATAATTTTCAGCAAACCGTCTTTTTATTTATTTATGTTTTTGGAACACCATTATGTATGTTTTATATTTTTTAGATGAAATTTTTGATTCCCAATTTTTTAAAAAAAGCTTTTTTTCTATTCAGCAACAGACCTTTTCATTATTTTTTAAAGGACCTCTTTATTATTTACAGACATTTAAATGCATTTTTACACCTATTAGAAGAATAGCAGAATTCCGTTTTTTTTTCATATGCAGTTTGTTGACGTTCGGCGGTCTGGTCAGCAATCTTCGGCGGTGAGTTTGGCAATCTTCTTCGGTTTTCAGCAGCTCCATTTTCGGCACACTTTGGGGACCCTGCGGAGAATAGTGAATTTACTGCAGGGTCGGCGAAATGCAATCGCTGAAGCGCACCAAATTGTGTTGTACCAGAAAGCACAGAAATTTCACTGAAAAAAACCTTGGGCCACATTACATTCCTAGCGTTAAAACGCGGGTGCTAGGGAGGAAAAACTGTGTTCGCAGTTTTCCCCCTTGCGCCTGTGTTTTAATGCTAGACTACAATGCAGGCGTATAAAAAATGCTGTCTGCATTGTTACCGCACGTTAACCTCCGGGATGAGCGTAGCAGCGTTAAGCTCAGCTGCTCGCATCCTCTCAATGGAGTCCATAGGGAGTCCATAGGACTCCATTGAAGCGGACGCCGGCGGTCACATGATCAGCCGGATCTCGCCTTGCGAGATCCGGCCAGTCAGCATAGTGATACGCAGGGGGAGGCTGGGGGGCACTTTTTCCCCCAGTCTTTCCCTGCTCCTGCCGGACTGAGGAGGCGGACAGAGCCGCGGTCCTCGCTGCGGGACAGGAGGTGAGTATACGATTTATTTTTTTACTTTTTTGGCTGGTGTTAACGGATTCTGCAGAAGCGAAATCCGTTAGCACCAAGTCCTGGCTCTGGTTAACTTTATGTTAACCGCGGCCGGACGTTAATCAGCGTTAGGACTTTGTAATCCTAACACTGATTAACACTTTGCGCTCCCCATGTTAAGTATAGGACATGCGAAGTACCGTAAGCTCGCGCAAGGTTCGCGCAGGTACACACGCGGTACACGATTCCGCACGGTGGTAGCGCTGAGTATGTAATTCGCAAATGGTTTTACCCCACGTGTTAAAAAATACTTATGCCGGTGCAAACCTTTGCGTCAAGATTGTAATGTGGCCCCTTATATTTCCAATTTTTCACATTACAGATATTTTTCTTCTTGTTTTCGTGATCTTTTAGTTTCTTTTTTTATTTTGCAATAACTGCAAAAGGAAGAGGATGTGTAAAAAAATAAAACAGCAAATTGTGTTATCTTAACATCCTGTATCACAAGCTTTCTGATCCCCAAGGACACCGTGCCGGTAGCCAGGAAATAAAAAAGATACAGCAATATTAAGCATGGTCACGTAAAGTATAATATCGCTGTGTACGTTCATGGTCACGACTGCCATCAGAAATCTTGGGGCCCCATACTGAACCACTGGTCAGGCCCAAACATTTTCCCAAAAATAATCACAAAAATGCCTATAAAATACTACAAAAAAAAATAGAGAAACTTTTTACTGCAGATTAAAATATTAAATGTTTTTTTTAGATATTGGATAAAACTGAAATTTTTTAACATTGAAACCTATGGGATTCCTCTGATTAAACCTGCCGAATGAAACCACTGAACATCAGAGCTTTTCACTGACATTTCTCTGCTGTTCGGTGTCTCTGAATAGATTAACCATTACTTCTCCATGGGGATTTCACTGCCGCCGAACAGCACTGTATGTTGCTGGCAATTCAGCAAAATTTTGCGAACCGCCTGCTTTCTGATTAACCGAATGGCCCCGAAATTGCATCATATAGGGTGTACACATGCATACCCTGATCAGCCACAATATTAAAACTATTGACAGGTGAAGTGAATAACATTTATTATATGGTTACAATGGCACCTGTCACAGGGTGGGATATATTGGGAGACAGTGACCAGTCAGTTATTGAATTTCATTTTTTGGAAGCTGGAAAAAAGGGCGAAAAGATCTGAATGACTGAAGGAGACATCAATGTGTCATAGTTTCTACAAAAATGGCAAGTCTTGTGGGGTGTTCCCATTATGCAGTGGTTAGCACCTACCAAATGTGGTGCAAAGAAGGACAACTGGTGAATTTTTGTAAGGGTCATGGGTGCCCAAGGCCCATTGCTGCATGTGAAGAGCAAAGTGTACTCCGTCTGGTCCGATCACAAAGAAAAGCTACTGTATTTCAAATTGCTGAAAAATGTATTGCGGGTCGTGATAGAAAGGTGTCAGGACACACTTGACACGTATCACCTACCTAAACATTGTTGCAAACCACGTACAGACCCTGCATGGCATTGGCATTCCCTGATGGCAGTGTCCTCTTTCAGCAGGATAATGTATCCTGACACAATGCAAAAAAACTTCTCTCAGTTGGGGTATCTCAAGGCTCACTTCTGGGTCTCCTACTCTTCTCAATCTACACCACCTCTCTGGGTAACCTCATCTCTTCCTATGGATTCCAATATCATCTTTTTGCTGACGATACCCAAATCTACCTTTCCTCTTCCTATCTCTCCCCTCCTGTGTTGGACCATGTTACTGCCTGCCTATCAGCTGTCTTCAACTGGATGACTTCCTGTTTTCTAAAGTTCAACCTCTCCAAAACTGAACTTCTCGTCTTCCCTCCCACTAGAACCCAACATTACTACACCCATTTCCCTTCAGGTGAATGTGCCACCATTACGTCTACCTCTCATTCATTCCCTTGGTGTCCTCTTCAACACTGATCTCTCCTTCACTCCTCACATTCAGTCGCTAACCAAATCCTGCTACTTCCACCTAAAGAAATTTGCACGCGTCCGCCCCTTTCTTAATCAGGACTCTACTAAAATGCTCATCCAAGCATATTATCTCCCGCCTTGACTACTGTAACCTCCTCTCTGGCTTTAAAAGATCCCAGATTCTCCCTCGGCAGTTTGTAATGAATGTCTGTGCCAGAGTCATGCACCTCACATCCCGCACCTCTCACACCTCACCCCTTTGTCAATCTCTATACTGGCTCCCTGTTTCCTCAGAATACAATTCAAAATATTGGTGCTCACGTACAAAGCTCTCCATAACCCGCCCCTGCCTACATCTCCTCAATTATTAACAGGCACATCCCATCCCGGCCACTTCGCTCTGCCAGTGAGCTGATGTTATCATCTCCACGTTCCCGCACCCCCCCAACTCTCACCTTCAGGACTTCTCCCAAGCTGCCCCCTTTATATGGAACTCCCTCCCTCGCAACATTAGACTCTCCCCGTCTCTCTAGTCTGTCAAGAAGTCTCTGAAAACACATTACTTTAGAGAAGCCTATTGGCTCGCTCCGCCCCAACAGTACATTTGTTGCTCCATCTTCCCACACAGCCCACATGCACCCGCTACTTGATGTTTTCTATTTACCCTCACCTAGTGGGACACCTCTCTCTTCTTAGATTGTGAGTTCTTGAGCAGGGTTCTCTCTCCTACTGCTCTGTGGGTTTAACTTGTATATTTGTTACTCTGTCTCACCCAACGTACGCCGTTACGGAACTTGTTGGCGCTTTATAAATATTTGTAACTAACTGTTCAGGAATGGATTGAGGAACAGGACAGAGATTTCAAGGTGTCGCTTTGGCCTCCAAATTCCCCGGATCTCTATCTGATTGAGCATCTGGGGGATATGCTGGAACAACAATTCAAGTCCATGGAGTCCTCACCTCACAACTTGCAGAACTTAAAGGATCTGTTGCTAAAGTCTGGGTGCCAGGTACCGCAGAGGACATGTTCAGAGGTCTTGTGGAGTCCACACCTTGATGCAATAGAGCCATTTTGACAGCACCAGGGGGACCTACACAAAGTTAGGCAGGTGGATTTAAGGTTTTGGCTGACCAGTGGACATGTATTTGGCATCTTAGGGGTTAAAGTAGCACTGCAAAGTGCGTTGCAAATAAGCAGCAAACAACAAGCCTCAATCCTCTGCCACCCGCTGTAAATAGCAGTGTAATTAGACGCTAACATTTTTCCGTGAAAATAAATCTTGCACACGCACAGGTACCACAATTCCTATCTTTAGAGTGCAAGCTCCCACAACGCTTTCCTGCTACAGTGGCTTCACGGACAATGTTATATAGGGATATTTTATTTTTCCCACCTACCGTCTCACTGCGTCTTCTGCAAACCATACATTTTAAAGCCTCTTCAGTCATTCTTAAGTATTCAGTATAGACAATTATCTGAGCCTGTGAATAATAATCCTATTTTAAGACTGCATGAATAAACGCTGTTCTTCCGGCTTGATTTGTATAACAATGAATGCATAACGGGAGCTGAAAATTGAACAATCCACAGTAGGCCTTGAGCCTTGAAAACGGGCAAAAAAAAAATTATAATTATATATGCTGGATTATTTTTCTGCTTTACCATGAACTTCATTTATATGAAATTACTATAAAATTCTAAATAAATCCAAATTTAACATTTTATGGAGAGACATATAAATCTTAATAAAGGGAATTTTTAAAAAAAAATATTTATTACTCAATAAACACATCCATTTACGTAAACGATTACTAATTTAGTGACTTGCTAAGTATTCAAACCCCCCCCTCCACTTTTCCATGTAAAGGCAAATAAATGAATTGCATTAATCTTCATTTGATTTATTCTTATTTTTCATTGCATTCAGACAAACAAAATGTGACCCAGATATTTGTTGGATGCAGTATGCACGCCGTTACTTTATATTGTGGCCTGTGCTGCGACCAATAACCTTCGTGATTCATTTATTGAAACCCATATTTCTGCGAATATTGAAAATATCTGGAAGACCTTAACCCCTTACTGCCGATGGGCATGCTATGCTGTCATGGCGGCCGGCGGGCTAAAACGCTGCATAGCTTTCTGGCCCTCCCCTGGCCCGCCTATATCCCCAGCAGTCCAATCACCATCATTGGCTTCAGTGGGACTGCCTGCATCATTTTTCAGGTTTTTTTTAAGCTTTAATTTTTTTACTTTAAATAATTAAAATTTGACCTTGAGTCACACTTTGTAGAGAAAAACCGCCAGCCTGAGAATACTTTTAACACTGTAGGGGCTATTCAGAGAGAGCCGATGTGGGCCCGAAATGTCACTGAACAGGGAATTTCCTGTACGGTGCCATTTCGGGGCCATTTGGCTATTCAGAGAGTAGACAGTTTGCCAATTTTTGGCGAACTGCCAGCCAGTACGGTGCCTGTTTGATGGCAGTGAAATTCCCCATAGAGAAGCAATGGTTAATCTATTCAGAGACACTGAACAGCAGTGAAAAGTTGCCAAAGTGCCCTGCTGTTCGGTGTTTTCATTCGGCAGGTTTATTCAGGCGAATCCCATAGGCTTCAAATGTTAAAAATATTCCTATTTTAATCCAATATCTAATAAACCATTTATTATTTTGATCTGCAGTAAAAAATCTCTTTATTTATTGATTTTTTTAGGATCTTTTGGGGTTTTTTTCGGCAAATTTGTTTTCCATTTTGTTTTTTAAAAAGCTTTTTTTTTTCTGTAACTGACCTTTTTATTATCATTCATAGGATCTTATATGTAAATTCCAGACATTTTTATTCAGTAGTCTTTTTGCAAACAATGTTTCAAATTTGACACTTTCAATCATTGTTTTTTGTCTCTTTTTTACCTCATTCGTCAGCTTGTCGGCTTTTTCCGGCAGCTGGTCCTCTCTGTGATCGGTGGCTCGGCGGCTTTTTCCGACGTGTTCGGTGTATTTTTTGCAGCGGTTCTGGTGGGTTTTCAGCCCGGCCGGTTTGTAGCCGGTTTGCGGCGAGTTTTCCCTGCACTCCGGGGACCCTGCGGTGAATGCTGGATTCACCACAGGGTGGGGAACTTTGATTCCTCGAAATGCAGGGTAGTGCGAGGAACGAGAGTGCACCGAAATGTTGTGCTCTCTGAATAATCCCCTCTGAATTTGTGTAAATTCTACAAAAAAAATCTTGCTGGGGCTGCAAAAAACTGGAGAAGGTTCGCCTTCCGGCAAAACAAAGAGCCTAAACGCACAAAACTACCCAGGAACAGTTTAACACCAAGGATTTAAGGGACACTCTAGGCAACATGACCACCTAAGCTTTTTTAGGTGGTCATGATGCCCAGAGTATGCCGCCCTCTGTCCCCCCTTCCTCCGCTCAGCCGATCAGCTGAAAATGCTGAAAACAGCTGAGAGAGGCGGAGGAGTTTACTCCGTCCTCCCAGCTGTCAGTCAGCAGAGCAGGAATCATATTTCCCGCTTCTGCCGACTTTTGCCGAGTAGGAGACGTCATCGCACTTTCAGCGCGATGACGTCTCCGACTCACTGCAGAAGCTGGCGGCTCCCTCTGAGGGTTAGTGTTGCACGCATCCTCTTGCGCGCATCACTAATCCTCAGAGGGAGCCGGGAGGAAGCCTGCCGATTGGCTGGCTTAAGTGAGAGGTGCGCATGCGCGCTTCTCACGTAAACCAGAAGCAAGAAGACTCAAGAAGGACGGGAGCGGAAGAGGAGGGAGGTGAGTATGAAAAAAAAAAAGACACCGCTGGAAAAAAGAGGATTTTAGAGTAAGTATTACAGTTAAAAAAAACAAAAAGAAAACAAACGATTTATTAAGGGAGTAGGGATAGATTAAGATTAGAAAACGGGGGGGGGGGGTGATTTGTTATTAGAGTGTTCCTTTAAGTTGTTTTAGAATGGCTTAGTCAAAGCCAGATACTAAACTTGGCTGAGAATCTTTCTGTTTCTGCCAACCTTAACATGACTTTACCAAAATGATTCCAAAACAGAAAAATATGGGAACCAGATGTACAATTCTAACTTACACTAAATGACGTATATGAGTAATCACATAAAATTGTCGTTTTTCACTCAACTGTAGAGTAAATATTTGTGCGAGAAATCCCTTCTTAATTCCCCCATGTCTAATGTGACACTTTAATTAATAGCTTTGACCATCAATACGTTAGGTACTCTTTGCACATCACGTGGAAGGAAAGCGCCACAAGATCTTGAAATAAGGAACATATATTTTTAAGTGTTTTTATTTTTTCTGCTCCTAAGTAGTTTTCATCTGTCTTTTCCTATTATTGTATTAAGTATTCAATCGTATCTCTGGTCGCAGTGATCCTATACGTCAGAGTTCAGCAATCTTGGCCCTCCAGATATTTTGGAAGCTCAGCCAATTTAATGAGTGTCTTACCGTCACGGGCAATGTAGTTTCAAAACATCTGGACGGTCAAGGTAGCTGACCCCTGCTATATATGAATTTAATCAAAAATATATCACATTTTACAAGACCTGTAGATCATACTTCATTCATACGCATCACATCTAGACCCACCTATGGAATTCTTCAAATTAAAATGTAGATACTCGAGTATACCGCTAGATTTTGGTGACAAAAATTTACCTTAAAATTGCAGGGGTCGCGTTATATTCGAGACATCTGTATGCATGGTATGGCTGGTGGCTTCATACTTGGTAACAACTGCAATCATTCTAGAGCAGAGCACCCTGGCCTGAGGGTAGCCTGACTGTGTTAAGAGAACCTGGGAGGATTTTAGTTGTTTACCGGTACAGTAAAATTTTGTTCCTCGCGTTATATTCGAGTCTTCAGTATCTCTCATTTCCATAATAAATCTCTACCCATTGCGTTATATTCGGGTCGCGCTATACTCGAGTATCTACGGTACTCCTCATGTAAATGTGACAAGTAATGTGTATTGAGAGAGTTGGAAAATCAATATAAATTATTGATTATTGGATTAGTCCTTATCCAGGGGGCTCCTTAATGCGATAGAAGTGTCTCCATCAAACGGCAAACCAAACAGGAAGATATAAAAAAAAATACAAAACAAGATAGAAGCTAAAAACAGGATTTATTGCACTCACGTAAAAAGTATTAAACCAGCACAGCATACAATCATTATTTGGTCAACCCAAATCATGACAGAAATAAGGGTAGAACTGATACGGTCAGAACCCGTGTTGGTATGTAGCAATGTCCGTAACTCGTACTAATGTCCGTATCTCAATGAGCTTCGTCCTTATATGGACTGTCTCAGGAGCATAAAAGTCATAAGGAACATAAAAAAATCTTGATTTTTTTATGCTCCTAATGACTTTTTATGCTACTGAGGAAGTCCACATAAGAACAAAACACATTGATCATTACTACATTACCTACCCGAGTTGTGACCATTCCAGATTTAGCCTTATTTCTTTCACGGTTTGGGTGGACCAACAAATGATTGTATGCTGTGCTGGTTTAATTAATACTTGTTATGTGAGTGCAATAAACCCTGTTTTTAGCTTCTATTTGTTTATGGTCTGCACTACCTTGTATTGTATTTTTTTCCATGTTCCTGATTGTCTTGCCGTTTGATGGAGACAATTCTACCCCATTAAGGATCCCTTAGGGGACGATGAGTGCCAAAATGAGGGTGCAGATGTGAGTGGCCATTTGTACTTACATGCTCATTCTGTGCTGTGGGATATTACCCTATATGTTTTTTATCCTCTGATTTGCAGATTGAATCTCAGTAGTTCTTCCTACCCCTTACCCAAAATGTTTGCTACCAGAAGTGCTTTTTGATTTTTTTGGGATTTTGGCTTTTTTCTTATAATAATGAGGTATCCTAGGGATGGGAGCCAAGTCTAAGCAAGAAAAGTATTTACCTTTCATATACACCTTATACAATTATTTACATAATTTTGTCACCCCCCCCCCCATCACATGGTGTCAGGCGCAGAATTTTTTTCTTTTTGGCATCATGTTAGGACTCAAAAAAATGTCAGTTTGGATCATTTACGATTTTGACATTTTGGATACGAGACGTTCTGCTTATTGTAACTGACATTGATTCACTCCCCTACATCATTCATATGCTAGGTTATTTTTTTCAGTCTTGTTTTTTTTTTAATTTTCTACCTTTTAAGAAGTAAAAATGTTCCCTTTCATTGCTATCTTTCCAGCATTTTAGGGAACGGCTAGTATGATGCAAATGCCTTTTCCTTGCGGGGAATTTATTAACCCTATGCCTAAGCCTATTCGTATGGTACAAATTTTAATGGAAAAATGTCACAAGTGTGTTGTTTTTCTGTGTTAAATACAACGTATTTTCCCTAGCTTCCTAATATTAGGAAAGTTTTTTATGCAGTGACTTTATTGTCAAGTTATTTCCTATGGTGACCACAAGGTGGCGATATTTTACTAGTAAACCTATTTAATCTCTTTTCTGAAACCTTAAGGACTAGCACCATTAATAACAATACTAAGCCAGCACCTTTTGGAAAGGCTGAATAGCTGATAAAACTTTGGTTTACACATGTTTTCTGTGCGAATGAAACGCTCGTGTCATCAAACTTCACATCGTAATTAGGTTGACATAAGAGTCTCATCATAGCAATTACTTTCACATTCCGGCAACGGAGCATGTTTCTATTTTCCTACTGCTGCAAGTCAGGCTGGCTGGAGAGACTCCTCCTATCCCACTCACGTCATGTGAAGCCCACTTAACTCCAGCAAAGCTGGACAAGATCTTGTAGTGGAGACAGCGATCATTTGGATACCTCTACCTCCATGTCTATATACCCCACAAGATCAAGTGAGGAGTCATTGGAAAGGACAGAGTCTGGCCTTTCCAACAGTATCAAACATAACCTTTTTAATTTTTTGAAAGTAAATGGCTTTGCGGTGAAGGGGTTAAATCATGCTTATCCCCCCCCTCTATTTAATTTTTAAACTAGATATTTATACATACATAATATGACATGAATTTAAAAAAATACACTATGATAAAAATAAAATATGCTATCTTTCTATAAAAGAACATATTCAGTTTAAAATATGGCTTCCTTTATAAAAAGATAGGATGTTTTATTTTATCATAGTGTATTTTTTAAAATTAATGTCATATTATGTATGTATAAATAGCTAGTTAAAAATTAAATAGAGGGGGGGAAATAAGCATGATTTGACCCCTTCACCTCGAAGCCATTTACTTTCAAAAAATTTAAACAAGTTATTTAATTTATTTTATTTTAAACTGAATATGTTCCTACTTTTTAATTTCTGACTAATTACAGTTTTTGCAAAAATGGATAAAATCATAACTGACCGTCTAAAAGGAAATGGATAAAATGAATTTTGCTTTTGATAACTGACTGACTGTAAGGGGAGTCGTTGGCCTTATAGAGAGTTCATCTCGCCCATTTGTGGAAAAATCTGAGCTTTAACGCCACTAAAGAAAATGAAACATTAAATATTGAGTCTAAGAATTTTTGATTGAATTGAGTTCAGAATACGTAAGTGAATTATGCATCAGTTGCAAACCAAACTGAAAGTAAGAGAAGGGATAATGTGAAAATATTCAAAAGTAGAAGAGCTTCTGCATAGTTTAATGTGTCCAGAAGTAGAACGAAACATTTAAAAAACAGTAAAATAATGAAACACAAAGGAAAACCAATTCTTAATACTCTGCAGAAAAAAAAAAACAACCTCTGAGATTACACCACAAAATAGTTTTTTTAGTATGTTTTAATTTTAGTTATTTCTCCAAAAACTGGTGGGGCGCTGCCCTAACCGCCCAATGCATGAGCCTCCCCTGCTTGATACTCATATACCACTTTTTCTTACAGCGTCGTTATTACTAGGCTGTGATTTCTTTTAAGTAGGGCGATAAAATAAGTACCATCAATATAACCAAATTGCGTCAAACTGAAAAATATGTTACCTAACTTGGCTTAGCATCACACTATGTACTCTGATGTCATACATCATCAGGAGCTTCAACATTGTATATCCTATCCAGAGCATCAAATAGTATTGCAAAGAACCACAGCAGTTTGCATCAACATCCATGCTCCTTGCTCGTTTTTGTAAATGTAACAGTGATTCTGGGCGATTCGCTGGTAAGGTGGCATAATGATATATTGATCTTAAATGTTTTTATTTGATATATTAGTAGATTATATGATTCACATTGACCAGAGCGTTTTATTCTCTGAGGTGTTAAAGCACCTAGTGTAAAGAGTTCTTACATCACGCCATTCCTTGGGCTTGCCTAAGGCTAGGGTCAGACTAACGCATTTGTCGCGTTGTCCGTGAAAAAGTGCGTTCGAACGAATGGACGCATTTTTTCACGGAATACGCGATAGCGGTCAAACGATGCGCATTTTCGTCCGTGATTTTGTACGGATCATCAATAAAACACTTTTTGTGTCTGGACGTTATGTTGGCCGGACATTAGCAACGTCTGACGTCTCCTAATCACACACACACGCCGCTATGCGGACGCAGCGCACTCTGTACGGCAGTAGTAGCGGTTTGACGTTCTAGAAAAAATGCGTTCGTTTGCCACTTGCGTTGCGCGGACGAACCTTCGTGCGGCCGTTCTTCGTATGTTACCCGGCATTGGACGTCATTTGCTGCTAGCACGGCCGTGATTTCGTGCGGCTAAACGCACGTTAAAAATGCTTTCGTCTGACCTTAGCCTTATATGTAATTATGCAAGTCAACAGTCCATAAAGCCCCAAAGGAGTTCCCAGTTCCTAGAATAAGGAAAGCCATTTTGGCTCACATAGAAAGAGAAGTTATTGGCCGTATTCCAAGGTTGGTGTTAACTTAACCAGAGCTATTGTAAGTTTACCAGAGACATGGGGTTGTTAAGTTTACACCAACCTAGGATTAGGGCCCTATGTGTTTTAACCCCATCAAGGGGGTTGAACGCACTCCCACATTTGTGCTCTTTTTGACACATTTATTTTTATTCAGAGAGCACCGAAATGCCACTGACATTTCGGTGCTCTCCCGTTCGCCGCACTTCGGCGAGTTCATTTCGCTGACCATGCGGTGAATTCAGCATTCACCGTAGGGTCCCTGAAGTGTGATGAACCGACCCACCGAAGCAAAAAAGACATTGCAACTTACAAAAGGCGTTTTAGAAAAAATACTGCAAGAATATGCCTGGAAATACTATATAAGTTCCTATGATTAAATAATAAAAAGGTCTGTTACACAAAAAACCTGCCATTTAAAAAAAATTCCTAAAAAATAAATAATTAAAGAGACTTTTTTTGCTGCAAATGAAAGGACTGTTGAATAAATATTTAAGAAAAAAGGGGAGTTTCCTTACTTTGAAACCTATGGGATTCGCCTGTTTAAAGCTGTCAAACGAAACCAGAGACAATCAGGACATTTCACTGACATTTTGGTGCAGTTTGGTGTCCTCTGAATAGATTAACCAGTGGAAATGCACACACAGGCAGCACAATAAATTATTTTGTGCTGCCTATTCCAGCGGTGCCACCGTGCAGCCCCCCCTTCCCCAGACTGCGCGGTGGCAGGGATCAGCTGCCTAACCTGACCCAGCTCGTCTCTGTCACTGGCAGGGGGGTGGAGAGGAGCTTCCCTGCCTCCTCGTTCTGCTCACACTGGGCTCTGATGACTGGGTATACATGTATCTGGGGTCTGATTTCTGTATATTAATGTTATCTTTGTAACTTTAATCTAAATAAAACCTTTAACAGTCTAATTTCCTAAGATAATAGGGTGTGTGTTTAGGGGCAGAGTTAAGGGCTGGGTAGGGGTTAGGTGGAGCAACTGGTGGCGAGTAACTCTTATGGCCTGGTTAGTAGCTTGGGACGTGAAATTTTGAGCCCTGCATTAACCATTACTTCTCTATGGGGATTTCACTGCTGGAGATGGTCACCGTATTTCACTGGCATTTCACCAATATTAGGCGAATTACCATCTTTTTGAATAGCCCAATGGTCCTCAAAATGCACTGTACGGGGAAATTCACTGTTCAGTGCAATTTCGCGGCCAATTCGGTGCTCTTTGAATAACCCCTATAGTCAAGGTTTCTTTCTTTATTGTGGATAAAGGACATGTCAGTCTGGTGCTATTATTATTTTTTAATTATATAGTGCCAACATATTCCGCAGCGCTGTACAATGGGCACAGTATAAACAGGGTTACAATATATTGAACAACATTTGACAAACCAGTACAGGAGGAAACTAAGATCCTATTCCCATGGGAACTTACAATCTAGAAGGGTTGGTGGTGGAAACAGGAGGAGAGGACTGCAAGGTGAGAGTGATGGACTGCAAGGTGAGAGTGATGGACTGCAAGGTGAGAGCGATGGACTGCAAGGTGAGAGTGATGGACTGCAAGGTGAGAGTGATGGACTGCAAGGTGAGAGCGATGGACTGCAAGGTGAGAGCGATGGACTGCAAGATGAGAGTGATGGACTGGTGGGCGTGACGGACTGGTTGCGTCAGCGAGTTGGGTGGCTTCCCTAAATAGGAATGTCATAATAATAATAATAAAGGACATGTCCGTGTGGTGCTAGAAGGTGCTTTTAAGTTTTTGAATTTTAAATTGGATAGAAAACCATGATTCGCATTAAACGTATATTCAGAGAGCTGTACTCGGCCTTGATCGGATCAGAAAGAGACAGCTAAGAGACACAAATTGTATGATATATATATATATATAAAATACAAATCCATTTCCACCAAACGGGGTATTCTCGAAAATAAACTTTTCAATTTCATTTGCAAATCCCAAAATCTAGAAAAATAACAATAATACCTTTTGTATTTCACACTTTTTGCAGCCGCCTGTGAAACAGACATGAGACTTGAAATGAAAATTTTAATTCAGTTTATAAATAAAACTGGTGGTTGTGGACGTCACAGGCGTTTGCAACGAGCAGCAAATGCACTACATAAATAATCTATATACCAAATGCATTCTATCCTTTCTCAAGAACATTACAGCGAGTTAACTTAACTGACTGGAAAGGTTTCATGGTAACAGCTTCCCATGGTGCCCTCTCACAACGCCCTGACTATGACAGAGAGATACGTTGCACATTTACATGAAGCTATCTACCTAGATCTCTTGGAAATGACCATATTTAATGGCAATATATCTTGCATTGTGCATTAACCTCTTCAATACAGTCCCAGCAGGTTGGAGTAGAGGTAACAACACTGCTCTATAACTGTGGAGACACAGGTTCAAATCCCAGCAAGAGCACCTCTCCAGTAAGGCCGGGTGCACACGGGACGTTTTTTAGTGCGCACTAACGCGCGTTAAAAACGACGCATGCGTGCGTTAAAAATTACGGATGAGATCGGTAGAGGCCAGACAATGCGCTATTTGATTTTTATGCTTTATGTATTATTATCGCCCTTGAAAAAGTCTATCAGTAGACGAAACGCGTTGGGCTTTGTTATTTATTTATATTTATTTGGAATAAAAGTTGTATTGATCCTTTACCCATCATTTTGTTTTTTTGGTGATTCCAGTACACATGGTCTGTTCAATAGACCAGCGGGGATCTCTTCAGACCCTGAGGTTTCCCATCTTTCCTTCCTACCTCCAGGGCCGTACACCCTGAGGTATTGGTAGAACATTTTCAGAAGGCAAAACAATCACCATTATAGACCCTGATACTTATTGCATTTTCTGCAGATTACCAGATTTTTTGGAGAAAGGATTTTACCTGGAAGGATACATTGAGATTTCTCTCGTTTTCAAGTATGTCCTGGGTGGCAAGTACTTACCATTGGGTGTCTTGCCCAAGGACACTTACTGGAGAGCTGCTCGTTGGGATCGAACCCATGTCTCCACAGGCTCTCTCCACTCAGAGCAGCGATGTTACCTCTACTCCACCCAGCCCATCAGATTACCAGATGAGGATATAATGTAAAATTACATTAAAATATCTATTGCAGAGAATAAATAATTATGGATACTGCCTTGTAGTACTTTTTGTATCATGATATTGTATATGAAGTGTATTTGATTGAGTTTCCGTGCAGTGTCTTGATTTTGCTCAGTATGGATTTAATATGTCATGTGTGATTCTGGGATGTAGCGCTAAATGTGCGATGATGTGAAGATAGATCATAGAGTCATTATTTTCTTATTGTGCAAGATAGAGAACTTTGGTATCCAGTGGTATCCATCCATCATTACAGCCATGTAAACGTCTACTTGTTGACCATTTTTGACTAGTAAAACCATGTAATGATGAGTTTTACCGCATTTCGGGTGACTGAAACGCTAGAAGGTTTATTTCCTAAGTACTGGTTCGGCACTGAAATTTACCACATTTGCTAACATTGCTAGAAAGCACCATTGTTTCTGGTATGGTTATCTTCAGCTCTCCAAAAAAGCAAAATTCAAGGAAGATTCTGCAATGTCATTTCAAACAATAGTGAATAATACTTAACAATGGTACCACTTAAAGGGTTATTCAGAGAGAGACGATCTGGCCCTGAAATTGCACCGAACAGGGAATTTCCCGTATGGTGCAATTTGGTGGCCATTCGGCTATTCAGAAAGCAGGCAGTTCGTCAAATTTTGGTGAATTGCCAGAGATATATGGTGCCTGTTCGATGGCAGTGAAAGTCCCCATAGAGAAGCAATGGTTAATCTATTCAGACACCGAACAGCAGAGAAATGTCTGTGAAATGCCCTGACGTTTCAATGCTAAAAATATTCCCCATTTTTATTCAATATCTATTAAACCATTTATTCTTTAAGGCTAGGGTCAGACTGAGGCAGTGCGAACGCGCGTTCTGGCGCACATAATCACGGCCGCACTAGCAGCAGATGCCGGGCAATGACAGCCAATATACGAAGTACGGTCGCACAAAAGTCCGGCCGCGCAACGCAAGTGGAAAATGAACGCATTTTTTCGAGAACGTTAAACCGCTGGTACTGACGTACAGAGTGCGCTGCGGCCGCATAGCAGCGTGTGTGCGTGATTAGGAGATGTCAGACGCTGCTAGTGTGCGGCCAACATAACGTTCAAACAGCCGGATTTCCCTAGACTTCTTTTCACCCCATCGTCATGAAATACGTCCAGAATTGCGCATCGTCTGACCACTTAAGCGTATTCCGTGAAAAAATGCGTGCGCACGCATCGACGTACATTTTGACGGTGGCCGCAGAAAATGCGCTCATCTGTCCCTAGCCTTAATCTGCAGCAAAAAGTCTCTTTATTTATTGTTTTTTCGGCATTTTTCAGTATTTTTTCGCAATTTGTTTTCAATTTTTTTAAATAGTGGTGTTTTTTTTCTCTGTAACAGACCTTTTTATTATTATTTATTAGACCTTACATGTTAATTACAGACGTTTTAACCCAGTAGATTTTTCGAAAAAAAGCGTTTCAAATTTGACACTTTCAATCGTTTTATTTGTTTTTTATTTTTAACCCCGTCCAGCGGCTTGTTGGCATTTTTCTGCGGCTGGTTGGAGCTGTGTTTTGTGGCTGTCCGGCAAGTTTGCAGCAGCTGTCCTGCAGTTTGGCTGTGGCCAGCGGTCGATTCGCCGCACTACGGGGACCCTGCAGTGAATGCTGAGTTCACCACAGGGACAGCAAATTCAGCGGACTCGCTGAAGTGCGGCGAATCAGAGACCACCAAAATGTCGGTGACATCTCGGTGCTCTTTTAATAACCCTGTTAGCGTTGTTCTACAGTTATTTACAACACCATTGAATGTTTTTTGGCGATTTTACCACGATGATTTCTATTGAACTCTCATACAAACCATGGTGACATCAATTACAGAAAAAATGCTAGACAACTTCAACTGAAACTACGGTGAGATCTCTGCTTCATAATATTGTCTGAAACTGCGGCCGAGGCACTTATGGGAACTTCATTGAAAACTAAGCTAAGGACTACACTGAACAACTTCAGCAGATGAAGAGAAAGGGGAAAAGTATGGAGATCTAGGGAGGGAGCTCCCCGAATAGTGAATTCACCGTAGGCAATCCACTGTACTGTGACAAAATCCCCAAACATAATCCCTTTTCTCTAAATAACAGAATGGCGGTTAGTGACTAACCCCTTAGAAGTAAATTATAGATATCAGAAAACAAATTCCTACTCTCGTTCGTTAATTTTAACCTCTTCACTACCAAGTGATTATTCCCAAAAAAATTAAAAAATACTGTCAGGTACCTGTGTTTTTTTTTCCTTCAAAATCATTTTTAATTAATTATATAGTAAGAAATAATTGGGATTGTTCTCAAAGTATTTCTTACTGTAATACCTTCTTTGGCAATTGCAGACGCTTCCCTCTACTGGCTAAATGGATCTACTGCAGTTCAGGGGTCCATGCAGGATCAGCTGAGAAAAAGTCTTTTAGAGACATACCCCATCTGGTTTTAAAGTGGTGGAATTTCGAGCATCATGCCCACAGTTCTAAAACTTCGAGGGCAAATTATTGATCCCAAATGCAAACAAAATTAATTTGCAATGATAGAGCATAGCCTCAAATGGTGTTAACACACACAGGGTTATCCAAAGAGATTCGAAAAGTCACCGCACGTTCGGTGACTTTTCGTTCTCTTCAATTCGGTTCCTTTTGCCGATTGCATTTCGGTGACCCTGCGGTGTATTCAGCAAACACCACAGGGTCCCCGAATTGCAGGGAAAAGCTGCCGCAAACCTGACGAAAACTAACCGAATGCACGCTGAAAACAAGCAAAAACATCTGGATTAACCTTCGAAAAAGCCGAACAGGAGCCGAACAGGAGCCGAATCACACAGAGCCGAAGCAGCTGTGACGTAGAGGAGGCAGTGAATAAATTAGCAAAACCGTTTGTATGAATCTGGGAAAATGAAACGCTGTTTGCAAAGAAACTACTGAGCGAAAATGTCTGAAATTTTCACAGGAGGTCCAGGGAATGATAATAAAGAGGGCTGCTACAAAAAAAAATAAGTTAACTGAAAAAAAATCAAAAACAAAATCGGACTTTTAAAAAAAAAAAAAAAACAGAAAAATTCTTAAAGTATCCTAAAAAATCTATAAATAAAGAGACTTTTTGCTGCAGAATTTTATAATGAACGGTTTATTAGATATTGAATTAAAACGGGAATATTTTTCACATTGAAGTCTATGGGATTCGCCTGAATAAACTTGCCGAATTAAACCACCGAATGGCAGGTCATTAGGGGAACCTTTCACTGCTGGTTTGTGTTCTCGGAATAGCCGAAGCAGTGCTTTTTCATGGGGTTTTCACTGCCCCCGAACAGGCACCGAACAGGCACCGTATGAGCAGGCAATTCGCCAGGATTTGGCGAATTGCCTGCTCTCTGGATAGCCGAATGGTCAGAAAAGGTAACCGAACACTGATTTTCAGCGTTCGGTTACCTTTCTCAAGCAATTCGGAGCTCTTTGAATAACCCTGACAGTCACTGGTTGCTGTGTCTGCTACTGCTGTTTGTGTATACATGATCATGGGAGTCAAGGAGCTAAGGTTTTCTCATTACCCACATGGAAAAAATCTATATTTAAAATATTTTTTTAAAATATTTATAAAATATTTGCATGTTTTGTTTTTTGATTTATTTTAAGTGTAAAACTATATAAAAAAATGGGAGAAAGTCTCTTATAAACGTATTTGGAATCTTTAGCATTATATTGTTTTTTTTTAATAAAAGTACTTTCTAAGTCAATAATACCAAAATCTATGAAAAAATATATATGTTGAAATGCCTTTTTAGATGATAGAAATAACTGGAAAATCTGTTTTTTGAATATATTTTCAAATATATACGTCTTTGAAAAATACATTTTGATTAAATTTTTAGAATGCATTTGAAAACATATACTGAAAAGTATATGTTAATGCTTTTTTAGATGTTAAAATATCTGAAAAATATATTTAAAAATGCATTTTAAAATATTTGTCATTGTAAAATACATTTTAATTACATTTTTTAGAATGCACTTGAAAATATATTTTAAAAATATATCTTGAAATGCTTTTTTAGATGTTAAAAATATCTGGGAAATATATTTTAAAAATACATTTTCAAATATATGCCTTTGGAAAATATATTTTCATTTTTGGAATACATTTTAAAATATATTAATATAGGCCAATATATTGTGCGTATATTAATAAATATAATTCAATGTTCTTGAATCCAGGACATACTTGAAAACGAGAGACATCCCAATGTATCCTTCCTGGTAAAATACTTTATAAATAAATATATGTCACATATATAAATTTATTTTCTAAATATATTGGAAATATTTTTCTCTTCCATGTGGGTATTTATTTTATTTTAAATCATCTAATGATCTTCTTTAGCTCCAAATTTCCTTCAACACAGCTCAGACAGTGCATCAGCAGTTCCTATGCAGTAGAGCAATGAACACAAAATACTGTCAGAGTTATTCAGAGAGCGGTGAAAAGCAGGAGAATGACTGGAGAATGGAAAATTCTAGGTCAAAATAGCCAAACCAGAAAAATTCTCCCTTTCATCTCACTTTCTAAATCGGCTATTTTGACCTAGAATTTTCCATTCTCCAGTCATTCTCCTGCTTTTCACCGCTCTCTGAATAACCCTGTGTTATTTATATCCTGTAATATCAAAATGTGAATTTTTCTGATTGATGGACGCTAAGAATTATTTCTTCTGTTGTATATCCCGTGACTGTCCATGGTAAAGATGAGAGATGATTTTCTATTTGAACCACGACATTTTAGTTGGCTGGCATCTATAGAGCTAACTAGCTAAGGCTAGGGTCAGACTAACGCATTTGTCGCGTCGTCCGTGAAAAAGTGCATTCGAACGAATGGACGTATTTTTTCACGGAATACGAGATAGCGGTCATACGATGCGCATTTTCGTCCGTGATTTTGTACGGATCATCAATAAAACACTTTTTGTGTCTGGACGTTATGTAGGCCGGACATTAGCAGCATCTGACGTCTCCCAATCACGCAAACACGCCGCTATGCGGACGCAGCGCACTCTGTACGTCAGTAGTAGCAGTTTGACGTTCTAGAAAAAATGCGTTCGTTTGCCACTTGCGTTGCGCGGACGGACTTTCGTGCGGCCGTTCTTCGTATGTCCCCCGGCATTGGACGTCATTTGCTGCTAGCACGGCCGTGATTTCGTGCGGTTAAACGCACGTTAAAAATGCTTTCGTCTGACCTTAGCCTAAGTGCTTAACTTGGTGACCCAAATAATAATAATAGCAGCCATTATTTACAAGAAAACACAAATGCACCATAAATAAGACGGACAGAAGAAACAAGATGATGATCGATTTTTTTTTAAATATTATTTTATTGTGGTTTATTACAGCATAAATAGATATTACTCATCACTCTTTTCCAGCAACAATTATGAAACTGACTAAAACGAGAGGGGACGAGATACGTCATCATTATATGGGTAATTTGCAGGAGATGGGAGCGTCTCAGCTTCTGCATGGGCCATTAAACTAAAAAATAGGGTAGGAGTTTCTCTGGTATATATTGCAGCTGCTTGTATTTTTTTTTTTTTTTTGAGAAAGTGTTTTACCAGGAAGGATACATTGAGATTTCTCCTGTTTTCAAGTATGTCCTGGGTGGCGAGTATGTACCGTTAGGTGACTTGCCCAAGGACACTTACTGGAGAGGTGCTCTGGCCGGGATTCGGAACTGTGTCTCCGCGGTTATAGAGCAGTGATGTTACCTCTACTCCACCCAGACGGTATTTAATTTTGCTGTGAATTTCTTTGTAAAACAATTCAATAAGAAATGGTTCTAAATATAACAAGAATATGGCAGTAAGCACGGCACGTAATGTCTTGTACATACCAAAAAAGTGTCATTTGTGCTTTCAGCCCCATGAATCCACGGAAAAACCCTGGCCTTTTAGGTTGCCGAACTGGCAATTAAAGTTTAAAGCACACCACCTGCCTACATCAAGGCAAAGCTCTTGAGGTGGAGACCTAATGCCAATACCCATCCTCCTGCCACTATTGGTTCAGAGACAAAATGATGGGATTATTTATACCCTGCACCAAATATTCCCCATTGTGGGGGTCTGAAGATAGTGTGGTGGGAACAGCAGCAGATATCACCTGACTGAAAAAGAAGGTAGCTAAAAACACGTAAAATCAGTCCTGCGCACTTCTCCTGCTGCCCTTGGTCGGCAGTGTACTCAGACAGTATTCAGCCTCACTCCATGCAAAAAAATTATCAAAAATTTGTCATCTGCGCTTTGAATCCCAGACACCCATGCTAAACACATAGAGGGTAAATCAGAGAGCAGCAAAATTTCAGTGCCCTTCGGCGACCTTAATTTGCTGACCCTGCAGTAATTTCAGCATTCACCGCAGGGTCCCTGAAGTGTGCCGAACGATAAAATCGCCAAACGCATCCGATAAACTGCCGATCGCCGCCAAAAAAACGCTGAATGCATCCAATAAACTGCCGAATGCGGCCGATAAACCGCCAAACTCATCCGATACATTGCCGAACGCTGCTGGTAAATTGCCGAACACCTTCGTTCGGCTGCTGAAAGCTGTCGAAAATAGTCAATCAGCAGATGAATAGGGCCAAAAAAAAAAATCCCCCTGCAAAAGCCATTTTAAACAAAAATAATTCATGGTAATAATGTATAAGGTCCTATGAATAACAATGAAAAGGTCTGTTACAGAATAAATAAAGAGAAACGCCATTAAAAAAAATCGGAAACAAATAGTTCACTGAAAAAATCCATAAAACTGCCTAATTTTTTTAAAAAAATAAATGAATTAAAAGACTTTTGCTGCAAATGAAAAGAATAAATGGTTGAATAAAAAATTTATAAAGACAGGCAATTTTATTTTAACATTGACACCTATGGGATTCACCTTTTTAAACCTGTCGAACGAAAGCACCGAATATCTGGACATTTCGCCAACCTTTCACTGCTGTTCAGTGTTCTCGGAATAGATTAACCATTACTTCTCTATGGGGATTTCACTGCCTACGAATTGCTCTGTATTTCGCTGGCAATTTGCTAATATTTGGCGAATTATCCTGGAAGACTAACTGGGTGATAATAGGTTAAAGCGGTGGTTTCCAACCCTTTCCTCAGGACTCACTAACAGGCCGGGTTTTAAGGATCACCTTGTGGAAATGCAGACTGAATTCTGCAATCACTGAGCTGCAAATCATATCACCTGTGCTGTGCTTCACATATCCTACAAACCTGACCTGTTAGGGGGACACGAGGACCAGAGTTGGCAAACATTGGGCTAAAGAGAATGGCTGCTGTAATTGTAATATTATGACATGACTTGATGTTCAATAAAAGAAGGTCAGGTGATATCTAGGTTGGAATGTGCCTTTTAGTGGCAGCCCTTAATATAAATACTAATATATTATACCAGGGCTCAAAATGTCAAGTCCTAAGCTACTAGCCAGACATTAAGAGTTACTCGCCACCAGTTGCCCCACCTATCCCCTGCCCTTAACTCCTCCCCTAAACATGACCTCTTAAAATATCTTACAAAATGACAGTTAAATGTTTTATTCAGAATAAAGTAACAAAAATAAATAACATTAACAATTAATGTTAATTACATTGGCGCAGGTCCCCTTAAATAGGCACAGGTTCCCTTAGGTTGGCATAGGACCCCTTACATAGGCACAGGTTCCCTTAGTTTGGCACAGGTCCCCTTAAATAGGCACAGGCCCTGTAGTCACTCACCAGTGCAACTCCCAGGTGGCCGATCGGGCCTCGGCTGGTCTTCCTTTGTTCTTGCCTGGCGGTCTTCCACGCTCTTACCAGGGGTGGATCCAGACACAGGTTTGGGGGGGCATTCTACCAGTTTTGGCCAAGAGCTGGTGTTGGGTTCGCAGTGACAGGCAGATATATATGCCCCCAGCTCACATGGATCTATATATTGCCCCAGCTCACACATGGATATATGGCCCCCGCTCACACATGGGTGTATAGCCCCCAGCTCACACATGGGTGTATAGCCCCCAGCTCACACATGGATGTATAACCCCCAGCTCACACATGGGTGTATAGCCCCCAGCTCACACATGGGTGTATAGCCCCCAGCTCACACATGGGTATATAGCCCCCAGCTCACACATGGGTATATAGACCCCAGCTCACACATGGGTATATAGCCCCCAGCTCACACATGGGTATATAGCCCCCAGCTCACACATGGGTATATAGCCCTCAGCTCACACATGGGTGTATAGCCCCCAGCTCACACATGGGTGTATAGCCCCAGCTCACACATGGGTATATAGCCCCAGCTCACACATGGGTGTATAGCCCCCCGCTCACACATGGGTGTATAGCCCCCAGCTCTCACCTCCACCCACCGGCGTTCTCCAGCTGTCCCAAGGAGGCGAGCGGCCACTGATATGCAGCTTGGCCGCTCGCCGGGAACCACCTGACCAGCCGTGCAGCCGGTCAGGTGGTTCTCATCCCAGGCGAGTGGCCAAGCTGCATATCAGCGGCCGCTCGCCTCCTTGGTACAGCTGAAGAACGCCGGTGGCGATTTTCCCTCCTGGATCCGCCCCTGGCTGCAGCGTGCCTCACAAAAATCATAACACGAGTCTGGGAACGGCACACTGCAGTGGTGCCGCCCCCTCCTGCGCGTCACCTGACCCATCCTATGTGATGCATCATACGCTGCGAGTGTGCGACGCATCACATGGGTGGGCAGGTAACCCGCAAACGCGGACATCACGGGCCTCGCGGGAGGGAGCAGCGCCGATCAGAGACCGCTCCGGATTCGGACTCCAAGAGTCCGATACCGGAGCTGTGAATTAAGGTGACGGCACACTGAACCTGGCCCCAGCATGGGGCAGTCCGCCCCACTCACCCTCAGATAATTTCCACTCGCCAAATGCGAGTAGGCGAGTGGAAATTTTGAGGGCTGTATTATACAATGTATTTACTGGTTATTATTGCTCGCTTATTTAAATGAAGAGTTTTTTTATTGAGTGCTTTGATTTACTCTAATTAGAATGTGCAATGGCAGGAAATTTGGGTAGTGGAATTATGATAGTACACAGTAAAAGGTGAAAACATATACAGTATGGAAGTGAAAAAGAGTTTGATAACATATGAGGAAAAAGCCACTAGTTTCTTTCAGAGGTTGGTAGACAGGTATGCCAAGGAGTGAAAACTGAAAAAAAAGAATGTGTTAAGGAACTTGGACTGTTAACGCAACTTAGGTAGGGAAGGGGTTAACTCGACTTTGTATTGTAATACATTGAAAAGTACTCATTATCATCTCAAAAGTCCATTTTCACACCTTCTTTATAGCACGATTAATGCCCCCCCCTCCGGTGAAATTAAATCCTTTGTTTTATCTCCCTCCAGTCACTCTGGAGAGAGATAAAACAAGCTGCAATTAGCAGCCTTACTCCTCACTGTAACAAAACGTTCAAACACTTCGCTGCTTCCTTACAACTGCTAGTGTGAGGGCAGAATACAGGGAAAGCTCTGGGGTCAATCACTGCTGTACAGTGATAAGATTCAGGGGGGTTATAATGACTGAAAATCCCTGTACAGTACAGATGCAAGATGTAACTGTAATTTCCATACACAGGCATTGTGACACATACAGATACTCGAACTGTATAGATACTGCATAGATACTCGAGTATAACGCGACCCAAATATATCGCGATGCATAGAGATTTATTATGGTAATGAGAGAATACTCAAGACTCGAATATAACGCGAGGAGCAAAATTATAAAAGTATACTGTACCAGTAAACAATTAAAATCATTTGAGTTTCTCTTAACAGTCAGGCTACGCCTCAGGCCAGGGGTGCTCTGCTCCAGAATCATTGTAGTTGTTACTATCAGCAACCCGTCTTCTTACTTGCGATAAGATGGCCGGTGGAGCGAGGTGACCAATGCAGTGACTCATTCACCAATAGCCAGCACGCTGGGAGGTGTCATTTTTTTACCTCCGGCTCCAGCAGGCAGGCTCATCCACCGCACCGTCCGGCAATAGTCAGCCACCCCGAACAAGCTCCTCGCGTCACTGCAAAGGCGCTGCATGATTATCTTCACATTCAGAATGAGGAGAAACGCACAGCATGTCTGCAGTGACGTCAGGACGGAGCAACAATAGGGTGGGGCTGACTATTGTGGGACGACGCAGTGGAAGAGCCTGCCTGCTGGAGCCAGAGGTCAGAAAACTACACCTCCCTGCGTGCTGCGCGGAGTGAGGGTGCATGCTCGATTTTAAGCCAATCTTGAATTATTGGCTTACAGCGAGAGTGTCCTCTGGCCGTGATGGATCGCACCTCTCCCGGAAATTCCTGATGTGTTTGCGGGTGTCAGGGAGCCCACATTCACTTCAGGGAGACTACCAGAACTTCCGGGAGACTTGGGATCCCTGAGCAAGTCAAGTGTTTTTTTTTTTTTACACGTGATGCAGATCTCTCGAATATAACGCGACCCCCCCATTTTTAAGGTAAGTTTTTATCACCAAAATCTAGCGGTATACTCGAGTACCAGTGTTACATTTTACTGGTGTTTTTTTGGAGGCTGCATTGCTAATAATCTCAATGTTATCACTGTGGATCCCCATAAGCAGGAGATCTGCCCATTTTATGTATTTGTATTACTTTTTTGACACTTAAGCCATTTCTCCCTGTATGCTGATAAAACAGACTCCGTGTGAAATTGTGAAAGATTAAGGGACACCATCTAGAGCTCAGATGTTTTCACTCCAACAACATTTCTGTAAAGCACACACAAATGCAGGAAACATTTAAATCAAGCAAATTTATATTATTTTCTTTTTTAACTCTCAGAACCACCATTTTTTCGTCAAAATTTCTATTTCCCTCCTATATTTGTTAGATTTGCATCCCAAGTTTTAAATAAATGTTATGATAATGGGTTTTTTTTCAACACAAATTGCTTGGTAGTGAAGTGGTTAACGGGTTGGAGAGAGAGAAAATAAATTAATGCATTTACAGTACAGGAAATCAAAACATTGCAAAGCATCTTTTCTATGGATGTATTTATTATGATCCTTTTTGGATGAAAGTGTCATAGGATTGCTAATGGAGCGTGCTTGTGGTTCCGAGTTGTAGGAGAAAATTCTTTCTAACATTTGCTTTGCTGTTGTTCTAACATAATATAAAAGCCTTAGATTATCTGCCTGACTGCATCTAGGTATCTATCTGATCCCTCTATCTATCTATTTGATCTATTTATCCCTTTGTCTGTCTGTCTGTCTGTCTGTCTGTCTGAGCTATATATCCATCTGTCTGTCTGTCTGTCTGTCTGTCTGTCTGAGCTATATATCCATCTGTCTATCTATCTATCGAGATACTGTAACTCAGCAGGAGTCAGCACTGTGCTTCTGACGTATGTTCAGCTCTTAAGCCATCGTCAATGAAGACCACTTGAAGTATATTCTGCGAAGCTTTGCTCATCACCAATTAGTTAATTTACTCTGATAAATAGGAATAGGTTGTGCACTAATGAAAAAAAATATCATTACCGTGTTTTAAACCTTTATAAAGAAGTGTATGAATCTGCAGAACCTATAAATTAGAAAACGATTTAATCACATACATATGGACCAAACCAGATTCAAATACCACACTACCACTGATAGACTGTACCTATGTTAAGGTACTGAAATGTAGCCCCTGGACTCACGGATCAGTGCTTCAGGCTCTTCTTTCTTGGGCAGCCATGGTACATGCAGAGTACTCCATAAACATTAAACTAAAACAAATATAAATCAAAAGCCTGCTCTTTATGCAGAGCCTAACTAAACAGTTGTCTCCCCTCTCTACAACATTGGGTGGCTAAACCGCTTACCAATAAGCAGAACAAAATAAATTGTACTTCTCTTAGTATCGTCAGGGCTTTTCTCCTCCTCTGCTGCACCCAGCACAAAGACTGCTCTCTCAGAGGGAACCATTGTACCTATAAAGGCAGGGCAGTTTTAATCAGGTGTCAGCTGATAATTAACCCTATAGGGCAGTTATTATTATTATTATTATTCTTTATTTATAAAGCGCCAGCATATTCCGCAGCACTGTACAATAGACACAGTATAGACGGGTTACAATACATTGAACAACATTTGACAAACAGTACAAGAGGGAATGAGGCCCTATTCCCGTAGGAACTCACAATCTGGGAGGGTTGGGGTTGGAAACAGGAGGAGAGGACTGCAAGGTGAGAGTGATTGATGGTTGCGTCAGTGAGTTGGGTGGTAGGCTTCCCTAAATAGGAATGTTTTAAGGGAGCGTTTGAAGGAAGAGAAATTAGGGGAAAGTCGTTCCCAAGTTGTTCCCAACCGTGATCCTCAAGTACTCCTAAAAGATCAGATTTTCCAGATATCTGAAGCACAGCACAGGTGATGAGATTTTCAGCTCAGTGATTGCAGGATTCAGTCTGCATTTCCCTAAGGTAATCCTTAAAACCTGTCCTGTTAGGGGTACTTGAGGACCACGGATGGGAACCACTGCTATAGGGAGGAAAGGGCTTTCTCCATCTGCCTGCTAATAAAACTGTGGTCTAATACCCTGCCCAAATCACACTGTATAAACAAATGTCTGTATATATATATATACCGTCAGGTCCAGAAATATTGGGACATCGACACAATTCTAGCATCTTTGGCTCTATACACCACCACAATGGAGTTGGAAGGAAACAACACCCCCTAGATGTAGCAAATGATTTTAATAATTATTTTGTTGGATGCGCCACCACCCTGATTGCTAAGCTAGGAAATGACACGCAATCATAAAGGCCGCACCCAGGTCAGGCCCCACCAACAGTGCAAAGACCCTGTGACGCAGAGAAATTCAGTTTTAGACCAGTGCCTGTCACTGCCATCACTAAACTTCTCTGTAACCAAAAAATGAAATACCAGTCTGGACCTGATCAAATCCCAGCAATGCTGCTGAAAATCAGTGCGCCAGCAATTGCAAAACCTGTCGCAACCCTAATCAATGAATCACTGGCGACTGGATACATACCCAAACTCTGGAAGACTGCAAGGGTGGTACCTATCCATAAAAGTGGAGACAATACTTTGGTATCCAACTACCGCCCGATATCACTGCTCCCTGTAATGTCAAAAATTCTGGAAAAATGTGTCTACACTCCATTACATGATTATTATCAGTATCAGAACTATTTAACCCCAGATCAATCAGGCTTTCGTCCAAATCATTCAACTACAACTGCCCTTTTAAAAGTTTGTAATGATATCCAAGCGGACATGGAACAAGGAAACCTAACTGGAGCCATCTTCCTTGATTTTGCCAAGGCTTTTGACACAGTAGACCATGGCATCCTATTACAAAAACTTAAAAACTCTGGTATTGGTGATAGCACGTTAACCTGGTTCCAATCATATGTGTCTGGTAGGTCGCAATTTGTGTCTTTATCTGACAGCACTTCCCTTCCCCTCCCAGTCACGTGCGGTGTACCCCAAGGCTCAATACTCGGCCCCCTGCTATTCACAATATTCATAAATGATCTGCCCAATGTCTGCAAAGCCTCAACTGTACACATGTACGCAGACGACACTGTAATCTATACCAGCAAACCAAATCTCCCACAGCTGGAGGCCGTGCTGTAAGAACAATTCACAGGGGTAGAAAAGTGGATCGCAAATTTAAGTTCCATGAATAGAATGTGATCAAGTATGTTTTTACCTCTCTGCATTATTCCAACATGAAAAAATGAAAACAAATAAAAATTACATGTAAAATAAACAAACGTCAACTACCAAGCACTGCCTGGCAATCTGCCAGATAGAGGGGACTGACATATAAATACTGCTAACACAAGCATTACTCTTAATGATTATGTATTAAATGAAAGGCCAATATATATATATATATATATATATAGCTTGTCAAAGATGTGCCAGCACTCTGGGAAATCTCCTTTGGAAATCCCAGAGTGCTGGCACATCTTTGACAAGCTATATGATTGGAGGCCAGTGTGAAGTGAAGCACCGGGTATTGAACTAAGTGACTAACAAATTGCAAACACCCCATCTATGTGTCAGGACAAAATCAAATGGCACACTGACTACAGTCACTTCTCTCAAATATCTAGGTATGTGGTTAGACACAAATCTATCTTTTGGCCCCCACATCGAAAAACTCTCATCTAAACTCTACCCCAAACTAGGTTCCCTGTACAGAAACAAATCCTGCCTGAGCCCCGCGGTAAGAAAACAGATTGTACAACAAATGCTTATGCCGACTATTGATTACGGAGATGTAGTGTATGCAGCTGCCCCGCAAACACACCTCCAGAAACTTACTACAGTGTATAACCCATTCTGCTTCTTTGTGCTACAATGTAACTACATGACCCACCATTGTGACATGTTAAAAGAACTAAACTGGCCGTCGCTGGAATCTAGATGCACCCTTCACCTTTCCAACCTGGTGTTGAAGAGCTTTTCTGGGAAGCTACCACCCTACCTGAATATACTGCTTCCCCCGGCAGTTCCCTCATCCTATAACCTCCGATCCAGGACCAGCACCTTACTTGCAATACCGCAATACAAAAAGAAAGTGGCTCGATCCTCATTTTCCTACAGAGCACCGCAAATATGGAATAACCTCCCAGACACCATCAAATCTTCCCCAGTCTAAAGTCCCTTAAGACTTCCCTATTGACATACCTCAATACGAAATGCACCTGTAAACATGTAACATAATGACTTTATTTCCTACATATTTATTTTTCTGTTAATCTGTATATTTAGTCTTCTGTTAATATCTTGCATTTTACTATTTTGTATTTCTGTAACCACTCAATGTTCTTGAACCCAGGACATACTTTAAAACGAGAGAAATCTCAATGTATCCTTCCTGGTAAAATCCTTTATAAATAAATAAATAAATGTGCTTTAACTGCAGACTGTCAGCTTTAATTTGAGGGTATGTACATCCAACTCAGGTGAACGGTGTAGGACTTACAGCAGTTTGCAAATGTGCCTCCCACTTGTTAAGGGACCAAAGGTAATGGGACAGTATAATAATCATAAATCAAACTTTCCCTTCTTAATACTTGGTTGCAAATCCTTTGCAGTCAATCACCGCCTGAAGTCTGGAACGCATAGACATCACCAGACGCTGTGTTTCATCCCTGGTGATGCTCTGCGAAGCCTCTACTGCAACTGTCTTCAGTTCCTGCTTGTTCTTGGGGCATTTTCCCTTCAATTTTGTCTTCAGCAAGTGAAATGCATGCTCAATGGGATTCAGGTCAGGTGATTGACTTGGCCATTGCATAACATTCCACTTCTGTCCCTTCAAAAACTCTTTGGTTGCTTTTGCAGTATGCTTTGGGTCATTGTCCATCTGCACTGTGAAGCGCCACTTCAGAATTCATCCTGCTGGTTTTGTCAGCAGTCACATCATCAATAAATACAAGAGAACCAGTTACATTGGCAGCCATACATGCCCACGCCATGACACTACCACCACCATGATTCACTGATGAGGTGGTATGCTTAGGATCATGAGCAGTTCCTTTCCTTCTCCATACTCTTCTCTTCCCATCACTCTGGTACAAGTTGATCTTGGTCTCATCTGTCCATAGGATCTTGTTCCAGAACTGTGAAGGCTTTGTTAGGTGTTGTTTGGCAAACTCTAATCTGGCCTTCCTGTTTTTGAGGCTCACCAATGGTTTACATCTTATGGGGTATTCACTCTGGTGAAGTCTTCTCTTGATTGTTGACTTTGACACACATACACCTACCTCCTGGAGAGTGGTCTTGATCTGGCCAACTGTTGTGAAGGGTGTTTTCTTCGCCAGGAAAAGAATTCTTCGGTCATCCACCACAGTTGTTTTCCATGGTCTCCTGGGTCTTTTGGTATTGCTGAGCTCACCGGTGCGTTCCTTCTTTTTGAGAATGTTCCAAACAGTTGTTTTGGCCGCGCCTAATGTTCTTGCTATCTCTCCGATGGGTTTGTTTTGTTTCTTCAGCCTAATGATGGCTTGCTTCACTGATAGTGACAGCTCTTTGGATCTCATCTTGAGAGTTGACAGCAACAGATTCCAAATGCAAATAGCACACTTGAAATGAACTCTGGGCCTTTTATCTGCACATTGTAATTGGGGTAATGAGGGAATATCACACACCTGGCCATGAAACAGTCAATTGTCCCATTAACTTTGGTCCCTTAACAAGTGGGAGGCACATCTGCAAACTGCTGTAAGTCCTACACCGTTCACCTGAGTTGGATGTACATACCCTCAAATTAAAGCTGACAGTCTGCAGTTAAAGCACATTGTGTTTATTTCATTCCAACTCCATTGTGGTGGTGTATAGAGCCAAAGATGTTAGAATTGTGTCGATGTCCCAATATTTCTGGACCTGACTGTATATATATATATATATATAACAGAAAAAAAAGTTTGCACTCACGGTTCACCTCACTTAGTTCAATACCCGGTGCTTCACTTCACACTGGCCTCCAATCATATAGCTTGTCAAAGATGTGCCAGCACTCTGGGATTTCCAAAGGAGATTTCCAGAGTGCTGGCACATCTTTGACAAGCTATATATATATATATATATATATATATGCCTTTCATTTAATACATAATCATTAAGAGTAATGCTTGTGTTAGCAGTATTTATATGTCAGTCCCCTCTATCTGGCAGATTGCCAGGCAGTGCTTGGTAGTTGACGTTTGTTTATTTTACATGTAATTTTTATTTGTTTTCATTTTTTCATGCTGGAATAATGCAGAGAGGTAAAAACATACTTGATCACATTCTATTCATGGAACTTAAATTTGTTTCAACTAAATCAGGGATGCCAAACTTTGACCCCCTAGATGGTTATGATATATGATTCCCAGAATTCTTTGAACGCATTAGGTGGCCGGAGAATCATTAGAGTTGTGGTTCAGTAACATCTGTGGGACCACAGTTTGTCAGTCCTGATCTAAATAATTTAACACCTGTGATGCTAACAATGAAGTGTCCATTCTATGACACACTGCAACAACAACGGCCAATTTGTATGTTGGGTCTCCCATGCATCTCACGAATAATCCCCATCTCAATCGCAAATATATTCCCTGGATTTGTCTGGTCTACAAAGATATTTCTGTTCTGTTATTTTAAGCTGAAGCGATTTGTATTTTTCGTTTGGAGGCAGACATTGTTTTTCAAACTATATACAGGATAGTAATGTCTTTTTATTTTTGTTGCCGATTTTTAGCTATAGAGCTATGTTTATAAACACTTTGGCATTGTAGAAGTCTGGATCTTGTGAATTTTACTGTATTGGTGAAATATGTTCCATGAATCTGCAAGTTTCTGCATTATCTCTGCCAATATGGCTAGTAACAAAAATGCAAATGTTTTATCAAAATAATCAACTGGAAATAAAAATTAAAAAAAGTATGTATAGACATCAAAGTTCATGGACTACATATAATTATTGCTAATTTATTCTAGGATAATAGATAAATAGTCCAGGGGAGTCAGGGTTCAATCCCTCATGTTCTTTTATACGATCAGAGGGCATTAAGGATTAACAAAATAAGCATTGCCGCTAAATAAAATGAATAACTTTATGGATACGTTATGATAACAGGGCTCAATTTGCAAACAGGGTTATTCAGAGAAAGGTGAAACTTTGGAGAACTTAAAATTCTAGGTCAAAGTAGCCAAACCAGAAAAATTCTCCCATTTATCTCACTTTCCAAATGAGCTATTTTGACCTACAATTCTCACTTCTCCAAATGTTCTCCAGAGTTTCACCTTTCTCTGAATAACCCTGTCAGGGTTATTCAAAGAGAGGTGAAAAGCAGGAGAATGACTGGAGAATGGAAAATTCTAGGTCAAAATAGCAAAACCAGAAAAATTCTCCCATTCATCTCACTTTCCAAATCGGCTATTTTGACCTAGAATTTTCCATTCTCCATCTCCAGTCATTCTCCTGCTTTTCACCTCTCTTTGAATAACCCTGTGTAAATTTTCCCTGTGATTAAAAATAATTCACCTAGTAGAAACATATAACGAGAGTCATCATGGTGAGATGATACCTCAACGTTATCTTCTGTTCATGGAACTTGTAGTAGGGCGTTTGGGGAACAGGCTCTGCTATTGTCAGGGTGAGTGAGCAAAGCAGAGGAGGATGGCTTGGCATTTCTGTCCTGGCCACCGTTTCGGGTGATAGCAATCTGATTTGCATATGATTAAGCTTTGTAATGGCACCATCGAGCTAAAACTATATGAGATCTGAGTGGGACTCGTCATACGGAAGACCTCTAGTCCTGTTGCCTGTTCCCATCAATCTCATATAACTTTGCTATTGTCATGGTGTCATATAATCTCCCTAAAACTAAACTATGGTTAAGGCGTGAATACACTTATTTTTTATGTCTGCATTTGATTGGGTTAAGTGGTCAGGTTGTTGCTTTTCTATTTGTATTTTGCAGTAATAATCATCAGTATTTGAAAAAAAAATGACTAGCAGAATCCAAGTACAGACGGGCCCAAAAAATGTATACACTCTTCAACATGAATCGTATGGGCATAAAAACGTTATTACTAGATTTATATAAACATGAAAGGGCAGCTGTAAGTCGTGTTTGAAATGTGCCATGACATTAGGTGCTCAAAGTGGTCACCATTGGCATCCAGATACTTTTGATCTCGACGCACTGCTGCATGAACAACACTGGCTAGAGTGTCCACAGGGATTGCTCTGCATGATATTTCAATGTCTTCCCTTAGCGCAGCCAGCGTAGGTGTTTTTTTTATGGTATATCACATTTATTAGTGTTCCCCACAGATAAAAATCGAGGGTTGTTAAATCTGGTGAACATAGAGGGAATTTGTCAGCACCTCTGTGTCCTATTCAACGTCCTAGCAGAATGCTCTTACGTCTCAGTGGTAGTGAGGTGGTGCGCCATCTTGCTTGACGTAAAATTGCTAATCCACATAAAGCGCACGAATAGCTGGTAAAATTAATGTGTGAAGCATGTCGAGGTGCAATGGACCAGTGAACATGCCTTCAAAAAAGAATGTTCCAATTAAACCCTTGGGTGTCAGTCCACACCATTTACTGTACAAGGTCTTCATCTTCATGTACCATTTGTGGAAACCACTCACAGTTTTCATTCTCCGATCAGGATCATCTGCAATCATGGCGTGTAACAGTCTCAGGATGCAACATTTCCAATGTGCTCTCCTCAGAATTCATTGTATGTTTGATCTGCTAATTTCTGTCTCACGTGCACATTTTTTGAAGGACTTGTTGCTGTGCGACACCTCCCAGATCTTTGCTTGTGCACATCACACACAGTGCCATCGTTTTCCAACTTATCCCAAATCCATGGGATTGTTAGTCGTGTAGGTTGTTCTGTTCCAAACTCACGTCGCCATTGTCGTTGAACTTCACACACATTTTCGAATTTACAATACCAGTTCAAAATGGTCTTGCGTTGCTTGAAAGTCAAGCGTTTCCCCACCATTTTCCTTGACTTGCTCTTGACAGTCACATGATGATAACAACGGTGCGACTACTGATATCTTTAAAGGGGGTGCCGGACAAAATCCCTACAGCCAGGTTCCCTAATGCCAACATCCCGACGTCCAACTTCCAGACAGAACAAGTGCCGGACATACCAGGTTCCCTACACGGCCAACTTCCAGACATCCATAATCCCAGCGGCTAACCCTAATACTAACACCCTAACCCTTAGGGAGTTAGGGTTAGGGCTAGGTTTAGGGGGTTAGGATTAGGGCTAGGTTTAGGGGGTTAGGGTTAGGGCTAGTTTTAGTGGGGTTATGGCTAGGTTTAGGGGGGTTATGGCTAGGTTCAGGGGGTTAGGGTTAGGTTTAGGGGGTTAGGGATAGGGCTAGGTTTAGGGGTTAGGGCTAGGTTTAGGGGATTAGGGTTAGGGATAGGTTTAGGGGGATAGGGAGTAGGGTTAGTGTTAGCAGCTGGGATTTTGGATGTCTGGAAGATGGCCGTCAGGGAGTTGTCCGTGTAGGGAAATTGGCCGTGACAGAGTTGTCTGTGTAGGGAAGTTGGCCGTCGGGATTTTGGCATTAATGAACCTGGTTGTAGGGATTTCGACCCAAACCCCTTTAAAGGAAACATAACACTACACATTGCTGCCATAATTCAATCCAGGTTTTAAAAAAGGGTATAGATAACAACTGTTGAAGTGTCTATACATTTTTTGGGCCCCTCTGTACGTATATGTGTTTCTTTATGTCAGAGTTTCAAACATCCACAAATTCGAAGCCAATGAATAAAATATAATATCTTGCATATTTAAATTTAACTATTCATATTCTGTGAACAGGAGAAATATAAAAAAAGAAGTGGAGCTATAGATCAGAGGGTAAATTTGAAAATAAATTAGGATTTGACATATGTAAGTCACTATCCATACACATCTGCTATTGGAATGTATAGGTATTGGAGTATATACACAGCATTATCCAAAGAGATCCGAATTGCTTGAGAAAGGTAACCGAACGCTGAAAATCAGCGTTCGGTTACCTTTCCTGGCGATTCGGCTATCCAGAGAGCAGGCAATTCGCCAAATCCTGGCGAATTGCCTGCACATACGGTGCCTGTTCGGTGCCTGTTCAAGGGCAGTGAAAACCCCATGAAAATGCACTGCTTCGGCTATTCAGAGAACACAAACCAGCAGTGAAAGGTTCCCCTAATGCCCTGCCATTCGGTGGTTTAATTCGGCAAATTTATTCAGGAGAATCCCATAGACTTCAATGTTAAAAATATTCCCGTTTTAATTCAATATCTAATAAACCATTCATTATAAAATTCTGCAGTAAAGAGTCTCTTTATTTATAGATTTTTTAGGATACTTAACCACTTCAATGCTAAGGACGCGCTCAGCGCGTCCTCAGCATTACCGCTGGTGTGCTGAGGACGCGCTGAGCGCGTCCTCAGCTTGGGGTCAGCGTTCGGCCGGGTTCCGGCCGATCGCTGGCCCCTCCGGTGCGGGCTGACATCCTGGATGTCAGCCCGGCATCCGGACCACCAGCCGCCATTATTAGGTGTCATCGCGGGGGCGCGATGACACCTAATTCAGGCGCCCCCCCCGCATGTGCGGAGGAGGCGCCTGAAAGGGAGGGGGGGGAGGTCCTTCGGACCTCTCTCCCTCCCGATCAGCGGCGCACAGGGGCTTAACCCAGGCATCATTTGGAAGGGCACAGCCTGCCCTTCCAAATGATGCCTGGCATTAACCCCTGGGGAGCTGGATCGCAAATCGGCGCTGAAAAGCGCCGATTCGCGATCCTTCCGGGAGCTGGCCGACATCTTGGATGTCGGCCAAGCTTCCGGGAACTCCCCCAGAGGACTGGCGTCATCGTGCGCAGCACGATGACGCCAGTCCTAGCGTTAACCCCTAACTGCCACCAAGTGTGGAGATAGGGAGTTCCAATGAACTCCCTATCTCCCGATCCGTGGCAGCTAGGGGTTAAATTTTGATATCGTTGGATCGGCCAGAGCATGGCCGTTCCAACGATACCAAACATGAAAGTTAAAAAATTTGTAAAAAAAAAAATTAAAAAAAAAAATAAAAAAAATTAAAAAAAAAATTAAAAAAAAAAATAAACACATTTTTTTTATTTTTTTTGGTTTGTTAGTGTAGCAATATTGTTCCCATTTCAATTATAATGTGAACAATGATGCTGCACTAACGATTTTTGTATGCGGTGCGTTTGTTAAAAATAGTGTAATTTTCCCCAAAAAAAATGTAACGAGACCCCATCTCTAATTTTTTTAACAAGCGCACCCCATACAAAATATAACCGCAATTGCTCGCATGTTAAAATGTGGAAAAAAACACTTTACACATTGTAAATTATTAAAAATTCATATTTTATTGCATTTTTTGTTATAATATACAGACATGACATAACGTATACATATAATAATGACATATTATGAATCTACCGAGTCTGACGGAAAGAACGATATATAATATGTCTGGGTCATATACTAAAATAAGCCTTAAAAACACGTTTAAACATGATGCGCAAAACAGGTAAAAAATGACCTCAGCACAGGGGCGGGAAAAGCCTCAGCAGCGAAAGGGTTAAGCATTTTTCTGATTTTTTTTTTTTTTTTTAAAAGTCCGATTTTTTAAAAAAAAAAATAAGTTTACTTCTTTTTTCTGTAACAGCCCTCTTTATTATCATTCCCTGGACCTCCTGTGTAAATTTCAGACATTTTCGCTCAGTAGTTTCTTTGCAAACAGCTTTTCATTTTCACAGATTCATACAAATGGTTTTGCTAATTTATTCACTGCCTCCTCTGCGTCTCAGCTGCTTCGGCTCTGTGTGATTTGGCTCCTGTTCGGCTGCTTCGCTGCGTGTGATCGGCTCCTGCTCGGGATTTTCGAAGGTTAATCCAGATGTTTTTGCTTGTTTTCAGCGTGCATTCGGTGGGTTTTGCGGTTCATTTTCGTCAGGTTTGCAGCAGCTTTTCCCTGCAATTCGGGGACCCTGTGGTGTTTGCTGAATACACCGCAGGGTCACCAAAATGGGATCGGCAAAAGGAACTGAATTGAAGAGAACGAAAAGTCACCGAACGTGCGGTGACTTTTCGAATCTCTTTGAATAACCCTGACAGTGGCAAGAAAAAGTATGTGAACCCTTTGGGTTTACGGGGAGTTTTGCATGAATTGGTCATAAAATGTGCTCTGATCTTTATCGAAGTCACAACAATTTGAAAAACACAGTCTGCTTAAAATAATACAACACAAACATTATATGTTTTCATGTTTTTATTGAACAGAACATGTAAACATTCACAGTGCAGGGTGGAAAAACTATGTGAACCTTTGGACTTAATAACTGGTTGACCCTCCTTTGGCAGCAATAACCTCAACCAAACGATTCCTGTAGTTGCAGATCAGACCTGTACAACGATCAGGAGTAATTTTGGACCACTCCTCTTCACAAAACTGTTTCAGTGTAGCAATATTCTTGGGATGTCTGGTGTGAATCGCTCTCTTAAGGTCATGCCACAGCATTTCAATCGGGTTGAGGTCAGAACCTGACTGGGCCACTCCAGGAGGCGTATTTTGTTTTGTTGAAGCCATTCTTTTGTTGAATTACTTGTATGCTTTGGGTCATTGTCCTGTTGCATCACCCATCCTCTGCGGAGCTTCAGTTGGCAGACAGATGGTCTTATGTTTTCCTGCAAAATGTCTTGATAAACTCTGGAATTCATTTTTCCATCAATGACAACAATCCGTCCAGGCCCTGAGGCAGCAAAGCAGCCCCAAACCATGATGCTCCCTCCGCCATGTTTTACAGTGGGGATGAGGTTTTGATGTTGGTGTGCTGTGCATTTTTTCTCCACACATACAGCGTTATCCAAAGAGATCCGAATTGCTTGAGAAAGGTAACCGGACGCTGAAAATCAGCGTTCGGTTACCTTTCCTGGCCATTCGGCTATCCAGAGAGCAAGCAATTCGCCAAATCCTGGCGAATTGCCTGCACATACGGTGCCTGTTCGGTGTCTGTTAGAGGGCAGTGAAAACCCATGAAAAAGCACTGCTTCGGCTTATCAGCGAACATAAACCAGCAGTGAAAGGTTCCCGAAATGCCCTGCCATTCGGTGGTTTCATGCGGCAAATTTATTCTGGAGAATCCCATAGGCTTCAATGTTAAAAATATTCCCATTTTAATTCAATATCTAATAAACCGTTCATTATAAAATTCTGCAGCAAAAAGTCTCTTTATTTATAGATTTTTTTAGGATACTTTAAGCATTTTTCCGAATTTTTTTTTATTTAAAAGGTCCTTTTTTTTTTATTTTTAAGTTTACTTATTTTTTCTGTAACAGCCCTTTTTATTATCATTCCCTGGACCTCATATGTAAATTTCAGACATTTTCGCTCAGTAGTTTCTTTGCAAACAGCGTTTCATTTTCACAGATTCATACAAACGGTTTTGCTAATTTATTCACCTCCCTCGTCTGTGGTCTCAGCTGCTTCGGCGGATTGCTTGTGTGCGATCGGCTCCTGCTCTGGCTTTTTCCGTGGTTTTCGCAGGTTAATCCAGATGTTTTTGGGGGTTTTCGGCGTGCATTCGGTGGGGTTTGCGGTTAGTTTTCGTCAGGTTTGCGGCAGCTTTTCCCTGCAATTCGGGGGCCCTGTGGTGCTTGCTGAATACACCGCAGGGTCACCGAAATGGGATTGGCAAAAGGAACTGAATTGAAGAGAACGAAAAGTCACCGAACGTGCGACGACTTTTCGAATCTCTTTGAATAACCCTGATAGTGTTGTGTGTTTTTTCTAAACAACTCCATTTTGGTTTCTTCTGTCCACAGAATATTTTGCCAGTAGTGCTGTGGAACATCCAGGTGCTCTTTTGCAAACTTCAAACATGCTGCAATATTCTTTTTGGACAGCAATGGCTTCCTCCGTGGTGTCCTCCCATGTACTCCATTCTTGTTTAATGTTTTCCTTATTGTAGATGTGTCAACAAAAATGTTAGCATGTGCCAGGGATTTCTGTAAGTCTTTAACTGACACTCTAGGATTTTTCTTTACCTCATTAAGCATTTTGCGCTGTGCTCTTGCAGTCATCTTTACAGGACAACCATGCCTAGGGAGAGTAGCAACAGTGCTGAACTTTCTCCATTTATAGACAGTCTGTCTTACCGTGGACACATGAACATCAAGGCTTTTGGAGATACTTTTGTAACCCTTTCCAGCTTCATGCAAGTCAACAATTTTTGATCGTAGGTCTTCTGAGAGCTCTTTTCTGCGAGGCATGGTTCACATCAGGCAGTGTTTCTTGAAACCAGTAAACCCAAAACTAGTGTTTGCTTTTAAAGGGCAGGTCAGCTTTCAGCAACACATCCAATAATATCACACTGATTGGACTCAAGGTTGGCTCACTCCTGGCTCCAATTAGATCTTGGAGAAGACATTAGGCTAGGGGTTCACATACTTTTTCCACCCTGCACTGTGAATGTTTACATGTTATGTTCAATAAACACATGAAAACATATAATGTTTGTGTTGTATTATTTTAAGCAGACTGTGTTTTTCAAATTGTGGTGATTTAGGCTAGGGTCAGACGAAAGCATTTTTCCCCGTGAACGTGAAAAAGTGCGTCCGAACGCATTGACGTATTTTTTCACGGAATGCGCAAAAACGTCAGACGACGCGCATTTTCAGGCGTGATTTTGTACGGATCGTCAATAAAACTCTTTTTGCGTCTGGATGTTATGTAGGCTGGACATTAGCAGTGTCTGACATCTCCTAATCACGCAAACACGCCGCTATGCCGCAGCTGCGCACTCAGTACGTCAGTACTAGCGGTTTAGCGTTCTCAGAAAAATGCGTTCAAATTCCACTTGCGTTGCACGGCCGGACTTTTGTGCGGCCGTACATCGTATATTGGCCGTCATTGCCCGTCATCTGCTGCTAGTGCGGCCGTAATTATGTGCGCCAGAACGCACGTTAAAAGTGCGCTGGTCTGACCCCAGCCTTAGATGAAGATTAGAGCACATTTTATGACCAATTCATGCAAAACTCCACGTAATCCCAAAGGGTTCACATACTTTTTCTTCCCACTGTAGGTGGACAAAAACCCTTTTAACTTCGGTCTTGCAGGGTTTTCGTGCTCAACAGGAAAAAAAATATATGTTTCAGCACGAAGAACAGCAGCCCCATGGGCCTCCAGAGCAAAAAATCCCCCCATCCTTAATGCTGAAATATGTTTCAGCACCAAGGACAGCACCAACCAAATGCAGCCAGACTGAAGGAACAGAAAAAAACGCTGCGTTCGGCAAAGAAAAAAGCCTCGTCGTTTTAAAATAATTGGGAATCCAAAAATCAACAAATAAAAAGGCTTTTTGCTGCAAATGAAAAGAATAAACGGTTGAATAAATATTTGATAAAAACGGGGATTTTTTTTCTACATTGAAGCCTATGGGATTCGCCTGGTCAAACCTGACAAACTAAATCACCCTGACATTTCAGTGCTGTTCGGAGTTCTCTGAATAGATTAGCTTATCTATGGGGAATTTCACTGCCGCCTAACGGCGCTGTATGTCCCTGCCCATGGCCTGTGGTGCTGAATACAACAGATTCAGCACCACGGGCAATGGACAGGTGAGTCTAAGACTTGAAACAGTATAACAAATTGATTTGTAAAAACAAGATCAATAAGTTTCATACCATTTTGCTTCGTTTTCGTTCTGTTTCAGACTAAATCGATTCGTTATTTTGGAAATGCTTCCGCAATACGAATCGGTATAATTTCATCTGAATTGCGATTCAGAATTAAACGAAATGTGCATATATAGCTTTTGAGATATGTTTTTCAGTTTTCAGAAACCGATACTTTAGTATGAATGGAATGAGGCAGTCGAGAAGTTGATGCTACTAGAGCTGTGCTATGCAGGTATCACCCGAGTCACCAACTATTATGTACTTGACCTTCATCCAGGTATGACCTCATAAAATCTGAAGTTTGCAGAAGGCAAGGTTTTACATTTCATAAGGCCACAGGACCTATGCATATCATTCATGGAGTCTTGAAGTATGAACCCAAAGGCAATTATCTGAATTATCTATGCACCCTGAGCACTTTAGCTTTTTTTTAAGCCATCAGGCTGCGTGGAGTGTCCGATATTTTCTTGCCCACCTTCTGGACTCGATTGGCAGCTACAGCTGTTTGACGCAGGAAGGTTTCCTCTGTCCTCATAGCTGTCACACGCCGGCGGGGGATTTTCAGGCTGACGTCAGCGGGTCTCCAGAAATGCTCAAGGAGCAAGCCCTTGGGGAGAACACAGCTGTCGGCTGTCAGTTTCCACAAGTGTTCAGCGTAGTGAATGCCAGACTATGTGCCCACTCTCAGGGACCAGTGCTTCGTGGGCAGCACTGATCCTGTAACGTGTGTGCAGAAGTTACGTTAGATACTCAGTTTACAGAAGTAGCTTAAAGGATGTCTACATTGTAGAAGTCCTAGAAAGAATATTGAGGAGGAGCCCAGGGCTGCTGGATAAGATAAAGAACTATTAATAAATATAATTGTGCACATGCTGTCGTCAGTATCAACACGATTACTAATGGGGTAAAAAAGGGGTGTGTAAATGTTAAGTAGATGTGTTCCCCATTTAAAGAGTTTGTGTGCGGGTTAGTAGCCAAGGAGATACAATATGTCTGGTTCATCTCCCACACCAAATTGTTAAAATGAACGCATTTATTGAATTTATTGCAGAGTTTTCCTAATTTTTCTTTCTCGTTTTTTTTTATTATTATTTATTTAAAACAGACCAATTTTCAATGTAGCAATTTTGATATTCCCTCGTCCTGTACTCCCCTCTGTGTATGATTGTTGCAGAACATTTTTCGATTCCCATCTTGTCTTGGCAACAAGAGTAAACACAGAAAACCGTAGAGATCATTTCTCCTCCGGGTGCCTCCGTAGGAAGCGAGCCACAGCATTATAACAACCTCTGGGGAATTCACACTGACGTCAGCATTCACCTCAGCATCCCAGATTCCTGTCGACTTGCACAGAGACACGAGGAACCGGCATAAACATCCAAGTGCCTTTACCCATTAGCAACCTAGGCATCGGGTTAATTGGTTATGATTATTTAAAACAGTTTAAATCAGTAAAAACAAATACAAAATTTAATGGACAATATATATATATAAATATATATATATATATATTAAGGTCCAAGGGACCCCACAAACAGGTGTAACGAAGCGTTCCTTGGTCTGGTGCTCCACCTGACTGCAAGCAGCATAGATAAATATTAAAGATACAGGCGCACACAGAGGCTGTAATAAAAATAAAAAATATATTTATTGTATAGGATCAACATTTCAGTCCCGACTGGGACTTTCCTCAGGAAAGTTCCTCAGGAAAGTCCCGATTGGGACTGAAACGTTGACACTTTGCAATAAAAATATATTTTTATTTTTATTACAGCCTCTGTGTGCGCCTGTATCTTTAATATTTATATATATATATATAGATGCAATTTCTGAAAATGATGGCGGCACTCCAGGACTGTTAAACTTTCTTTATTACATGTTTCGACGTTTCAGCCTCTCCCCAAGGCTTTCATCAGGATACATAAAAATGTATCTTATTAAAGCCTCGGGGAGAGGCTGAAACGTCGAAACAACATTGAGCCGGACGGCAGGCACTGGGCAATTGTAACAAGATTAAAGCAGGAAGGCATGGCAGATTGCTGGATATATATATATATATATTTTCCTATTTAGTTCATTAGTTTTATTTTTTTAGTCTGATGAACCGAATCCTGGCATAAGCTTTATTGACCCAGGCCAGACACTACTCACCATCATTTCCACCCTCCTCCAAGTAATTCATTATGGCACCCACATGATTCCCATGGATTAGGAGCCAGGGAGTTGGGCTACAAACCCAACTGGTACTGGCTTCTCAAACTGTTGTTAATTTATTGTAGCCCTGTCTATGTTGTGCCCATTTTACAGCGCTGAGGAATATGCTGGTGCTTTATAGATAATGATTAATAATAATAACACAAATATCCTCAACAATTACAGTATTAGCCCTCACCCATCGGCCATAGATCGGAGCTGGGAGATGGACAATTGCATGTCTACCCAAAATTTCTGTTGTCTACCTGCCCTCTCCCATAGCCATGGGAATAGCAGAGGAGCCGTTAGAGTTAACATGCGGGGCTGTTATATTATACCGCTCACTTGTCAATGCTAAAGCTCACGTGGAATAGAGTTCTATGTATTTCAAGATATGTCCTAAGTGGGTGCAGCACAAGATGCAGGGGCTTTTGGCTCTCTGTCCATGGTCCATCCCAGGCTGCCTTTTTTGATATTGTTTTACTAATTCTGGAAATTCCCTTCTCTTCCCCGTCCGCTGTAAATAATGGCATTGATTTAGTTACGTCCACACCAATCTGATTGGAGGCCATGTCCTGCAATATTTGCATAATCTTGGAATTTTAATTATTATTTATATTTTTTTAAATCTCTGTTGTAAGAGATAGCTGCCTTTCTCGCTGCGCCGCTCATTAGTGATGAGCAGATTGGGAAAAGATCTGGTCTGGAAAGCGATTCGACAATTCTTTCAAGATATTCTAATAATCATGCATAATTTGGGGGACCATCTGCATGGTTGCAACAAGAAAATATTATATCTTCAGCCTGAAACATGTTGATTATTTTCTATCTTTCAGGATAAAGTGTGTCCATTTATGTTTTTTTTTCGTGGTTGCTTATATAACAAGCATTAAGGAACACCGTTATGAAATGGATCTGCCCACCAGCTTATCTAGGCCCATAGATGATTTATCCTGCTGGTTTTGCACGAGGACACATGGCTACGCAAACACATACAGGGTTATTCAAAGAGATTCGAAAAGACACCGCACGTTCGGTGACTTTTCGTTCTCTTCAATTCGGTTCCTTTTGCCGATCCCATTTCGGTGACCCTGCAGTGTATTCAGCAAGCACCACGGGGTCCCCAAATTGCAGGGAAAAGCTGCCGCAAACCCGACGAAAACTGACCGCAAAACCCACCGAATGCACGCAGAAAAGCCACAAAAACATCTGGATTAACCTGCCGAAAACCAAGCCCGAGCAGGAGCCGAACACAGCCGAAGCAGCCGAAGCAGCTGGGACCGCAGATGAGGGAGGTGAATAAATTAGCAAAATAGTTTGTGTGAATCTGTGAAAATGAAACGCTGTTTGCAAAGAAACTACTGAGCGAAAATGTCTGAAATTTGCATATGAGATCCAGGGAATGATAATAAAGAGGGCGGTTTCAGAAAAAAGAAGTGACCTTAAAAAAAGTTTAACCTGACCCAGCTTATCTTTGTCACTTGCAGGGGGTGGAGAGGAGCTTCCCTGCCATCTCGCTCTGCTCACACTGGGGTCTGATGACTGGGTATATATGTATCTGGGGTCTGATGACTGGGTATAGATGTATCTGGGGTCTGATGACTGGGTATAGATGTATCTGGGGTCTGATGTCTGAGTATTAATGTTATTTTTGTAAGATAATTTAAGGGTGTGTGTTTAAGTGCAGAGTTAAGGGCTGGGTAGGGGTTAGGTGGAGCAACTGGTTATGAGTAACTCTTATGGTCTGGTTAGTAGCTTGGGACGTGAAATTTTGAGCCCTGCTATCAGTATTAAGTACATAAAGTTCTAATGATGTGGGGGGGACATGTCATCTGTGCCCTTTGTCCAATATTATAGAACAAACTCCGGAATGTGGAGATCTCTTCAATAGAGACAAGTGCAGCAGACGAAACAATGAAGAGAGACAGAGTGTAACTCATGGGCATTTTGACAAGTCGTCTCGTGGCTGCACAAGCAAACTGCAAAGTAAATCTTCTTTCCCATGACATTAATTAAATAATAAATTGCAAAATAAGTGCAGAAAAATAATAATAATGCGCAAAAAAAACAAATCTCACTGAAGCAGTTACACCCTTTACAATATTATTTGGACGTAGCTGTGTGATGCCATTAGAAAATGAATATTATTACACTGTTTATTTGCACTCTCAGGGCTCTATTACAATCCTAGCATTAAAATGCGGGCGCAAGGGAGGAAAAACTGTGCCCACACTTTTCCCCCTTGCGCCCGCTTTTTAACGCTGGATTACAATGCAGGCGCAAAAAATGCTGCCTGCATTGTTTCCGCCCATTAAAATCCTGGATGCTCGCGGCAGCGCTGAGTGCAGCCGCGAGCATCCACTCGCTGGAGTCCATAGGACTCCATTGAGCTCCCCCCTGCCGGTCACATGACCAGCCGGATCTCGCCTCGCGAGATCCGGCCGGTCGGCGTAGTGATACGCTGGGAGAGACTGGGGGGACTTTTTCCCCCAGTCTTTCCCTGCTCTCGCCGGCAGGAGGAGGCGGTTGGAGCCGCGGTCCTCCCCGCGGGACAGAGGGTGAGTATTAGATGCTTTTTTTTATTTTTAAAGCTGGTGTTAACGGATTCTGCAAAAGCGGAAGTCCTGGCTCTGGTTAACTTTTCGCTGACCAGAGCCAGGCGCTAATCAGCGCTGGGACTTTGTAATACCAGCACCGATTAACACTTTGCGCTCCCCATGTTAAGCATAGGGAGCACAAAGTACACTAACCTAGCGCTGAGGAGCGCAAGGTACCAAACACAAAGGGGTTTTTTAACCCGTTTGTGTTTGGATTGTAATATGCGGTAACACCGCAGCAAACGTTAATGCTCACGTAGGTGAGCGTTAACATTTGCGTGAAGAGTGTAATAGGGCCCTCAATGCTTATTTCCTAGTTAATGTACACTTTTTTTCACTGATATATTGCTTATTATTTTAAAAGTTATTTATATCTTTTAGGATTTTTAATTGTTAAGTCGTAAAGACACAATACAAATCACACAATGGGTATTTCTGGTATGAGCTGTACAGCTCTTAGTCCTGAACTCCCATGCTGACAGGATGGAATGAGATGCTATGTTTTGTAAATTCCTTTATTTGGGTTAGCAGCTGATTACATTCTTGATATTCCTTGCGTATTCTCCATGCAGCGAGGCAGCGATTATACTTTTTAGTTTGTTGCCTGTTCTCCAGTTTCGCTTATCTCTCTCCTCCAGCTTCCTCCTGGCACTTGGGGAACGGAGCAATGGAAAACCACTGGATACGGCCAGTGTGAGATATCAAGGTCCAGCAGGCAAAGCCAAGGTCGCGTTGGCTAACTTTGACAACCTAGATGTTTGCAAATAGAATTTCCAATCCACCAGCCTTAAGGCTGCATGTCATTTGACATTTAATTAAGAAACAACTGCGATGCCAAGAGTAGATATTCTATATCTAGAGCAACATATTATTTCATGTAGCTGCTATAATCTACTTCTCTTTAATATCGGGGGCGGACACTTTCATTAAGAAAATAATATCTTTAAGTAAAAAATTCCTCTCTTTCACATTGATACTGATGCAACATGTACAAATCAATATTTGTTCCATCTTGGGCTATTACAAACCATGTTTGTGCTACAGCACGTTCAGTGGCAGAGGTTTCAATAAGTGCTATTTTCCGGTAAAGGTATGTGTATTTGAGTGTCAGACATTAAAATAAAAACGTTTATACCTTTAATACGGGGCTGGACAAATGGTATATTCACTCAGAGGACAAGTCCTTTAAAAGCAAGGCATACAAGTGTATTCACAAAAGGTGAAACTCAGGAGAATTGGCAGGAGAAGTGAAAAATCTAGCAGGGTTATTCAGAGAGCGGTGAAAAGCAGGAGAATGATTGGAGAATGGAAAATTCTAGGTCAAAATAGCCAATCCAGAAAAATTCTCCCATTCATCTCACTTTACAAATCGCCTGTTTTGACCTAGAATTTTTCATTCTCCATTTATTCTCCTGCTTTTCACCGCTCTCTGAATGACCCTGTAGGTCAAAATAGTCAAGCCGTTCCATATCGGCTATTTGGTCTAGATTGTTCTTTTCTTCTGGCAATTCTCCTGAGTTTCACCTTAAGTCAATAGACCTGCCAGTTTCTTACAGGTCTATTCAAAGAATGGTGGAACTCAGGAGAATGACTGGAGAAGTGAAAATTTTAGGTCAAGATAGCCAAAAACACTATTAGGTCAAAACGTTGGTGAAATGCCCAGGTTTTCATTGCTTTCGTTCAAACAGGTGAATCCCATTGGTATCAATGTAAAAAATTCCCTAGTTTTAGTAAAATTTTATTCAACAGTTTGCCTTTTTTGCTCCAAATGAAAAGAATATTTTATTAATTTATTTTTTAGATTTTTTTAGACATTTTTCTGGATTCTTTGGCAACATTTTTGATTCAGATTTTTGTAAATGGTGCTTTTTTTTATTCTGTAACAGACCTTTTTATTGTTATTCATAGGACCTTATATATTATTTTCATGCATTAGTTTTGTTTTAAACGCCGTTTAAAAATTAGCATCCTCACCCCCCCTGTTCGTTGGCTGGTCGGCTTTTTCCGGTGGCGTTTGGAGGCTGATCGGAGGTGAACGTCGGTCTGTTCGGCGGCCCGTTTGGTGCACTTTGGGGACTCTGTGGTAAATGCTGAATTCACAGCAGGGTCGACAAATTCAGCTTGCTTAACTCTGACAGGCCGGTCCTAGAAGTGGCCGGATCTATCCTAAGAGGAAATGAACACGGGGCAGTGCAGGGTCTAAGGCAAAAACAGAGTCAATAATAGCCAGGATGGGTACACAGAGAACACAATACAACAATATGTTAAGTGATAACTCGTACACACATATACATAAATACGTATCGCAAAGTAGTGACCCCTTCTGGATGGCTCCTACAATCTTCATTCATATATAACAATAAAAGTGGGTAAATTGAAGGGGTCTCACTGACATTGTACCTTGAAAAAGTCACTCTAAAGTGATGAAATGCATCGGTTGTTATGTCCATTTATTAAATCTTTATATTGATCATCTACTATCTCCAGTGCCTTTCTGTTCCAAAATATGCTGTCCAGATTCATATGGCTCTCACACTGATATGAGTTGGTTACAGTGGTGGCGAGCAGCAGACTAATTGTCACATCTTCTGCCCTGCAGTGCTTCCAGGGGGATCTGGGCATCCGGCAGCATTGCTGGCTGGCTGGGTGCCAGGAGTTCAGGCTGGTCAATCGGCGTCTGGAGGGGCGGGGCTTGGCGTGATGACACAGAGCCGCCAGCCTTAAATATAGGGCGTGAGATTCTGCTCGTCGCCCTGACGTGGAGTTATTCCCGCGTCGCCAGCTGATCTCAGTTATCTGTCTCAGTGTATTTTGCCAAGTTGCTGATTCTGCCTGTATGTGGACCCTGCTTGTGATTGACCCAGACTGCCTGCTTGACGATTCTTTTTTTAATCCCCTATGTGTGTGTATGTTGAATTCCGTATACACAGTGTGTGTGTGCAGATCATATCACGCTATCTCTGATTGGGGATCTGCCCTGCAGGTTGTTGAATCCATCTCATGTTCATGTTGCCTGGCTGGTTTTAAGTCTATAGACCCATCATACCACACTGTCTCTGTTTGTGGGTCTGCCCTGCAGGTTGCTGAATTCCTCAACTCCTCATGTTGCCTGGCTGGTATTAAGTCTATAGACCCATCATACCACACTGTCTCTGATTGTGGGTCTGCCCTGCAGGTTGTTGAATCTATCAGCCATTCATGTTGCTTCGCCGGTATTAAGTCGACACACATTATACCGCACTATCTCTAATTGTGGGTCTGCCCTACATGTTATTGAATTTATTATAAATTCATTCTACCTTAATGAGAATAAGTATATGGGAGTCCTCTCTGTTGCCAATCCTACCTGTACGACTAACCTCTCTGGTGCCAACTCGGAGCATACTTGTGACCACGCTTTTGATAACCCAAGTTCTTTATATATCTTGCTACACTATCTCTGTCTATGTATAGTTAACTTGCCTTCGCTCAGTAGACACTTGGTCATGATATCATTTGCTACTGAGTGGTATCTAGTATTCTGTCTCACCTCCCTGGCTGGGAGTGCTAGGTGTGGCCTTTCTGACTACTATAAATTCAAGTATCACAGAAATCTGTCCAAAAGGATCGAAACCACTCTGATCTGGGGTGAGCGCCATTGCGAACGTGACACTAATATTATACAGTAGCAACGAGGAGGCTGTGTACTATTGATGTGCTATTGTTAAAGTTTTCTCTTGTGAGCATTACATTTTGCAGGGGTTGACAATTATACCCTGTACTAGTCGTATTGCCCTATGCACTTGCATTTTGTTTTTCAGTGTGAGCCTTTCAATTTACTCACATTTATGGCAACACAGAGAACTCAGTATGCAGAAACAAAAGGGTTAATAAAGCACACACGTAGTCAAAAAGGTATATCCAAGGTTAGTACATGGGGTAAATACATCACAAGGGGGTAAAGGCAGAGAGACTAGTCAGGAGAACTAGCTGAGGTCGGTACATGGAATATCAGAACAAGGAGTGACAGCAATTGACAGAAAAACCAAAAATAAATACAAAGGCAAGAGCAACGGGAAACAAATGGATTGAAAAACTATGGAAAGCATAAAGTAAACAGAAGGAACACAATGCAAGGGCAACAGGGAAGCAAATAAACAAAACAAATACCCAGCACCATGTTGGAAACATCCCTTAAATAGTGAGTATGTTAAGTGCTCTGACAGGTGGGTACTGAAGACAGCTGATGGTTTCAAGAAAACCCTGGACTGGATGCAGGAATGGCAGTGCAAGAACTATGAGCCGGCCAGGATCGGTTCATATGGGATCGTGATATAGACACAGGTCTCCTTAAAACAGTGGAACTTCATCCCCTAGAAATAATCACTCAACATCACCTCTGCCACTGATGTTGTAGACCACATTACACACATTGCTTTCCCATTATGCAAATCATCATGGTAGGTGTCATTTTATCACCACCAGGAGCCTGAAACCTCAATGAGGAACTGTTCCTTGTTTTTTTATCTACTTAACTTGACCCATTAGCTCCAGCCATAATAATTTTTTTAAGGTAGCGTCACGAATTCTGAGCATGTTTGCTGCTGTTCGGTGTCGTACCTCCAGCTCCATCTCCTTCTTGAGGTTCTGGCGGCTCATGTCATTCGCCCATGGTCTGGTGCTCTAGCGTGATGCGACCAATGGGTGTGTTTCTGGACCTATTTAGACTCACTCAGTTCAGTACCCGGTTTTGGTTCTTTATACCCAACAGTGCATGTTATTCTATTCTGATACTGTGTGTACCAACCTGGGCTATTCTCTCTGTATATTCTGATCTCTGGTGTCCTGATTACCTGGCTAGCATGAGTACCCATTGTGTTACCGGCATCTGGCTTGCAGGACTCCTCCTCTAGTTCTGACCTCGACTTGTATACCTACTTCTTTCTTGTTGTTTGTGTGTATATTATCTTTTATCTAGTATTACCCAGCTATTCGAAGGACCAGTAGGTTTAGGGTGTGATTCGATCTGTGTTGGTTTTATGATCTATGACAGGTAGTATCCCCCATACACAACTTGAGCTATTATCTTATTGTATACAATATATCTTTGTTACATTGTATTGTACTAGAAATTGGCAAACAAGTTTACCTGTTATTTTCACTGGTATCTCATCCTGATTTCCACACGCAAATCTAAATCTGTTTACCTTTTAAGTGACATATGATTGATGGCTAAGGTCAGACAACATTACCGAGAGCCTCAAGGAAGAAATTCAGGGCAAACTCAGTCCTGAAAGCTAAATACAAGTCACACTTTACCTTAGAATGCCATATAATAGATGGAGACGGTTAAGGAAATGCAGGTCGAGCTCCTCTTATCCAGAATTCTAGAATCCGGAAAACTCTGAAAACCGGGATTTTCTGGCGCCGTCTGCATTTTACTAAATCCAGTTCAGGTGCTCTCTCGCCGCGATCCTCTAAAACCTCTGATTCTCCTGGATTCCTGGAAGAATCCGAAATATGGAATGCTCGGGTCTTGAGACGTCTGTATAAAAGGTGCACAACCTGTATCTTTTTTCTGGATTGTGGGACGAACAGGTAAATGTATTGGGCTCTATTACATTCTTTGCACAAAAACGCATTAACGTGAGGGGAAAAACCCTTTGCGCTGACCGTCAAATTACGACGTTAGCACAAACGATGCGCGTTAACGTCTAACGCGAGTTACCCTGCGCGAGCGAAAGTTCGTGCGCGCATCCCATACTTCACATTGTGAGCGCAAATGTGTTTGTGCGCTGGTACTACAATCGATGGGCAACTTTTTATGAACGACGTTTGCGCGCATAATTTTAACGTCTTTGAAAAGCTGGTGGTAACTGCAAATCTGAACGTCCTGGCCGAAACCAAATATACCAGCACGAAAAAAAAATACAGCAAAGTATAGTTACACGTTCTACGCCTAACCAAACAATAAAATAGAGAGGTTGTGCGTGTTTTAATTATTGCTGCAGCATATATACTCAGATTGGGAGACAATTGTGGTTCTTAATTCCGATTTGCTGAATCGCGTGAAAAAACAGTCTGCCCACCGATTTCTGCACGTAACGTTAATTTGCGCTCACATTTTTGCATGTCTTTTTTACGTGCGTTATTTTTTGACAGAGGAAAAAATGCGCACGGATTGTAATACCAGCGTTAATTTATGCGAGTTAAGGTTTAACGCTTCGTGCAAAAAATCACGCATTGCGCGTACGTTTTTGCACGAAGAATGTAATAGGGCCCTTCATTTTATGGTGGTACTGGCCCTTTAAAAGGTGTTTTTTCCTTCAGGAATTGGAGTGCCCAGGGCCCTTTATCTTTTCTTCTTGTGGATATGAGAGAAGTGGTCCCTCTGAAGCCCTTGAGCACCCTGTTATATATATATATATATATACAGTTGTGTTCAAAATTATTCAACCCCCACTGAAATTGAGTGTTTTGGCCAGTTTGACATTGATTTTGATCATTCAGTCATCTTGCTTACAATTAAATCAAAGAGGCACGTGTAGGTCAGACAAATATAACATAACATTTATAATGAAATAACCACAAATGTCTTTTCTGTGCTCACATCATTATCAGTTTTATTCAACCCCCAAGTGACATTCAATCTTAGTACTTAGCTTTTAAATGTGAAGCATAGCTTGACACAAGTGTCTTGCAGCGATCTACGGGTATCTTCGCCCATTCGTCATGGGCAAAAGCCTCCAGTTCAGTCACATTCTTAGGCTTGCGCACTGCAACTGCTTTCTTTAAGTCCCACCAGAGGTTCTCAATCGGATTTAAGTCAGGTGACTGCGATGGCCACTCCAAAATGTTCCAGCCTTTATTCTGCAACCATGCTCTAGTGGACTTGGAGGTATGCTTGGGATCATTGTCCTGTTGAAAGGTCCAACGTCTCCCAAGCCTCAAGTTTGTGACGGACTGCATCACATTGTCATCCAATATCTCCTGGTACTGAAGAGAATTCATGGTACCTTGCACACGCTGAAGCTTCCCTGTACCTGCAGAAGCAAAACAGCCCCAAAGCATGATTGACCCCCCGCCATGCTTCACAGTAGGCAAGGTGTTCTTTTCTTCATAGGCCTTGTTCTTCCTCCTCCAAACATAGCGTTGATCCATGGACCCAAACAGTTCTAATTTTGTTTCATCAGTCCACAGAACACTATCCCAAAACTTCTGTGGTTTGTCCACATGACTTTTGGCATACTGCAGTCGACTCTTCTTATTCTTTGGAGACAGCAAGGGGGTGCGCCTGGGAGTTCTGGCATGGAGGCCTTCATTACGCAGTGTGCGCCGTATTGTCTGAGCTGAAACTTCAGTACCCACATCTGACAAATCTTTTCTCAGTTCCTCAGCAGTCACACGGGGACTTTTCTCCACTCTACGCTTCAGGTAGCGCACAGCAGTCGAAGTCAGCATCTTCTTTCTGGCACGACCAGGTAGCGTTTCAACAGTGCCCTTTGCCTTGAATTTGCGAATGATGCTTCCTATGGTCTCTCTTGGTATGTTTAACATCTTTGCAATCTTCTTATAGCCATTGCCCTTCTTGTGAAGAGTAATCACCTCTTCTCTTGTCTTCCTGGACCATTCTCTTGACTTCACCATGTTTGTAACCACACCAGTAAATGTCTAGAAGGAGCTGAGTATCACAGTCATTTTAAAGCTGCCTAATTGGTGCTTATTATGCTTTATTGCTGCTCCGTAACATCCACAGATGTTTTCAATACCTGATTGAAAACACTTGAATGAACCTCTGTTCTTCAGAGTGGTAGTCTTTAAGGGGTTGAATAATTGTGTCAATGAAGAATTCGCAAAAGAAACATTTACTACTGTATTACAAAACCAATTGATGTCATTTAAGTTGCATATTGTTCTTTAAAAAGTCCTTGTAGGATTTCATTCTGAATACAATTACAAATGTACACTAAATTCCCTAAAACCCTTTACAGCATTGGGGGTTGAATAATTTTGAACACAACTGTATATATATATATTTATGTGTTGTTTTACAGGCGCATTGAGTCCATCTCTGCAGTTTTTGCAACATTCTCTTATACGTAAAGAGTTAATGAAAACATATGGTGATGAGTCATGCACATAATTAGCAGCATATGTGCATCAATATGTAGACCAATATAGTCTGAATATATATAGTGTCCCAATAATATCCATATATAGCTAATATTTTGATGGTAGTAGCAAGCGATTCCATGCTCATGTATGGTCACTGCGGTCCTGCAGGATCGAGGACCCGAAATATCAGCTAGATTTTATTTATTTTTAAATTGGGTGCATTTTTTCACTTTTTTTTTTATGTTGCACCGTTATGCCAAAAGTGTTAAAATTCGGTTTTCTAAATTTCCAAATCAATCTACACTCAATACTACAAAACAACAAAGTAAAAAACAGGACATACTTGAAAACGAGAGAAATCTCAATGTATCCTTCCTGGTAAAATCCTTTATAAATAAATAAATAAAATCTTACAGATATATGTAAGGACATTTTTTTTTTCATTTTTGGAATGTCGCTTCCCAAAATGTCAGCTGAATTTATGTATATATATATATGTTTGCAATTTTGTAAGGCATTCTAAATACTAAAGGAGTTATGCTCTCTCGTTCCCTGCACTTCTGGGGATCAAATTTCTCGACCCTGCGGTGAATTCGGCAGGGTCCCCGAAGTGCAAGGAACTGATTCAAAAATCTGCCCAAAAAAAATCACTGGAAAATCCACTGAAAACCCCCGCAGATAAGCCGCCGATACGATCCGTAAATCAAATCGATCTGAAATGCAGCAGAAAACCTGCTGAACGTACCCGACGACCTGCCACAAACCCACCGAACGTGTCAGATAAAATCTGCCAGTCTGTCGAACACAGCGCCAACCAGCTGCCGGAAAAAGTCGACAAGCCGACGATTGGGGTATGTCTCCTCTTTGGAAATTTCATTGCCGTTGAACAGGCACCGTATTTTGCTGGCAATTCACCAAAAGTTGCCAAACTGCCTTCTTTGTGAATAGTCGAATGGCCACGAAATTGCAATGTATGGGGAAATTCACTGTTCGGCGCATTTTGGGGGGCAACTTTGGATCTCTGTTATTAACCCCTATAGTGCTACAATGCGGCAGCTTCAATTATATAATTATTGCAGGATTTTTCATATGAAACCACCATAAAATATCCAATCATACTTGCTATGATTTTCCGAAATATTCTCCCACACAATGTACAGTAAATGTAGTCGCAGTACGCAGAAATTTTCGGATTTTGGAGCAAGTCCTAAGCTGTTTATGCTTTTGCAGTTAGTTTGGGTTCATTCTTGTTTTTGGGGTTCTGAGAGGTCATATCTTTTCGGCTGTCTGGTTTGTTGAATTTAATAGCTTGTGCGTCACCACCAGTCCCAGGAATGATTAGTGCAGAGCTTTATGGTTTTATGATACAGTTTTTCTACGGTTTTGGATTCCTGCCTATGCAATTATCTGAGTAGGAGTGGATCAATACTGAAGGGCATTTCATGGTCTGCTTACGCCTTGCTGATGTATGTCATTACTTTCTCTCCTACTTGAGGGTCCCGAAATGCCCTTCCTAGAAGACTTCTAACTATGGCTTTCAGATTGATGTGGAAACTATGAATGGTATGCGTTCAAAAATGGAATAATTGTTGTCTGGAGGCAGTATGGGCACAATGCATTAATCTGACTATTGACTTACATGTGTTATCTCAATTACCGGATTCTTTATAATGCCATACACTAAGTAAAAATCACTCATGAGTACAGGTATTGGAATTGCTTCCTGTTTCATATAATGTCTTGGCAACGTCCCAAAAAAATGAGAATCTGTTTCAGAAGGTTTCGAATAGAAGACCTGTTTTATAAAGTTCTCTGAGGTAAACCAATCAAAGAAGAAATTTTAAAAATACATGTACCTGTAGATACTCGAGTATACCGCTAGATTTTGGTGACAAAAATTTACCTTAAAATTGGAGGGGTCGCGTTATATTCGAGACATCTGCATCACGTGTAAAAAAAAACAACAAATCGGCTTGCTCTGGATACCAAGTCTCCCGGAAGTTCCGGTAGTCTCGCTGAAGTGAATGCGGTCTCGCTGATGCTTGCAAACACTTCAGGAGAGGTGGGATCCATCACGACCAGAGGACACGCTCGGTTTAAGCCACTCATTCACCTCGCTCGCCTCCACCGGCCATCTAATCACTAGTAAAGAAGATGGGTGGCCGGCGGCTTCATACTTAGTAACAACTGCAATCATTCTAGAGCAGAGCACCCTGGCCTGAGGGGGAGCCTGACTGTGTTGAGATAACCTGGAAGGATCTTAATTGTTTACCGGTACAGTACAATTGTTTCCTCACGTTATATTCGAGTCTTGAGTATTCTATCATTTCCATATTAAATCTCTACCCATCGCGTTATATTCGGGTCGCGCTATACTCGAGTATCTATGATCTTTGGTGTACAATGAGAGTGGGAAAATATTTGTATGTAACGAAAAACTTCTGTTTGGCTTTGGTTGATAAAAAATATCTACGTGTCCTTTGAGACCTCATTTGATCAACCTAGTTTGACAGATATCTGTTACAAATATCATTTTTGTGGATAAAAAAGTCTGTCAATCAGTCTGAGGTCATCTACACGCATAAAAAAAATATAATAACCACAACAGATATAGACATGTTACCCTCTTAATGCCGTGAGGTGTATTATGCCGTCTCCGTGGTGGATGGGACTGATAGCAGCACGACAGCATAGCATGCCTTGCTGGCGCCTATCAGCTGCCTTCAGCCCGCCCAGCAGTGAGCTCGCACCACTCGTCATTCGATGCCATGGAACGGCTTCAACTCAGGCCGCCCCCCTGCAGCCAATGATAAGCATGTAAACTGTGTAGACGGGCCAGGGGTGGGGCCCCATCGGCATTTAGAACCACCAACAACCCGCCTGAAGGTGTTAATAAATGTTAATGACTTCAAAACAAAAGGAAAACTGGAAATACACATTTTTTAAACCAATTTTTGAAACTAAGTAGCCTCTTCTCAGTGTTAAAAAAGGGGAGTTTGTGAGGGTCCTGAGAATGAGCAACGGCACTAGTGGTCTGCTCTATGGTGGGGCACGCTCAGGTCTCGCAAGGCTTTAGCTCGATTGCACCATTACAGGGACTGCTTCTTATGCAAATCAGACGCTATCACCTAGAAAGGGTGGCCAGTACTGAATTGCCAAAGACCTCATTCCTGCACGAGAGATGCAGCAACCCCCAATGATTGTTTCGGCCTCGTTAGGCCTCGTCACAAGGGTATAGCTGACACCCCTGCTCGGCACCTTGAGCAAAGGGTCCACGTTTGGATTACCCTGTATACTTATAGTGAGAAAAAGGGGGTTCTCAGTGTTATCTTTTCTTGTTCACTATGAGTTATGAGGGAAATCCAGACGTAGGCCCCTTGTGCAAGTTCTCTATAGGTGTATCAGCTATACCCTCCTAATGAGGACTTATAAGGCTGAATCGATTGTCACGGATTGTGGTATCACTGGTGCAGAGGAGAATTCCTTCACATTTTAGTTCTGGACAATTTGTTTGGGTGATAGTAGCCTGATTTGCATATGGCTTAGTTTCCTTTGTAATGCCAGTATTGGGTTAAAACATCCTATGAGACTTGAGCAGAAACCCACCATAGAGCAGCCACTAGTACTGTTGCCCATTCTTAGTGTTCTCATAAATCGTTTTTTATCACGTTAATGACTTAACAAAGAGAAAAGGAATTCACTGATAAATACGTATTTTTGGACCTAGACGATTGTCTAAGTAGCCCCGTCTCAGTGTTCTCATATATCATCTGTTTTTGTTCACAATAGGTTATGAGGGTAATTCAGACATTGACCCCTTGCTTGAGGTGCCTAGAAGGGTATCAGCTATTCCCTCCTGATGAGGACTTAAAAGGCCGAATCGATCAACAGAGGCTTATTATTTATGGTAAAAGTGTCTTTCAATTTTGATATATAAAGGAAATGAAGCTGATTACACCAAATAAGTCCATTTGAAGTACATTTAATGGCATCCCAAGAAAAACACAAACTTGACACAACATTTCGACTCTGAACACCAACAGGGTTATTCAAATAGAGCCGATCTGGACCCAAAAGGTAACCGAACAGTGAAATTCAGCGTATGCTTACCTTTCCTGGCCATTCGGCTATTCTGAGAGTAGGCAGTTCGCCAAATGTTGGCGAATTGCCTACACATTCGGTGCCTGTAGACTCCCCATAGAGAAGCAATGCTTCGTCTATTCAGAGAACACAAAACAGCAGTGAAAAGATGCCGAAATGCCCTGCTGTTCGGTGGTTTCATTCGACAGATTTATTCAGGCGATTCCCATAGGCTTCAATGTTAAAAATATTCCCGTTTTAATTCAATATCTAATAAACCATTGATTATAATATTCTGCAGTAAAGAGTCTCTTTATTTCTAGATTTTTTTAGGATCTGTTAGGTATTTTTGGGGATTTTTTTGTCAACATTTCTTTTCCTTTTTTTAAAATAGTTTTTTCTTTTTTCTGTAACAGCCCTTTTTATTATCATTCATTGGATCTTATATGTAAAATCTAGACATTTTCGTTAAGTAGTTTTTTGCAAACAGCATTTCACTTTTCAAACTTTCAAGCGTACTGGTTTTTTTTTTCACCTCATTCATCTGCGTGTCAGGTTTTTTCAGTCGACTGTAATCTGCGCTGTGAACGGCGGCTAGTCAGGTTTCTCCGGTGTGTTTGGCGGGGTTAATCCAGCTGTTTTCTGTGAGTTTCGGTGAGTGTTCAGTGAGAGTTCGGCGGGTTTGCAGCGAGTGTTCAGTGGGTTTGCGGCTGGTTTTCCCTGCACTACGGAGGCCATGCGGTGCTTGCTGAATACACTGCAGGGTCAGCGAAATAGGAATTGCCGAATCGCCCTGAAGTACAGGGAACAAAAAGTCACCGAGTGTACGGTGACTTTTCGATTCTTTTTGAATAACCCTGCAAGCCTTTTTATAAGTGTCAAGGACCCTTATGGTGGGCCCAGCTTAAATTTTCTTCACTTTGCCTCTATATAAGGTTTGGCAACCAGGTGGCTGTGGAAGCCATTATTTTTAATTTTGGGTCTGGTCTGACATGTGTGAGCCATTCAGGGTATATATCAACATATTGATATCAATTCCGATATATCCTAGAGACACCCAGTAAAGCCTAAGCAGTTTCCTCTATCTGGGAAGTTTAGAAACCATCCAGGAGGAATACAAGGTACCAATCAACGTGGAATAGCAAGTGAAACAGTATGAATTGTGCCACTGGGGAAATTAGCCACATTGCTGCAGACAGTCCAAAATCAAGTCAATATAGGAATGTGGGAAAAGATTGTTTGGAGCCCTGAGAGGCTTTGCTACATGTAAAGAGTCGGGCCCAATGCATAGCATTTAAGATTGTTGAATGAGTCAAACACCAAACTAATAAAATATAATATATATATATAATATATATTAATATTATATAATATATTGGAATATATTATTCACTACCAAAAATAAGCTGAGCTGCATATACAAATGTGACACAAAACCATCAAAAATTCTCGGCTGGAGGCAGCGTCACAGAGGCGCCCGGCGGCCACGTGATCGTGTCACAGCCGTGCGACTGGACCTTCGGAAGGGGTGAGTACTGCAGCCCGCCGGAGGGGAACGCTGGCCGAGTGCTTTTCATGCACGCGGCCAGCTTCCCCAGCATTCGATATAGGTCTGTGAGACCTGGGGGCATATCCATGAGAGCTGGGGCATATCCATGAGACCTTGGGGCAATATCCATGAGAGCTGAGGGCAATATCCATGTGAGCAGGGGGCATATCCATGAGAGCTGGGGGCAATCTCCATGTGAGCTGGGGGCAATCTCCATGTGAGCTGGGAGAAAGCTACATGTGAGCTGGGGGCATTCTGTATATATATCTCGGGGGGATATATACATGTGAGCTGGGGCATTTTTTTATGAGGTCTCTTCTTATTGGAAAGCTTTCACATGACATAAAATAAAAGTATCGGTACTCGGTATCGGTGAGTACTTTTTAAAAAGTATCGGTACTCGTACTCAGTCTTAAAAAAGTGGTATTGGTGCATCCCTAGTATATATGTTGCAGTGTGTTAGATTACGTTAATCTATATACTGCATTGAGACAAACAACGCACACACTCACGGATTTATTTGCTAAATGCAATATTTTTATTTATTTTAAAAACTGAAAATCTATATTTATGGGTATTTTCAGAGCAGTGTAATATGATAACACATACGATTAAGGTGAAAATTAAAAATGACAACACTTAAAGTAAAGGTGGAAAAGAGGGAGGGAGCGCATGAGAACAGCATTGCTTTGTTATCTATAAAAGGACTAAACAGCTATGGGAGACTTTTTTTCTATTATGGCTATAATAAATTGATAATCCAATTTTATCCTATTCATGTGAGTATAAGGTTTTCAAATACTTACAGGGTTATTCAGAGAAAGGTGAAACTCTGGAGAACCTTTGGAGAAGTGAAAATTCTAGGTCAAAATAGCCAAACCAGAAAAACGCTCCCATTTATCTCACTTTCAAAATCAGCTATTTTGACCTAGAATTTTCACTTCTCCAAAAGTTTTCCAGAGTTTCACCTTTGTCTGAATAACCCTGTATGTGAACATATGGAAAATGATAACGTAGCTCCGGCGGACAAAAGTCCACTGGAAAGCTGGAATGTGTTCACTGCATGTCCATCAATGAAAAAATACTTTTCAATCTTCAGAAACTGCCCTCTTTTGGTGGAGATGTATCAGCAGACTGAAAGGAAGGGAGAAAACAAACACAAATTGCGCAGTATGTAGCTCCAAATAGGAATAAAGAAACCACAGGTGGTCAGCTCACATTTTTTTGAGCCAAACACCTGGCTCTGGGGCGGATGGCTTTATGGGTCTCTTAAAGATCTTCAGGTGCCCATCTAACCCCTTTGACGATCCAATAGTTGATAAACAGGATACCCCTGCAGTAAAGCAAAAGCTATATTTGTTTGTTTTTAAATCAATAAATGGTTTTAAACTACAGCTGATTTGCCTATCCTGTTAAAGAAGGTTTTGGGGATTCCTTATAATTCCCTGAGCGAGTTCCACAGAGCCATCGAGGCTCTATAATATGTGAGTTTTATACTTTTATATTCATTTAAACTATTTGCCTACAAGATTGCACTAGGGGTATCCCCAATATATTTTGCTTTATTGTAGGGGTATCCTGTTTATCACTATTGGATTCTCAAAGGGGTTAGATGGGCACCTGAAGATCTTTAAGAGACCCTTAAAGCCATCCGCCCCAGAGCCAGGTGTTTCGCTCAAAAAAATGTGAGTTGACCACCTGTGGTTTCTTTATTCCTATTTGGAGCTACATACTGCGCAATTTGTGTTTTTTTCTCCCTTCCTTTCAGTCTGCTGATACATCTCCACCAAAAGAGGGCAGTTTCTGAAGATTGAAAAGTATCTTTTCATTGATGGACATGCAGTGAACACATTCCAGCTTTCCAGTGGACTTTTGTCCGCCGGCGCTACATTATCATTTTCCATATGTTCTCTTCTTAAAGGTTGTTTAGAGGAACTTCCAAAAATAACGTTAAGCGAGTGGTCTGTGATTACGTATTCTGTTGGGCGCTTCACCCTCCTATTTTGTTATTCCTGTATGTGAACTGTCTAAAGCAAGCCCTATGCTGTTACAGGCATTTTGCACCCCACTTATACAGCATGCTAAGGACCGGGGTAAAGCGAAAACCACCTTAAATTGGAGCAGGGTGGTTTTTGCTTTCTTTTCACTTCCAAGCGTGTTTAAATACTTAATATACTGTATGTTAATTCATACATGTTTTTACGTGTGCACTGTGTAATAGAGCTAAGATTAGTTTCATGCTAGCACAGTACCGTATTCAATTATGCAGGTACAATACATGCAGACACCAAACAGGGGTCAACAGTCTTGGACTTCCAGATGTTTTGGAACTAGATCTCCCATGATGATCAGCTACTCATTAGGTTGGTGGAGACTCGTGTAGTTCCAATACATCTGGAGGGCCATGGTTGCTGAGTCAGTTACCAAGGCAATGCCTACCCCTGGGATACAGCACAGACTTACTGTGCTCTGTATTAGAGCTGTATTAGCGAATCAACACAAAACAAATCACTGTAAAAACAATAGGGGTTATCCACAGAGATCCAAATTTGCCCCAAAAATAAACCGAACAGTGAATTTCCCCTTCTGTTGCATTTTCGTGACTGTTCAGCTATTCTGAAAGCAGACAGTTTGCCAAATTTTGGTGAATTGCCAGTGAAATAAGGTGCTGTTTGGCGGCAGTGTAATTCCCCATAGTAAAGGAATGGTTAATCTATTAAGAGACACCGAACAGCAGTGAAATGTCAGTGAAATGCCCTGATGTTCAGTGGTTTCATTCGACAGGTTTAATCAGGAGAATCCCATAGGTTTCAATGTTAAAAAATATTCTTGTTTTTACTCAATATCTCATAAACCGTTTAATATTTTAATCTGCAGCAAAAGGTCTCTTTATTTATTTATTTATTTATTTTTAGGGATTCTTAGTCATTTTTCAGGATCTTTTCAGCTAAATTTTCATAGGACCTTATATCTTAATTCCAGACATTCTCGTCCAATATTTTTTTTTGCAAAAAACACTTCAAATTTGACACTTTCAATCGTCTCCTTTTTTTTTTTACCCATCCGGTGGCTTGTCAGTTTTTTTTATGCAGCTGGTCGGCGCTGTGTTCGGGGGCTCGTTGGCGACTGTCCGGCAGGTTTGCGGTGGTTGTCCGGGCTAGCAGCGGCTGCCGGCGGCAGCTGGCGGGTTTGCGGTGGCTGTCCGGCGGGTTGCTGGCAGTTCTTTTTATTCGTTTGGAGACACTTCGGGGACCCTGTGGTGAATGCAAGTCAGCGATCTGGCGGCTTCTCGGGTTTTTTCTGCAGCTGGTCGGTGCTGTGTTCGACGGCTCGTCGGCTGTGTTTGGCAGCTGTCTTACGGGTTGGCAGTGGCGACTGGTAGATTGACGGTGGCGTTTGGCACAGAAATGTCAGCAGTTCGTCTATTCAGAAAGAATTTGGCAATCTTCGGGGGCAGTGAAATTGTCCCATAGAGAAGTGATGGTTGATCTATTCAGTGAGCGCCGAACTGCACCGAAGTGTCTGGGAAGTGCCCGGATTTTCAGTTCGACATGTTTAAACAGGCGAATCCCATAGGATTCAATGTAAAACAATATTATCTTTTTTTGTTATTCAACTGTTTATTCTTTTCAGTTTCAGCAAAAAGACTTTTTAATTATTTACTTTTTAGAATTTGTCTGGTATTTTTCTTTATATTTTTGGTGAAATAGTTGATTCCCATTTTTTTTATGTTTTTTTTATTTTTTATTCTGCAACAGACCTTTTTTATTATTTCCACACATTTTCATGCATTCTTATTGTTTTAAACACCTTTTAAGAAATAGCAGAGTTTTCTGCAGTTTGGTGGGCTGATCGGAGGTCGGCGGTCTTTGGCGGTTCCACATTCGGCGCATTTCTGGGACCCTGCAGTGAATAGTGAATTCCCCGCAGGGTCGGAGAACTGGAGTCGCCGAATCGTACCGAAGTGCGCCAAACTAAAGAGCACTGAAATTTACCTGTAATATCTGTGCTCTTTGAAAAACCCTTTAAGCCTTCATAAAGGATACCTGATACCCATCCTGCTCAGCCAGCAGGGAGTTTGCCATGGGTTTTAGTGTTAAGTCACAAAAGACAAATCGCTTGACTTGGGGCTTGATTTAGTTTGGTCCAATGGCTGAAAAGGTTTGATTTCTCAGACACTTTTTCATCTTTTTTATTGGGTTCAGGAGATCCAAATGTGTGTGTTGCGCGTTTCCAATTACCATGAACATTTTAAATCTAAAATCATCTCACAGATATATTCTTTTATGGAAGTATCGGCTTGAGTGATCCAATTCGAGCCTATAGGGAAGCACATTAGCAAAGAAATATTAAAGCAGGAACTTTCGGGTTGTAAATATAAAGGGGGAATATTAATTTAGGAATGTGTGTGTTGAAAATATGATTAGAAAATATTAAAGATCTGTAAAAGTAAAAAAATATTTTATAGGTTTGCACGCTATGACTCCAACTGTGTAAATATTAATGTCTGGACTTGTGAGAATTAAAATAACATTGCAGAAGTTTTTACTAACAGGGTTATTCAGAAAGCACCGAAATATCACCTATTTCCGTGCTCTTCCGTTCGCTGTACTTCGGAGAGTTCAAGTCGACCCCCTCCAGTGAATTCAGCATTCATTGGAGGGGTCCCTAAGTGCGGCGACTCGACTCGTGGAACGCATCTGAAAAAGCACCACAAAACCACCGAATCAAATTGCAAAACTGCCGAACGAATCTAAAAACTGCCAAAAAAACACCGAATCGATCCAAAACACCGCCGCAAAACCGCTGAATCGATCAGAAAATCTGCAGGAAAACCGCTGAATGCATCTAACGATCCACTGAACAGACCACCTAATCAACCCTATAAAATTCGTCGAACCGCCGACCAGGGGCATACCTAGGGGGGGGTGCCCGCACTGGGTAACACCACCCTAATTTTTTTTTTTTTACTTTTACAAGGTATTTTATCAGGAAGGATACATTGCGATTTCACTAATTTCACTAATTTTCAAGTATGTCCTGGGTAGGCAAGGCCTAGGCTGACACTTTCCAGGGGGCAGCAAAAAACCTCACCACTAATGGGGTTACTCACACCGCACTGAAATGACGCCAACATTTTGGTGTTCTGTTGTTCCCTGCACTTCGGGGAATCACTTTGTGGGAATTTCCCCACCCTGCAGTGAATTCACCATTCACCGCAGGGTCCCTGAAGTGCAGGGAGTCGGCCACCGAATGCCGCCCCCGCAAACCCTGCTGTTTTGTTTTCAAAAAACTACTGAACGAAAATGTCTGGAATTTACATATAAGATCCTATGATTGATAATAAAAAGATCTGTTACAGAAAAAAACACACTATTAAAAAAAAAGGGGAAAACTTTTGCCGAAAAAATTCTGAACAATGATTAAAAGGTACTATAAAAAAATCAATAAATAAAGAGACTTTTTACTGCAGATTAAAATGATAAATGGTTTATTAGATATTGCATAAAAACGGGAATATTTTTAACATTGAAACCTATGGGGTTCGCCTGAATAAACCTGCTGAATGAAACCACAGAACATCAGTGGCGGAAGTACCAGGGTCGCAGCGGTCGCAGTTGCGATCGGGCCCTGGCATTCCGCCACTGGAGGGGGGCCCGGCGCCGCCCGCCAGATTCCGGCAATCAGCGCCGGAATCTGGGAGCCGCGCGCTGGCCGTCCCTCTCCCTGCGAGCGGCCACTGACATGCAGCTTGGCTGCTCACGTGGGATAGGAACCACCTGACCAGTGCACGAGATCCTCTCGTGAGACCTCTGCGCTGATCAGGTGGTTTCCGGCGAGCGGCCAAGACGCATGTTTCCAGCGGCCGCTCGCCAAGGAGAATACAACGCCGGCGGAGGCCGTCCTGGGGCCAGCAGAGGTAAGAGCTGGGGGACCCAAATACCCATGAGAGCTGGGGGGCCCTTATACCCATGAGCTGGGGGGCCCTTATACCCATGAGCTGGGGGGCATACCCATGTGAGAGCTGAGGGGCATATCCATGAGCTGGGGGGCATATCCATGAGCTGGGGGCATACCCATGTGAGAGCTGGGGGTGCATATCCATGAGCTGGGGGCATATCCATGAGCTGGGGGGCATACCCATGTGAGAGCTGGGGGTGCATATCCATGAGCTGGGGGCATATCCATGAGCTGGGGGGCATACCCATGTGAGAGCTGGGGGTGCATATCCATGAGCTGGGGGTGAATATCCATGAGCTGGGGGGCATACCCATGTGAGAGCTGGGGGGCATATCTATGAGCTGGGGGGCATATCCATGTGAGAGCTGGGGGGCATATCCATGTGAGAGCTGGGGGGCATATCCATGAGCTGGGGGGCATATCCATGTGTGAGCTGGGGGGCATATCCATGTGTGAGCTGGGGGGCATAACCATGTGTGAGCTGGGGGGCATAACCATGTGTGAGCTGGGGGGGCAAATCCATAATCTGGGGGGCAATATCCATGTGTGAGCTGGGGCATATCCATGAGCGGGGGGGCATATCCATGAGCTGGGGGGCATATCCATTATTATTATTATTATTGTGTGCAGAGAGAGATGACAGTAAAAGGCAGGTAAAGGAGGGAGGGTATCAGCAGAATATGAAGCCCCGTCTACTTTCTGCTGTTTAAAGTGGACCTTTCCTTAACCAGCACTGCAGTGATCATAAATTTGTCACTGAGCTGCCTGGCTCATGGTGAGGTCCTGCATAGTGGGGACCAGGCTGCATCACTGCATCACCAGGGAATAGACAGCACAGGGTAAACAGAGACAGGGAAGAGGGAGTCTTAAAAAAATGGAATAGTAAAGAAAAAAGACCATAGCAGCATCTCATACCTGCAAAACACACACCCATTCTCTGCTCAGCAACTCCAATCCACAAAACCAGCCTCCCAGCACACACACACACACAACTCCAGTCCACAAAACCAGCCACCCAGCACATACACACAACTCCCATAACACAAAACCAGCCACCCACACACAACTCCCATTACACAAAACCAGCCATGCACGCTCACAACTCCCATCACACAAAACCAGCCACTCACACACACAACTCCCATCACACAAAACCAGTCACGCATACACACAACTCCCATCACACATAACCAGCAACACACACAACTCCCATCACGCAAAACCAGCCACCCACACACAACTCCCATCACACAAAACCAGCCACCCATACAACTCCATCACACAAAACCAACCAACACACAACTCCCATCACACAAAACCAGCCACCAACACACAAGCCAGCCACCAACACAGAACTTCTATCACACAAAACCAGCCACCCCAACACACACACACACACAACTCCCATCAATAAAACCAGCCACATGTGTTTTTTTGTTCATAGCATGAGGATGGTATGTTGTGAGTTTGCAAAATCACTTAAAAATAACAATAATTCAAAAAGAATCTACACTCGCCTCTTATTGCACAGCAGAGAGGACACATGATACACCATTGGCAGATTCATAATATATCATTATTCTATGTATACGTCATGTCCTGCCAGAATGCTATAACTAAAACTATTTTTGAAAACATTTATTTTTTACATTTTAAAGTTGGGGGGTGCCAAATGTAGAATCCGCCCGGGTGCCAAATGTTCTAGGAATGCCCCTGCCACTGACCAGCTGCCGGAAAAAGCAGACAAGCCGCCAAACAGGGCAAAAAAAACCACTGCAACTTATAAAAGGTGTTTTAAAAAAAATACTGTATGAAAATGCATGAAAATAATATATGAGGTCCTATGAATAATAATAAAAAGGACTGTTACAGAACCCCCCCCTCCATTTAAAAAGATTCTGCACTAAAAATCCCCAAAAATGCCTAAGAAATCCTAAAAAACAAATAAACATAGAGACTTTTTGCTGCAAATGAAAAGAATAAAAGGCTGAATAAATATTTAAGAAAAATGGGGACTATTTTTTTTACAATGAAAACTATGGGATTAGTCTGTTTAAACCCGTTGAAATGAAACCACTGAAATGAAACCACTGAAAATCAGGGCATTTCACTGACATTTCGATGCTCTGAATAGATTAACCATTACTTCTCTAAGCGGAGTTCACTGATGCCAAACAGCACCGTATTTCTCTGGTAATTCACCCATATTTGGCGAATTGCCAGCTTTTTGAGTAGCCGAATGGGCATGAAATTGCACTGTACAGGGAAATTCACTGTTCAGTGCAATTTTGTGGCCAATTCGGTGCTCTTTGAATAACCCTTTAGTGTGTATCAGCAAACAGCTGATATTTATTTTCTCTAACAAACTGGCCAATAGAATTAATTTGAGCCCTTGGCGAGAACTCCATTATACAACCCACTGACTTCTCTGCTGCTCTGTTGCAATATTCCTTAAAAATAAACATGCAGAACATTACAGGTCATACAAATATCAGGTAACAGGTGAATTTCATTATGCCCTTCATAAGCGATTCCATGACACACCTCTGCTTCCATGTAGGACGCCATATTGTCAGACCGCCCCTTTGTTCCTATATGTCTTTTGACAGCAAAATGTACAGGATATCGGTGGGAACACTCAACCTTCACTACAACATCACCAACCTGGAAACCTATTCATTAATAGGCCTATACACAGGACACGAGGACACCCATATAGACTAGACCAGGGGTCAGCAACCTTGGCTCTCTGATGTTTTGGGACCTTCATCTCCCATGATGCTCAGTTACCCATTAGGCTGACTGAGCCACTTTGGAAATGTAGTTCTCAAAACATCAGGGAGCCAAGGTTGCTGACCCCTGGACTAGATGAAAAGAAATTCAGCCTGAAGCCTAGGAAGGGTTATTTTACAGTGAGAACAATAAAGCTGTGGAATTCTCTGCCTGTTGAGGTGGTTGGGTCAAAGACTGAACAGACTTAGAAACAACGACTGCGTGACTTCCTGCAAAAACATAATATTAAGGGTTACAATATTTAATATGTGGTTAAAGGCTTCTTGATCCAAGGAGAAATCTGACTGCCATTCTGGGGTCAAGAAGGAATTTTTTCCCAGTAGGTTGCATATTGGCGAGTGCTTCAGACTGGGTTTTTTTGCCTTCTTTTGGATCAATAGCAGTAGGTGAAGTGTGAAAGGCTGAACCCGATGGACGCATGTCTTTTTTCAGTCTATGTAACTATTTAACCTATGCCACGGACTTTGTGGGTCAACCTAACACAGGAGGCATTATTTTCAGAGCACCCCTCGTGTTAAGCAGCATTACAGCATCCTGACTATAAATATGCATTCCCATTAACTTAGAAATGTAGGTTTACTCGATCAATAGAAGTAGAATTATACTGCTATGTTTAGGTCTGGGATGGGAACAAGTACAAAAAAGCTTGCCTTTTTCTAATGAACTATACCTTCCCTCTTGTCTCTTTAACCTCATTTCCCTCCTAGAGTCTACGTTCCCTTGGAAACAGGATCTCTTTATTCTACTGTGTCAAGTTTGTCAATTTATGTCACATTCTAATCTATTTATGTTCATGTTTAAATATATATATATGTACATAACAGCCACCAAATTGTGCTTTTGTGCAGCACTGTGGAATCTGTTGGTGCTCTATAAATGAATAATAATAATAATAAAAAGAGGCCACTAAGCTCCATCCTAAGCATATAATAATTTATTTGATTTGAATTATTTTACAGTTAAATTGTGAAAAGAAGCAGGTTACACCAATGCTATAATTCCTAGTGAGAATATTTAATTGAGGACCCCATGGGAGCCTCTCTCCTGCAGCACCGTGTGAACAGAAAGTCCAGCACTCCTCCTCACACTGCAGATTTAATCAGCAGAAGAATGGAGATGAGAATTTGTAAGCCAAAAGCCCAAAAGTTCCATTTGGCTGAGATAATGAAAAGTTGCAATGTCTTCATAGTCAGAGGCAATTTTATTAGCAGAAAGGAGCAGAGGCGCAAAGTGATGCTTGCAGCGGTGCTGCAGGAACCCAGCTTGTCCTAGCCGCAAACTCACACTCGCAGGATCACACAGGAGCTGCGAATGAATCGGAGTGAGAGAGACTGAGAGCTACAGTATTTGTTTCCAATGTCACTTTGCTAGCAGTGAGAGGAGGCGGTGGATTGCGCCGCTGTCTCCACCATGTGATGAGAGGTGAGTAAGGCATTTTGGAGGGTTTAGATAACGATACTGTCAGGGTAATTCAGAGAGCCGAATTGGCTCCGAAATTGCACCGAACAGCGAATTTCCCATACGGCACAATTCCGTGGCCATTTCTATTCAAAAAGCAGGTAGTCTACCGAATTTTGGCAAATTGCCAGCGATATACGGTGCCTGTTCGACGGCAGTGAAATCCCCCATAGAGAAGCAATGGTTAATCTATTCAGAGAACACCGAACAGCAGTGAAATGCCAGAGAAATGCCCTGCTGTTTGGTGGTTTAATTCGGCAGGTTTAATCGGGCAAATCCATAGGCTTCAATTATTAAAAAATATTCCTGTTTTTATTCACTATCTATTAAACCATTTATTCTTTTAATTTGCAGCAAAAAGTCTCTTTATCTATTTTTTTTAGGATTTTTTTAGGCATTTTTCAGGATTTTTTCAGTGAATTTTTTTCTGATTTTTTTTAACCTCCCTGGCGGTCTATTGATTCAGAAAAATCGTTACAGAAAACGGTCAATTGTTTTTTGTTTTATGCCCCCCCTAGCAGCATCCCGAGTGTTGCTTGGGGTTAAATTCCTATGTTGGAAGCGCAGAGAGAGGTAATGTATACAGCCCGAGTATGTCTCAGGTTACCGCTCTCAGCGGTGAAATTTAACCCCGAGACACACTCGGGAACACCGTCAGGGAGGTTAATAGACTTTTTTAAGTAACATACCTTTTTATTATTAGTCATAGGAGCTTATATGTCATTTTCAGGCATTTTCGTGAAGTCTTTTTTTTGCAAACAGCTTTTAAAACGTTGCAGTGTTTTTTTTATTTTACCCATTCTTTGATTTGTCAGCTTTTTCTGGTGGCTGGTCGGCGCTCTGTTTGGCAGATCGTTCGCTAGTTTTGCTGCTGATCGTTTGGTGCGTTCAGCGTTCTTTCGGTGGCTTGTCCGATCGATCCAATGTGTTTTTTTATGGTTTTGCAGTGGTTTTTCCGTTTGATTCGGTTGTTTTGCGGTGTTTTGTCGGATGCGCTCGGCGGCATTTCCTTTGACTACGGGGACTGCGGAGAATGCGGAATTCGCCACAGAGTCGGCGAATTTGACTCCCTGAAGTGCGGGGAAAGAAAGAGCATTAAAATTCTAGTGGAATTTTGGTGCTCTTTGAATAACCCTGTATGTGGTTTTGAAAAATCAGAACCACGTAACACCAGGTGGTGGGAGTCAGCATCTGTTTGAGAATTGTGGTCTCCAGGATAGAAGTACGAGCTACCATGGAATAGCTCCTTCAACTCCCGGGCACAAAATATCACCTCCTACACAAGGTACACAAGCTATAGGGAATGATAAGTTACAGTAGGGATGCACTATGCTTGTGATGGAAGCACAACTGGCACCAAGAGCGGTCTAGCGATTCCTGACGATATGATAACTTAGGGGGATGTAATATATAAACTCTCCAGAAGGTATCTTAACATCAACCATGAAATAAGACTCAAGGTCTTTGCTCAAATTTAATATCTTAAATCTGGAAGCTTTTCAGCTCCTAAATGTGACCAAAAAACGCAACTTAAACACAGCTAGCAACATTCGAGAAGAAGAAAGGCATAAAAAAAGGATTTCCAATTACAATAAGGAATAAACGTAGCCATGAACAGAGATAAAATAGAGATGGAAAGAAAAGAAGATTGAGCAGCTTACAGTATGCCACAAGGCAGTAAACATTTATAGCCAAATATCCTTATTCCTGGAGTAAGCCTGGGGCGATATCATTTCCTAATAGAGCGAGGGTGATGGGAGAAGCTGTTGCCAGCTTAATGTGGATGCTGAAGATGAATGGAAACTGGCAAAACATTTTTTAGCCTTTTTATGCCTGCTTGCCTCTCTCCCTTCTGTCAGACGAGCTTGGAAACATTTTTCCGTTGGGTATACCACTCTTTAACCTTGTGTGTGTGTTTTTAATGAGTACGATTATGTATTGATATCATCATATATAGTTGAAAGAGTGCTGTGAAACTATATACTGTATATAGACCCTTATTCTGGGTGTGGTGGTTCTGACATAAACCTGTGTTACAGCATCATTCTGGTGACATGTTTGCATCAGTCCAATCATGCCTCCATACCTGTGTTACTCTACTGATGGCCTGTACCTCGGAGACATTCCAATGACGCCCCTATGCATCATTCTGATGGTGCCTTCTTGCTGCATTTCGATGCACACTGCCACCATAGCATGTCAGCAGCCTCGTGGGGCTTTAAATATTAGCTCTTAGAAATCTTTTTTGCCCTGTCGTAGCTTTTACTATCAGCACATCACTTTTCCTGCTGTTTGATCTTCTGGTTTTCACCTTGGCCTTGGCTACTGCTTATCCATCTATCTCTTGTCCCTGACATAGGCTTTGTTTCTCTTGCCATTGACCTTGACTTGTTCTCTCATTTCTCTTTTCTCTGTTGGATCCAGACATCCAAGGACCAATTGTATAGGCAGGGTTTCCTAATTTTCTCTGGGTTCTGCATGTTAGGTCACCGGGTAATCTTGACAGGTGGTAATAGGGAGCTACTAATACAATAATGCATTGTGAGCTGTAAAGTATTAGTTGCTCCCTAATACAGGTTTAATTATGAGCCGGCTGCTCATAAACTGCTGAAGAACACTTGCTGTGGCTCTGAGTGACGCCACTGGTACCTTCTCCTGGAGATCATAGTACTCCATGGAGACTTGAACAAGCTCTGTGCGAGATTGAGGGTGCTTGACCTTCACAGAATAGACCTGGTACAAAGGAAGAAACTGGAGAATTATTTGTGTTCAGTATCAATCAGTTTGTGGAAAGGGAAGAGGTGCTGGAGTGCACCCACCTCTTCACCGAGGGACCGGAGGCGAGTATAGAATTTGATACTTATGTTTTCAGTGTTGTGTGATTTTGCACTGGATTTCATCAGGTGGTAAACATTTTTTTCCACTTGTTATGAGACCACATTTGAGCTTCCTATACAAAGTTTGTGTCTCAGGTGGAAGAGGAATAGAGTGCGGTTCTTATATCTTTAACAGCTCACTCGTTAATGTTAACGGCTTGAGTGAGAGAGAGTCCCTACTATGTCATCCTGAAGCTCAGAGGATCATACTACTTGATTCATTCATCCATACTATTCCAAAGATCTGTGACTCTGTTATTTGTGAAAATTTACATTTATAGTGGAATAACCCCAACACAAACATTTGTCCTTGAAAGCTTGTTCCCCATGTGGAATGTGCATCTTGTTTAGAGATTGCAGAATTGTATAGCTGTATAGATAATTGCATTGTAATTAAAAATATGCTTATGGGCATATTTTCCCAAGTATTCCTTTTTATATTTTGATTTATGGGGCTGTGCGGCAACCATACAACAAAATGAGAGTGGGAGGTTACAAATGGTGTTTGAGCAATACACACATTTTTTGTGTTTCTGCTTATTTTATGTACATTAATTGAACTTGCTCCTACAAAACAAGATTTTTTTTTTTTTTAATAAGTGGTTGTTATGTGCTTGACCGACAGCACGTACAACTAGAAGATACATAAAAGTATATTGCTCCAAATCGAATGCTTCAACAAAGTGCAATTTTATGAAAGAAAAAGTACTATTATAAATTATTATTGTCGATGTGAATTATTATTTTGAAAATTCTTCTAACGTGATTTAATAGCTGAGATAAATGAGCCTATGTAATAAGCAAAAAAATATTTTATTTTGAAACATATCGAAACATATCGAAACATCATAGGCCCTATTACATAGTTACCGCTAACGTTAGTGCTCAGCTGTGTGAGCGTTAACGTTAGCTCTGGTTCCCCTGGCGCGGGCCGAACATATTACATTCCAAACGCTAACGGGTTAAAAAACCTGTTAGCGTTTCGGAGCTTGCACTTTTCAGAGCGAGGTTACTGTACTTTGTGCTCCCTAGGCTTAACATGGGGAGCGCAAAGAGTTAATTAGCGCTAGTATTACAAAGTCCTAACGCTAATTACGTCCCGCTACGGTTAACTCAAAAGTTACCCACAGTTAGGACCTGGTGCTAACTGATTCCACTTCTGCGGAATCAGTCAGCACCAGCTTAAAATTCCCCCAAAAAAATCAGATACCTCTCATACCACAGCAAGAACTGCGGCTCGATCCGCTCTTCTTGCTGCCAGGTGTAGAGGGAGACTGGGGGGAAAAAGATCCCCAGTCTCCCTCCTCGATCACTCTGCCAACCTGCCAGATCTCGTGAGATCTTGCGGGTCAAGTGACTGGCAGTGGAAGCCTCAGTGGAGTCCTATGGACTCCATGGAGGGCATGCTCGTGGTGGTGCTTAGTGCTGCCTCAGGCATCACGAGGCTTAGCCCCACGTTACGGGGCAGGCTGCTGGATTAGCGCCTGCCCCTCAGTATCACGCAAAAACGGGGACACTAAGGAGAAACCTGAACGCACAGGTTTTTCTCCTTAGCATCCCCTTTTTAGCATCATGATTGTAATAAGGCCCCATATGTACTTTGTGACATTTCAGTATTTTATGTCATTCCAATGAGTTGACTGTTGGAACATGTTTGTGTGGCATGTCTGTGTGCGTAAGTGGATGCATGTGTATTTTTCAGCTGCTTTGTTTGTAGACACTTCTTTGCTCTCAAATATTATATGTGTATTTGTAATGCTATCATAACTTTAACCCCTTCACTACCACGTGATTAATAAAAACACTGCCAGGAGCCAGAGTTTTTTGTTTTTTTAAATCATTTTTAATTATTTATACATGGAATTTTGGGAATATTCCCAATGCATTTCTTTCTGTAATAACCTATTTCACAAGCAGATGTCGCCATCTAATGGCCAAATAGAGTTACTACAGTTTTTGTCTCTGCAGGATCAGTTGAGGAGATGTCATGTAGATACAGTCTCCAGCTGATTTTGAAAATGTTAGCACTTTGGGCATCATGCTCAGGGTGCTAAAACTATGGGGTCAATTTCTGTTGCCCAAATGCAAGTGGAATTCAACTACATCAAACAAATTACATTTTGCAATGATACATCATAGCTTCAGATCATGTTACTACAATCTCAAGGTGCTATGTCTAGTATTGCTGATTTTATATACACTATCAATATAGTTAACATATACAGTTAGATCCATATATATTTGCACACAGGCACAATTTTCATACTTTTGGCTCTGTATGCCACCAAAATAAAACAAAGCAATCCAAATGAATTTGAAGTGCAGACTTTCATCTTTAATTCAAGGGGTTGAACATAAATATCAAGCACAAACTTTATGAAATGCAACCATTTTTAAACACAGTCCCCCCCCCCCATTTTCAGTGGCTCAATTGTAATTGGACAAATGAATATAATCATAAATAAAATGTTAATTTTTGATATTTTGTTGAGAATCTTTTTACTGGCAATGACTGCCTGAGGTCTGGAACCCATGGACATTACCAAAGACTTGATGTCCTCCTATCTGATGCTTTGCCATTCTCTAACTGCAGGTGTCTTCAGTTTTTCTTTGTTTGTTGGTCTTTCTGCCTTTAGGTTTGCCTTCAGCAAGTGAAATGATGCTCAATTGGGTTGAGATCGGGTTATTGACTCAGCCATTGCAGAATATTCCACTTCTTTTCTTTCAAAAAGTCCTGGGTTGCTTTTGCAGTGTGTTTTGGATCACCGTCCATATGCACTGTGAAGCTCCGTCCATCAACTTTGCTACATTTGGCTTAATCTGGGCTGACAGTATACCTCTAAACACTGCTGAATTGATCCGGCTGCTTCTGTCACATCATCAATAAGCACCAATGACTCAGTGCCACTGGAAGCCATGCATGCTCATGCCATCACACTGCCTCCATCATGTTTTACAGATGGCGTTGTGTGCTTTGGATCATGAGCTGTTCCAAAGCTTCTCCACACTTTTTTCTTCCCATTAGTCTGGTGCAGATTAATTTTAGTGTCATCAATCCAAAGAATGCTTTTCCATAACTGGTCTGGCTTTTTTTAGATGTTTTGTAGCAAAGTCTAATCTGACTTTTCAATTCTACAGGCTTATGAAAGGTTTGCATCTTGTGGTAAACCCTCTGTATTTGCTCTTATGAAGTCTTCTCTTGATTGTAGGCTTTGCAAATGATACGCCCACCTCCTTGAGATTGTCCTGCATTTGTCTGGATGTTGTGAATGGGTTTTTATTTACCATAAAGAGGAACCTGCGATCATCCACCACTATTGTCTTCCGTGGACGTCCAGGCCTTTTTATGTTGCTGAGCTCACCAATGCGTTCTTCTTTCCTCAGAATGTACCAAACTGTTGATTTGGCCACTCCTAAAGTTGCTGCTATCTCTCTGATGTATTTGTTTTGTTTTTGAAGCCTTACAATGGCCTGTTTCACTTGCTTGGACAGCTCCTTTCAATGCATGATGTAGGTTCACAGCAATAGATTCCAAATACAAATACCACACTTAGAATAAACTCCAGACCTTTTCCCTGCTTAATTGATGAAGAAATAATGGAGTAACCAACACCTGGCCATGAAACAGCTTTTGATTCAATTGTTCAATTACTTTTGGTCTCTTGAAAAAAATGGGTTGGCTACTCTTAAGAGCTGTAAGTCCTAAACCCTTCCTCCAATTTGGATGTACATACCCTCAAATTAAACCTGAGAGTGTGTACTTTCAGACCATATCCATTATATAACTATCGCTTGAATTCGGTTTGGTAAATATCTGAAAAACATTAAAATTGTGCCTGTGTACAAATACAGGTGAAACTCGAAAAATTAGAATATGTGCAAAAGTTCATTTATTTCAGTAATGCAACGTAAAAGGTAAAACCAATATATGAGATAGTTCAAGCCGTGATTTGTCATAATTGTGGTGATTATGACTTACAGCTCATGAAAACCCCAAATCCACAATCTCAGAAAATTGGACTATTACATGCAATCAATAAAACAAGGATTGTACATAGAACAATATGGGACGTCTGAAAAGTATAAGCTGCATATGTACTCAGTACTTTGTTTGGGCTCCTTTTGCAGCAATGCGGCAATGTGACATGGAAGCTATCAGCCTGTGGCACTGCTGAGGTGTTATGGAAGACCAGGATGCTTCAATAGCGGCCTTCAGCTCTTCTGCATTGTTCAGTCTCATGTCTCTCATCTTTCTCTTGGCAATGCCCCATAGATTCTCTATGGGGTTCAGGTCAGGCGAGTTTGCTGGCCAATCAAGCACAGTAATCCCACGTTCATTGAACCAGGTTTTGGTGCTTTTGTCAGTGTGGGCATGTGCCAAGTCCTGCTGGAAAATGAAGTCAGCATCCCCATAAAGCTCGCCTGTGGAAGGAAGCATGAAGTGCTCCAAAATCTCCTGGTAGACGGCTGCATTGACCCTGGACTTAATGAAGCACAGTGGACCAACACCAGCAGATGACATGGCTCCCCAAATCAAAACAGACTGTGGAAACTTCACACTGGACTTCAAGCATCTTGCAGTGTGTGCCTCTCCATTCTTCCTCCATACTCTGGGCCCTTGGTTTCCAAATGAGATGCAAAAGTTGCTCTCATCAGAAAAGAGGACTTTGGACCACTGAGCAACAGACCTGGTCTGTTTTTCTTTAGCCCAGGTAAGACGCTTCTGACGTTGTTTGTTGTTCAGGAGCAGCTTGACAAGAGGAATACGACATTTGAAGCCCATGTCCAGGATCCGTCTGTGTGTGGTGGCTCTTGATGCACTGACTCCAGCCTCAGTCCACTCCTTGTGAAAGTCCCCAACACTTTTGAATGGCCTTTTCCTGACAATCCTCTCCAGGCTGCGGTCATCCCTGCTGCTTGTGCACCTTTTTCTTCCACACTTTTCCCTTCCACATAACTTTCTATTAATGTGCTTTGATACAGCACTTTGGGAACATCCAACTTCTTTTGCAATGACCTTTTGAGGCTTTCCCTCCTTATGGAGGGTGTCAATGATGGTTTTCTGCACAACTGTCAGGTCAGCAGTCTTTCCCATGATTGTGATTCCTACTGAACCAGACTGAGAGACCATTTAAAGGCTCAGGAACCCTTTGCAGGTGTTATGGCTTAATTAGCTGATTAGAGTGGGACACTTTGAGCCTAGAATATTGCACCTTTTCACAATATTCAAATTTTCTGAGATTGTGGATTTGGGGTTTTCATGAGCTGTAACCATAATCATCACAATTATGACAAACAACGGCTTGAACTATCTCATATATTAGTTTCACCTTTTAAGTTGCATTACTGAAATAAATGAACTTTTGCACGATATTCAAATTTTTCGAGTTTCACCTGTATATGTACAGTATATGGACCTAACTATGTCTCACTTCTCATTATTTTATGTTTCTTTATGAATTGTCAGATTTCCTATTTATGGTGATTTGTAGTGATCATAATGATATTATTGGCAATGCCGCTTCCAAAAATTACAAAGAAAATTAAAAAATTATATCTGTATGTGGCATAATGCCTGTATATGGAAATTATAGTATCTGTACTGTTCAGTCATTATAACCCCTGAATCATAGCCCTGTACAGAAGTGAGTGACCCCAGAGCTCTCTGTGTATTCTTCCTTCTCCCTGGCTGTTGTAATGCAGCAATAAAGTTTAAGTGTTTCCTTGCAGTTAGGGTAGGGGCTGCTCCTTTCTGCATCTTTACAGTAATAATGGGGACTGCAGCATCTTTATAGTGAGATAACACAAAGAAGAACACTAGGGGCCCTAATACATTCTTCGTGCAAATGTCAACACGTGCGCAAAAACGCATTAACGCGATGGGCAAAACCCTTTGCGCTGAACGTCGTATTACAATGTCAGCGCAAAAAACGCGAGTATATGTCTACCGCAGGTGAACCTGCACGAACGCTGCGCGAGCTTACTGTACTTCTCGCGTCCTATACTTAACATTGTGAGCGCAAATGCGTTTGTGCGCTGGTACGCGGATGGTATTACAATCTATGCGCAGTTTGTAACGCACAGCCTTTGCGCGCATAATTTTAACAACTCCCAAAAGCTGGTGTTAATGGCAAATTCTATCAACCTGCCGAAACCAAATAAATACGCAGCAAAGTATAGTTACACATTCTACACATACCAAACCAATAAATTTGAGAAGTTGTGCGTGCTTTTTTTATTGATGCAGCATATATGCGCAGATTGACTTTGGCAGGTGCAAAAACTTAACGTGAGACAATTGTGGTTGTTAATTGTGATTGGCTGAATTGCGTGGAAAAAACGGTCCGCACACTGATTTTTGCTCGCAACGTTGCTGCGCGCGCGTTTTTTGCGCGTCCGTTTTACGCTCGTTATTTTTTGACGGATGAAAAATTTCGCGAGGATTGTAATACCAGTGTTGATTTACGCGCGTTAATGTTTAACGCTTCGTGCAAAAATTCACGCGTTGCGCGTGCGTTTTTGCGTGAAGAATGTAATAATAGGGCCCTATGCTATTTTTCATTTCTTAATGTATTTCAATGCAAAATAGATTTTTAAGTAAAATACATCTTCCTATCTACCTCTTCTGGAGCATTTAAATTTTTTATTTTTTTTTATAGATATACTTTATTTATTGGGTTTCAATTTATGGTATTAATTTTGTTTCCAAGATATTTCACAGTGTATCAGATTAAAATGAAGACACCGGAGGAAGCACTGGCAACTATCCTCCTTACAGGTGTCTCTCAAAAATCAAATACAGCAATGTTGTAAACAGTAGCAGGACAGGTGCACGCCGATAACCCTTAGAAAACAAAATAAGTAACAATGTTTATATAATAAGAAAACTAAGTATTCTAAAAAACTGGAAACAATTGAACATAACTCGATTAAGTAGTCCATCTGTGGGTTATAGGTTGGGGCAGGCTTTCATTTGTAGAAAGGAGGGGGGGCATAGGAAAGATTAGATGGGGGTCTGTGGAACTAATGAGTGGAAGCAGTGAAAGGATAAACTCTTGTGGGTGGAAGCAGCTCGAGGTGTGAGATTGGACGTGTTAAGTAAATGTGGAAATCCTAAGGATTTCATATTATTTATATTTTAATTATTCATTTATTGCTCAGAAATAAGATCTTTCACAAATGGACCATGGTGGATATCATCAATGACTTAGCACTGGTTTGGCTGCTGTTTTTTTATACATTGTCAAGGACATCTTTAATATTGACTGGGCCCATGGCAAACATTTTTTGCCTCCCCCATGCAATTTGTCTCTCCATCCCAACCTTCCAAAAAAAATAAACGAAATAAAGACTAAAAAAAAAAAATTCTATAATTTCTAACGCTAAATAACTTCCAACTCACATTCCTGTGAGTTTTATTGCTGTGGGTCTTTGTGAAGCGCCCATACACACTGTACATTGTGAGTTTTAGTGCTGTGGGGTTTGTGATACGCTCATTCCCACCGCACATTTCAGTAAGTTATGTTGCTGCGGTCTTTGTGATACACTCACACACACTGCACATTATTGTGAGATTTATTGCTGTGCAGCTCAGTGATACCCTCATGCACACCACGCATTCCTGTGAGGTTTATGGCTGTGGGGTTTATGATACGCTCATACACGCTGCACATTATTGTGAGTTTTATTCCTGTGGAGCTCAGTGATATGCTCACACACACCGCACACTCCTATTAGATTTATTGCTGTGGTGCTTTATGATGAACTCATACAAACCATGCATTCTTTTGAGGTATATTGTTGTGGAGTTCATGATACGCTCATACACACCACATATTACTGTGAGCTTTATTGCTATGGGTATGGTATTTTATGGCTATGGATGGGTGAATAAAGGGGGAGGTACAAAAAAGTCAGTCTGTTTTTTTTATCAGTATGGCGGGGGGGGGGGCATTTTTGTTTTTTTTACTCCTGCTTGACATCATCACTCACATGGTCAGGGTGCCTTGTTCGTTGGCTCCCTCCAGACCTTGGCTGGAAAAGAGCTATCGCTGTCTTCTTCTCTTCAAATATGTGTCGAAAAGAAGAACTTGGGCATAGAGCTGGCCATCAGACATCACATGGCACCCTCTGACATCATCAGAGGGGGCCAGCTGTCAACTTTGATTCTCTGATGGTGCTGGGCCTAGGTAGGCCGCAGCTTGTAAAACACAGAATCGTGGCAGCTAACTGAAACTTTGAGTCAATCCTCAAGTTTGAGTTGGTGTCAGGCCATGGATTTCAGGCTCAAGGGGCAGCTGCTTTGGACCCCACATCCATGAGTAGGCCCAGGGCAACTTCCTCTTTTGCCCTGCGGTAAAGACGGCCCTGTACATGGTCTATATAGATACACATCAAATAGGCTTGCAAAAGATACAAGCCCATTATGTTCAACCCTCTCCTACTTCTGGCACTGGTGCTCATCCAAAAGATCATTTGAGAGAATTTACTGTGAAATATCAGTCCTACGTCTTATGGAATGACAGGGGTCGAGTCAAGCCAGAATGCTTGGGAGCGCAGTCCTTCCACCATTTTTTCAAGAGGAATGGAGTTCCATTTTGTCTCACACACTGAGAAGCATTTATTAGGTTCTAACCATATGTTTTCTCATTAAGTCAGTAGACATATATTTATTACAATTATCCTATTGATTCCCTAAAATCCAGCTTATCACTATATTTAAACACTGATACCAAATTTGAATGTGGGGTTTCAGCTTATGTCCAACATGTCATTGGATAACTGAGGAGCAGAAATCGTGGAGAGTTCCCACACTTACTTTTTCATAGGACTAGACACCCGTGGAATGATTGCTAATAGAGCAGCAAAGAGAATGAAGTACAATATTAAAATTATCATATGGTCACATGACTAGCAAATGATCTGGGAGAACAAAAGAGTGTACGTCACTGGGCGATGTCTATGTATTGGTTCCATCTTGTGAATAAACGTTCTGTGTGTTTCCAGTTAAATGCATTGCCTTTCCTCCTGAATTCGATGTCTGGCATGTGGTTAATTTACAAAAGATAGAAAATTCTAAATAATCACTGCCTCTGAATAAATGAAGAAGGATCAGCATATGTTTGTAGGAACTCAAGCTTCTATAGAGGATTCTGAGAAGACTAGGGGCTGATAACAATAACGTCTAAAAGAAACCAGTAACAAAAACAAAAAGAAAGATGAACGGTGTATTGAAGGAGAATCAAAGGGCCCTATTACAAACTTGGTGTTAAAATAGGGATGCTAATGGGGAAAACCAGTGCCTACAGGTTTCTCCTTAGCGTCCCCATATTAGCACCATATTAAGGGGCTGGCGCTAATTCAGCAGCCTGTCCTGTAATGTAGCACAACCCTCCTGGATACTGACAGTGGCGCGTTAGCGCCGTGGCGACTATCACCTCCTGGAGTCCATAGGACTCTTTGCAGGCTTGTGCTACCAGGCCGCGAGCCCTGTGGGATCTCACTCTCGGGGGATCATGCAGGGCCGCGGAGTGATTAGTGGAGGGAAACTGGGGACTATTTGTCCCCATTCTCACTCTTCTCCCAGCGACAAAAAGAGGCAGATCAGGCCACCGTTCACGCCGTGAGATGGGAGGTTGAGTATCAGATTTTTTTGGGGGGTTTCAGCTGCTGCTAAATGATTCTGCAGAAGCGGTACCAGTTAACAGCAGCGTCTAGCTGTGGTTATTTTTTTAGTTACCACTGCGTTGCAGTAATTAACGTTAGGTCTTTGTAATCCTAATGCTAATTACTCTTTGCGCTCTCCATTTTAGTTATATAGAGCGCAAAGTACAGTAAGCTCACGCAAACAAGTGCAATCACCAGTTGGCTAATGGTTTTTTAACCCGTTAGCGTTTGCAATTCTAATATAGGGGGCATGCGTTAAAGTCACTTAACCTAACGCTAACTCCCACATATCTGAGCACTAACGCTGTTAATAAGAATGTAATACTGCCTACCGACTGGATGGAGTGGAGGTAACATCACTGCTCTATAACCGTGGAGACCCAGGTTCAAATCCCAGCCAGAGCATCTCTCCAGTAAGTGTCCTTGGACAAGACACCTAACGGTACATACTTGCCTACCACACAATATTGGCTGTGGAGTCCAATGGTAACGTCTCTACCCTTCAACCGTGGAGAAGCAAGTCAAATCCTGTGCAGCACATCCCTCCAATACAACTGTGGAGAAGCAAGTCTTGACTTTATGAGAAGCGGGTTCAACCTAACCACCAGGTCGCTGCTCTACAATCATGGAAAGACGACCCGATCCCACTCAGAAGATGCCACCAGCATGTGTTCTTTGGCAAGACACCTAACGATATGGATGCGCCTACCTCACAAAAATACTTGCACATCTCATAGATTGTAAGTTCCCTTGGGAACAGGGTCCCCCTGAATCAGGTCATCATCCATGTGTGGTATTCTAATGAATCAACCCCTTGTACATTGATCTTGTAAAGCGCTGCGGAATATGTAGCGCTATATAAATAAAGAATAATAAAAATAATAATAAAGAGTCTAATGGTTGTACATGAAGGCAATGGATAACTAATAAGCTGCACAGATAGGGATATGTGTCTGAAAAATGATAATGTCATTAAAAAGCAGAAACGGTAGAGATATTTCATGTTTACTGACTGTGTACCTTTTGCCTTGAATTTGTATTTAACGTCATTCTCACCTATTTGCTTTATACTGTTACGTCTCCTTCGGGTTCTCGGTTTGTGTGGTTGTATGAATTATACCATTGAACTCTCTAACATTAAAAAGGGGAACCACCGCCCACCCTTCACACCGCCTTCCTCTTTCTTCCATTTTTCATATTTTTCTCTCCCACATTCCTCCCACCCATATCTGTCTGTCTCTTCTACTTCTGTCATTTTCCTGTGGTATTCTGCACGGCCGTGCTTTCACACACTCCCCCTCGTCGATGATTACAATTATCACAAGAGCTGCATGAAATGTCTTGATATGTTCCCCTGTTTCACTGTAAAATCCAGGCACATATTATTACGCTCCTCTGTACACAATATGAGTGTTATATTGGGAATTTCTCATGGCTGGTAATGCGTGATTATCTTGAATGGGAAGCCTGCGCCCGGCATAGTCATTAATTCAAAGGTGATTGAAGATCTTTAATTCTTCTTCAACTACGTCTGCCTTCTAGATGATATGTAAAGGGTTTTCCATTACATATGTGTGTACTTCCACCACACTGAAATGTGAGCCGTCTATTGCAGATCTTGCATGTGGTGGTTAAAAAATGAATTAAATTTAAAGGGATACGCTATTGAAAAATAGAGTCCCCTTCTTTTGCCCTTAAATAATCCAATTTGGTATTATTTTTTAATTTGGCAGATTTTACTCACCTTTTGTCCCTCGCCGTGCGCTTCTCCTCCTCTGCGACACAGGGACGCCCAAATCCGGAAGTCATTGAAACCTTTCTGTGGAATCTGAGTAGCGTAGGAATTGCAAATTGTGCACCGCTACAGGACTTGCACACTTTCCTTACACAAGTTCTGGAGTGCCTGCAGGGAACAATGGATCATCGCTGTGCGCATGCGCAAATCCGATCCATCGGCTGCCTCTCTGAGACTGCTCACTACAGCAATATATCTCAGACAGGGTGGTGTTTGTTTGTTCTCTGAGTACTGACGTCACTAATGAATGGCAGCCAGGAAATTCATAGATTCTGGCTGCCGGTGACGCTGGGTGGAGTGGAGGGAACTCCTCCACTCCATCCAGCAATTACACCAGATCTGACCAGCAGGAAGCGAGGGGAGAAGGGAGGCACGCCTCACATCCTGACCAATATAAAGCTATAAAGTGGTCAGGAATCAGGAGGAGTAGAGTGTTCCTTTAAACTAATCTAAAACGAAATGTGTTTTCTCATATGTATTCTTATTTGTGTGCGTGCTGTACATTATGTTTCTTGACTAATATTACCTTTTTGAATGAATCTGTCCTAAGTTGCTGTGACTTATAACATTTGTGTATCGAAGGAAAAGAAAAGTCAAGGGTATAAGGTTTTATACCCAAAGGAAGAAATGTATACAGATACATATATAAAGAGACGTCACTTAACATTCTCACTACCAAAAATATATAAATGTATTTATTGTATATAACACAAAGGTAATTTCTGCCTGTATACTAGTAATGTAGACCCCATGTGAAATTATGTGTGATAAGGGACATCATCTAGAGCAGTGTTTCTCAAGCCTGTCCTCGGGTCCCTCATCCAGGCCAGGTTTTAAGGAACACCTTAGGGAAATGCAGAGTGAATCCTGCAATCACTGAGCAGCAAATCATATCACCTGTGCTGTGCTTCAGATATCCTGCAAACCTGGTGAGGCAGAGGGTCCTGAGGACGGGTTTGGGAAATATTGATCGAGAGTTTAGAACCTTTCATCCAAGCTATATCTCTATAAAGCGGTGTTTACCAAACCAGTCCTCAGCAGCACCTTCTGACAGGTCAGGTTTGCAGGATATATGAAGCACAGCACAGGTGATATGATTTGCTGCTCAGTGATTGCAGGATTCAGTCTGCATTACCCCAAGGTGATCTGCAAAATCTGGCCTGATGAGGGTCCTGAGGACAGGTTTGGGAAACACTGCTGTAAAGGATAAACAAATACACAAAAAAAGTATAAATGGGCAAATTTACAATATTATAATCTGTTATCTATCCCAGAATAGCAAACTTTGTTCAAAACTGCAGTTTTACTCTGTATTTAATTGTTAACTGTACATCCCATGTTTCAAATAAAAAATATATTTTGCAACAAAAACTGCTGGTTGGTAAAAGGGATAAAGAAGTTGCAATAACTTTTCTGGCTGCTATTTGTTATTTAAAACAAATGGGGTTTCCATATGAGGCACGGCAACATATTACATTGTATTATGCTCTTATTGATCAAGAGTTTTTATGGATCCATGGGGGCATGATGAGAATCATTAATGGTGTGAGGAGTTTTTCCTAATGTGTAAAACAGTGTTTCCCAAACCTGTCCTCAGGACCCTAGAAAAAAGCCAGATTTTTAGGATTACCGTGGGGAAAAGCAGACTGAATCCTGCAATCACTGAGCAGCAAATCATATCACCTGTGCTGCGCTTCAGATATACTGCAAACCTGGCCTGTTAGGGGGACCTGAGGACAGGTTTGGGAAACACTGGTATAAGCCATTCACCAATGGGAGTAACTGGCAGGAAATATGTCATCGGTGTTGGTTGCACTAAACACTAAAACCTGACATTCGTCGAGAGAGTTCAGCTGATAGTGACGTGTTCAGGTGTCTAATCCTAAAAAAAATACAAAAAAATGCAGGAATTCTCCATCTTTGATCTTCAATTAACCATTGACATTTCACACCAATCCCACTGCTCCACATGCAAACTTGATATCGGTGTTTAAACATAAGGATAGACATTGGTGCTGTAGAATCTTTGTTATAATTGTAACAGACATCACATATTTCTCTGGGATTAATAAAGAAACATATGATTTGAACCTAATAATAGCTTCTCAGTATGTGGGTCATGAGGGAACTCTGTTCCTGCTAAGGAAATAGTAAAGGAACTTCGTTCCCTCGCGTTCCCGCTCACCTTGAGCCCCGATTGTGTTATTTTCATGTTAAGCTCACATGTTCTTTCAGAAATTTCATTTTTTGACTTTGGCATTTTTTGTGACAAAAAATAATATGTGCAACGCGTGTAGTTTGTTCAAGATACGACTGTCAGTTCTTACATCCACTGTTCTTGCTCTGGTTTTGTTATTCTTGATTGCCGACATTGGATAGTTGTCCTTGTTCCTCAGTTTTCACACAGTTTTTATGGGAGCAATCCCAAGATTCACTACGGTGTGAACCTCTCTTGCAAAGTGGAAGGCCTCATAGTCTAGGTTCAGCACTTTGGAGTTGGCGTTGTGGCTGTTTTTTAGTGAGCTTTTATTTTTTTCTGCACTTTTTGGGCTCTATTACATTCCCAACGCAAATATTAACGCGTGAGCAAAAACGCATTAACGCGAGGAGCAAAACCGTTTGCGCTGAACGTCGTATTACAACGTCCGCGCAAAAAATGTGCGTTAACATCTACCGCGGGTGGACCTGCGCAAACCCTTTGCGTGCGTACTGTACTGCGCGTGTCCTATACTTAACATTGTAAGTGCAAATGCGCTTGTGCGCTGGTACGCGGATGGTATTACAATCTATGTGCAAATTTTAACGGACAACGTTTGCGCTCGTAATTTTAACGTCTTTGAAAAGCTGGTGTTAACGGCAAATCTGAACGTCCTGGCCGAACCCAAATACACCAGCCCGAAAAAAAATACGCAGAAACGTATAGTTACACATTCTACACATACCCAAACAATGAAAATGAGAGGTTGTGCGTGTTTTTATTATTGCTGCAGCATATATACTTAGATTGATTTTGACAGGCGCAAAAAATTAACGGGAGACAATTGTGGTTCTTAATTCTGATTGGCTGAATCGCGTGAAAAAACAGTCCGCACACCGATTTCTGCTCGCAGCGTTAACGGGCGCGCGTTTTTGCGCTTCTTTTTTACGCGCGTTATTTTTTGACGGATGAAAAAATGCACTCGGATTGTAATACCAGCGTTTATTTACGCGCGTTAACGTTTAATGCTTTGCGCACAAATTAACGTGCTGCGCGAGCGTTTTTGCGCAAAGTATGTAATAGAGCCCTTTGTGTTGGACACGTAGAGATTTCTTTGTACTATATTTGCTTATGTTTGAGCTACACTTGGCTAATTTCCAGGTTTTAACTAGAACTCTATTTTAGGCTAGGGTCAGACTAACGCATTTTTCGCGTTGTCCGTGAAAAAGTGCTTCGAACGAATGGACGTATTTTTTCACGGAATACGCAATAGCGGTCATACGATGCGCAGTTTCATCCGTGATTTTGTACGGATCATCAATAAAACACTTTTTGGGTCTGGACGTTATTGGCCGGACATTAGCAGCGTCTGACGTCTCCTAATCACGCACACACGCCGCTAGCGGACGCAGCGCACTCTGTACGTCAGTACTAGTGGTTTCACGTTCTCGAAAAAATGCGTTTTTTGCGCTTGCGTTGCGCGGCCGCACTTTTGTGCGACCGTACTTCGTATATTGGCCGTCATGCCCGGCATCTGCTGCTAGCACGGCGTGATTATGTGCGCTGCACGCGCGTCGCACTGCCTCAGTCTGACCCTAGCCTTAGATGTGCCGCATAGGTCAACTCGCACCTACCGGTGAGCGCGGTTTCCTATACATACGTATAATGGCGAGTCCAATGTACTATCACAGTTCATAGTGATGTTAGGAGAACTAGTAACTTTCGCATCAATAAAATTCAGAAGATTGTTGATTGTAAGCCATTGTCACGTTACGTAGAACGTTCAGATCACCATTTCCCATAAAGTGGAGATCTCTTACAGGCATCCAATGTTCTCATAACCTGAGACTCAAAAGTAGGATCTGATTAAGGAGTCAGAGTAACTCGCAGCGCTACAGCTCCTGTTAATACCCCCAAAAAACTACAAGGGTTACTCAAAGAGCACTGGAATTCCACTGGAATTTTGGTGCTTTATCTTTCCTCGTACTTTTGGGAAATCAAATTCCCCCACCCTGCATTGAATTCAGCATTCACCGCAGGGTCCCCGAAGTGCAGGGAAAATCCACCGAACAACTGCCGAATCGAAAGGAAAAACGGCCAATAACATCAGATCTGATAAGATCAGATGAGATAAGCCACCGCAAAACCGCCGCAAAGCATCGGATCCGATTCTAAAAGCTGAAACAAACACACCAAACGCATCCAAGAAAAGCTGACAATCCACCAAACAGAGCGCCGACCAGACGCCGGAAAAAGCCGACTATTCGACGAACGAGGTAAAAAAAAAACCACAGCGACTTAGAAAAACTCTTTGCAAAGAAAACTACTGCACGAAAAATGTCTGGAATCAACATATAAGGTCCTATAGATAATAATTAAAAGATCTGTTACAGAAAAAAAACGCTATTTAAAAGAAATCAGAAGAAAAAAATTTGCAGAAACAAATTATGAAAAAAAAAAAAATCCTAAAAAATAAATAAAGAGACTTTTTGCTGCAAATTAAAAGAATAAATGGTTTAATAAATATTAATATTAACGGGAATATTTTTTTACATTAAATCCTATGGGATTAGCCTGATTAAACCTGCCGAATGAAACCACCGAACATCAAGGCATTTCGACTACTTTTCGGTGCAGTTTGGTGTTCTCTGAATAGATTAACCATTGCTTCTCTATGGGGAGTTCACTGCCGTCGGACAGGCACCGTATTTTGCTGCCAATTCGCCAATATTTGGTGAATGGCCTGCTTTTTGAATAGCTGAATGGTTCCAGAATTGCACTGTATGTGGAAATTCACTGTTCGGTGCAATTTCGGAGCCAGTTCGGCTCTCTTCGAATAACCCTGTAAGAGAGTTGAGGCAGAATAATAACGCTTTAGTGAATCAATCCCTTAGTCTAGCAATGGAGTACTGTTGAAAGGTCACTTGCTAAATCACAGTAATTCCTGTCAGCACCTTTGTAGTAACGTCCTACCTCCAGGGAAATAGATATTAGTTAGGCTAAGGTCAGACGAAAGCAGTTTTAACGTGCGTTTAACCGCACTAAATCACGGCCGTGCTAGCAGCAAATGACGTCCAATGCCGGGTAACATATGAAGAACGGTCGCACAAAAGTGCGACCGCGCAACGCATGTGGCAAACGAACACATTTTTTCGAGAACGTCAAACCGCTAGTACTGATGTACAGAGAGCGCTGCGTCCGCATAGCGGCGTGTTTGCGTGATTGGGAGACGTCAGACGCTGCACACGTCCGGCCAACATAACGTCCAGACACAAAAAGTGTTTTATTGATGATCCGTACAAAATCACGGATGAAAATGCGCATCGTATGCCCGCTATCGCGTATTCCGTGAAAAAATGCGTCCATTCATTCGAACGCACTTTTTCACGGACAACGCGAAAGATGCGTTAGTCTGACCCTAGCCTTAGAGACACAAACAAGAGAGCGGTGCTACTTCCTCACAGAAAAAGCCTATCTTGGCAGCTGGAAAAATTCAGGGGCTGTCAACCATAGGTGTCTGCCTCCGCCAGACCACAATGCACAAATCCAAACCAGCGGACGACTCCGGTATAATCCAAGTGAGACCATCTTTATGGCACAGTTAGAGAATTATGCGGCGTTTGGGCCTGTGTCGTTTCAGGGCGAAACGTTGTCATTCTCTAACTGAATATTAGTTAGACCTTGCATCTCAGAGTCTGACGATATTACCTTTTTACAGGGAGATGGCCGATGTGTTTATGTATAATATAGAAAAATGTCGGCAGATAAGAACCTTTCAGCCCATCTAGTCTGCCCAATTACATGGATACTTTACCTGGATTTATCTTTTGTTTAGGATAGCCTTATGCCTATCCCATGCCTGCTTAAATTCAATTACTGTTTTGGCCTCTACCACTTCAACTGGAAGACTGTTCCATGTATCCACCACCCTCTCAGTAAAATAATGCTTCCTGATCTTACTTTTAAACCTTTGCCCCTCTAATCTAAGACTATGTCCTCTTGTTTTGCTACTTTGTTTCCTTTTAAATATACTCCCTTCCTCTACCTTGTGGATTCCCTTTACGTATTTAAATGTTTCTATCATATCTCCTCTGTCGAGTCTTTTTTCCAAGCTATACATGTTAAGATCATTAAGCCTTTCCTGGTAACTTTTCTCCTTCAAGCCGTACACCATTTTAGTAGCCCTTCTCTGAACTCTCTCTAAGATGTCTATATCCTTCTGGAGATACGGTCTCCAGTACTGCACACAGTACTCCAAGTGAGGTCTCACCAGTGCTCTGTACAGTGGTATGAGCACTTCCCTTTTCCTACTGCTAATACCTCTCCCTACACAACCAAGCATTCTGCTAGCATTTCCTGCTGCTCTATTACATTGACTTCTTACCTTTAGATCCTCTGAAATAACCCCTAAATCCCAACCCTCAGATGTTGAGATTAGGACTGTATCAAATATTCTATATTCAGTAATTATATATATATATATATATATACGAAAAAAATCTTGGTTCTACCGAGATTTTTTTCGCGTATTTTTGTATTTATGCTGCAGCTGAGTTTGCACCGAAGCAAGCATTGTTTTTTTATTCACGGAACAGTGAGTGCGGGGCTTCTTGGAACTTTGGTATATATATATATATATATACACACATCTCAAACGTTGTCCCAGCAACTCCTTTCCATTCTCCCAAGGAGACCGACATTAAATGCCACGGTGCCTGCAACCAATGAAAAATTTGTAGTATCAGCGTAGATAGAGCCGCACACGTGTCCTTGTTTAAAACAATAAATTTTATTAATGACATAAAATAAAACCGACGTTTCGGCTCAGACACGAGCCATTCTCAAGGTTAACATACACACTTTACACCAACATATATATAGTGAAAGCAGAAAGGTACTCGCCATTCCGATTGGTGCACCCTAATTGTTCACACACCTAGAGTGCATACTTTTAATTTTCCACCAGGGCATTGTATTTGCATACATAATCCTGCGCATGACGTGTCTGGTGTCCATGGAAACCACGGCAACTAGCCAAAAACAAACAATTTAAAAACAATCATGGAGGAAAAAATAAGAAAAAAGTAAGAAAAAAAAGTAAGAAAAAGATAAGAAAAAAAAAAAGAATAAATGCGCAAAAAGAATCATGAAAAAAAACAGAATAAAAAAATACCAAAAAAACAGTACACAGATTGCGCAACGTGAAACGATGCATTGCTGAGACCTTGAGAATGGCTCGTGTCTGAGCCGAAACGGTTTTATTTTATGTCATTAATAAAATGTATTGTTTTAAACAAGGACACGTGTGCGGCTCCATCTACGCTGATACTATATATATATATATATATATATATACTGTATATACACACACATGTTTTTAATGTACATGTATGGAGGTATAATGTGGGAAGTTTGTTATAATAAATTATATAAGTATCACTGGGCTCGCTTTTGTTCTCCCTGGCTCCATGAGGCTCCGTAAAAAAAATCACGCACGAAAATGCGCGTCGTCTGACCGTTTTCGCGCATTCCGTGAAAAAATACGTCAATGCGTTCGGACGCACTTTTTGACGGTCGCTGCAAATAATGGGTTCGTTTGACCCTAGCCTAAGGCGTTTAGTCTATAGTACAAATGCAGTACTAGTTCATTTAATTGTCTGTATGTGACATTATTTAGAGTTATTATATTAGCACAGTGGTATAAAGGACATGTAAAACATCATTATTTGATATTTTGCTCAGAATATTGTAGTTTATACACAGGGAAATACTTTCAGAGATTAACATGTGAATATTTACCAAAATATAATTACACATTATTTTTATATATTGTCAACATATTCTGAAAACGGGGGAAGATAAGTGAAAAGGGGTGATACCGGCTGGGTGGATAGAGGTAACATCACTGCTCTATAACAGTGGAGACGCAGGTTTGAATCCCGGCCAGAGCACCTCTCCAGTAAGTGTCCTTGGGCAAGACACCTAACGGTACATACTCGCCACCCAGGACATACTTAAAAACGAGAGAAATCTCAATGTATCCTTCCTGGTAAAATCCTTTATAAAATTAAATATATTAGAAGAGCAGACATAGCTTGACAAGGATAATACTGTATATTGCAGACCGTGTTCCCAAGCAAACATTTATATTGGATATATACTGTGAAGTGCGAACGTACATAACGCTAAGGGCTCTATTACACTCTTAACACAAAAACGCAGGCAGAACACGTGAATTTTTGCGCGAAGCGTTAAACGTTAAAGCGCGTAAATCAACGCTGGTATTACAATCCTTGCTCACTTTTTCATCAGTCAAAAAAACGCGCGTAAAATGGACGCGCACAAACGCGCGCTCAGCAACGTTGCGTGCAGAAATTGGTGTGCGGACTGTTTTTTCACGCGATTCAGCCAATCGGAATTAAGAACCACAATTGTCTCACGTGAAGTTTTTGCGCCTGTCAAAGTCAATCTGCGTATATATGCTGCATCAGTTAAAAAAGCACGCACAATTCCTCAAATTTATTGGTTTGGTACGAGTAGAATGTGTAACTTTCTTCACAGTTGCAGAAGAGTGATTTTACCCTATTCTACCCAGCCGATAATTTGGGTATCAGAACAAGAATAGCCTGATGGTTGCTGAGATTCTAGTGCAACTAGCTTGTGTAATTTCTTCGAAAATCAATATGGGACTCTATCAGGGTTATTCAAAGAGATCCGAATTGCTTGAGAAAGGTAACCGAACGCTGAAAATCAGCATTTGGTTACCTTTCTGGGCCATTCGGCTATCCAGAGAGCAGGCAATACACCAAATCCTAGCGAATTGCCTGCACATACGGTGCCTGTTCGGTGCCTGTTTGAGGGAAGTGAAATCCCCATGAAAAAGCACTGCTTCGGCTATTCAGAGAACACAAACCAGCAGTGAAAGGTTCCCCTAATGCCCTGCCATTCGGTGGTTTAATTCAGCAAGTTTATTCAGGAGAATCCCATAGGCTTCAATGTTAATAATATTCCCATTTTAATTAAATATCTAATAAACCGTTCATTTTAAAATTCTGCAGTAAAGAGTCTATTTATAGATTTTTTAGGATATTTTAAGCATTTTTCTGGATTTTTTTTTTTTTAAGGTTACTTCTTTTTTCTGCAACAGCCCTCTTTATTACCATTCCCTGGACCTCATATGTAAATTTCAGACATTTTCGCTCAGTAGTTTCTTTGCAAACAGCGTTTCACTTTCACATTCATACAAACTGTTTTCCTAATTTATTCACTGCCTCTTCTGCTGTGTCGGAGGCTGCGATCGGCTCCTGTTCGGGTTTTTCCTGTGGTTTTCGGCAGGTTAATCCAGATGTTTTTGAGGGTTTTCGGCGTGCATTCGCCGGGTTTTGCGGTTAGTTTTCGTCAGGTTTGCGGCAGCCTTTTCCTGCAATACGGGGGCCCTGTGGTGCTTGCTGAATACACCGCAGGGTCACCGAAATGGGATCGGCAAAAGGAACCGAATTGAAGAGAACGAAAAGTCACCGAACGTGCCGTGACTTTTCGAATCTCTTTGAATTACCCTGAATTTATTGGAAATACTGCACATTGTGTGTCCCATTTATTTCTATTTTAGGTCACGCCACCATAGGAAGACCTCTTGGATTTTCTATATAGCGCATGCACTTTGTGTGCGAGATCTCTATTTTATTTTCTATTTCTGGGTAGTTTGTGTATTTTATTGTGAATTTACATGGGACCTTGCAGCATTAGCATTGTTAATATTTGTTCAGCTTCACCAGCGACAGGTTTGTCATCTATTATTCTCTTAGATATCATTTTGAACAAATGCACCTCTTCAGTCGCATCATATTGACGTTCCATATAAATGCACTCTCGCAGTCACGCACTCCCATCAGCTAAAATAGGTATGTAGGCCTACTCGTCGGAAGAAAAGTGCATTGGGTTTATTTTTGTATTTTTGCTTAACAAGTGGTGTCTAAATTTGAGATTTGATGGAAGCCACTCTTCCTCTAGAGATGTCGCTGCCTGCAGCGATGAGTCACGTAGACCCTTGTAAATGTTAAAGCGCAATGACCAGATTCCTCTCGGAGAGGCTCGTTTCTCTGCCAATAAAGGGCCCTATTACATTCATCACGCAAACGTTTGCGCGCATTCAAAAACGCATTAACACGAGGGGTAAAACCCTTTGCACTGAACGTTGTATTACAATGTCAACGCAACAAACGCACGTATACGCCAACCGCGGGCGAACCTGCGCGAACCCTGCGCAAGCTTACTGTACCTCGCACGTCCTATACTTAACATTGAAAGCGCAAATGCGTTTGTGCGCTGGTACTTGAGTGGTATAACAATCTATGCGCAGTTTGTAACGCACAGCCTTTGCACGCATAATTTTAGCAACTCCTAAAAGCTGGTGTTAATGGCAAATTCTATCAACCTGACCGAAACCAAATACACCAGCCCAAAAAAAAAATACGCAGCAAAGTATAGTTACACATTCTACTCATACAAAACCAATACAATTGAGAAGTTGTGTGCGCTTTTTTTATTGATGCAGCATATATGTGCAGATTGACTTTGACAGGCGCAAAAACTTAACGTGCGTCAATTGTGGTTCTTAATTCTGATTGGCTGAAATCACGTGAAAAAAATGGTCCGCACACTGATTTCTGCGCGCAACGTTGCTGCGCGTGTTTGTGCGCGTCCGTTTTACACACGTTATTTTTTTGACGGATGAAAACATGCGCGAGGATTGTAATACCAGCGTTGATTTAAGCGCGTTAACGTTTAATGCTTCGCGCAAAAATTCACACGTTGCGCGGGCGTTTTTGCGTGAAGAATGTAATAGGGCCCAAAAAGTCCAGTACACAAAGGACAGGAAGAAGATTGTACTTTTTCTAGCATTAATACCAAATCCCCATGAACATACCATGCATTGTATGAAAGGAATGGGTTAACGGTATTACCCCAGATGTGCTCTCTGTAAATATGTCAGAGGGGATCAAGAAGAGTAGTTTGAGAAATTAGCAAATTGCCAAATATTATGTATGTGCTTAATTTTGGGGAAAACATCAGGACGCGCTCCATCATTCCCGCTCCTCAACCTAAATTTAATGCAAATCTACTCTATCAAATATGTGATCTCGCAGGAAAAAATACATAAAGTGTGCAGAAATCCTGTCATCCTGATGAATGAATCCCCTGAAGTTTCTGAATTTATTACAGCTGATAAATGTGATCTGGCAGTATGCCTATGGGTAAGAGATTATTGAACGTCACTCTTTCTGGGGTGCTTGATAAGGGAAGGAATGGGGTTCATAAACTAAGCATTGGTATTGTAAGAGTTAAATTAATTGTCCATAGCATTTCAACATGAAAACAATCCTGATCTATTGATTTTATGATTCAATCACAAATAACAGTTTATCCTTTCATCAGTTTCTAAAAATCCAGAAACGTTTCTCTTTGTGGTTTATGTTTTGTTCTCTACTAACACTTCATATACACATCATTAAATAATGTTACTCTTTTAAACACATGGGGCTCTATTACATTCTTCGCGCAAACGTTAACGCGTGCGCAAAAATGCATTAACGCGAGGGGCAAACCCCTTTGCGCAGAACATCGTATTACAATGTCCGCACAAAAAAATGCGCGTTAACGTCTACCGCGGGTGAACCTGCGCAAACCCTTTGCGAGCGTAATGTACTGCGCGCGTCCTATACTTAACATTGTGAGCGCAAATGCGTTTGTGCGCTGGTATGCGGATGGTATTACAATCTATGCACAAATTTTAACGGACACGTTTAACGTCTTTTAAAAGCTGGTGTTAATGGCAAATCTGAACGTCCTGGCCGAAACCAAATACACCAACCTGAAAAAAAAAATACAGCAAAGTATAGTTACACATTCTACACATACCCAAATGATAAAATGGAGAAGTTGCGCGTGTTTTTATTATTGCTGCAGCATATATACGCTGAATCGCGTGAAAAAACAGTCCGCACACCGATTTATGCGTGCAACGTTAATGCGTGTGCGTTTTTGCGCGTCTTTTTTACGCACGTTATTTTTTGACGGATGAAAAAATGCGCTCGGATCGTAATACCAGCGTTAATTTACGCGCGTTAACGTTTCGCGCACAAATTGACGCGCTGCACAAACTTTTTTGCGCAAGGAATGTAATAGAGCCCATGGACAGATACTATCCTGTAGTAAATGTGGATTACAAAGGCTGTAATTATTCACAATATCATCCAATCTTATATATTATCGTCAGAAGGAACGACATTTGTATCAGAATAGTTCTTTTTGTGGCGCAATGAGGAACAGAAAGACACACAGATGATAGACAGGGAGGCAGCAGCCACTTGAATGTATGGATAATTTAGATAAAATACATAGGTAGGAAGAAACTAAATGGATAAAAAGATAGATTGATTAATTGAACGCTATCACAGCTAGTGACGGACAGAAACAGACAGATGGACAGGTAGACAGAAACACAGATGAATAAACAGATTGATAGCACGATTTCACAGCTAGTGAGCAACAGAAAGGTAGGTAGATGTATAATAACAAGACAGACAGGTAGACAGACAAACAGAAGAATAGATATTCCATTTAACTAACCTTTCTGTATAAGAAAAAATTGTTAATCGTTAAGGTTAAAAGTTTAAAAGTTAGATATAGGGATAGACAGACAGACAGACAGATTGGTGGATAGACAGACAAGTATGTAGATAGACATATGGATTGATACATTTGGATAGACAGACAGATGGATACATACATATGGATAGACAGACAGAAAGGTAGGTAGATAGATCTGGATGGATAGACAGATAGCTAGACAGACTGATAAATAGCAATTCACCAGTTAACAACAACGAAGACTTAAATTGTTGTTCTATCTGATCCATGTACGCTTAGGAGCATATGGGGATGTATTTCGTTGTGTTGGATGGTGTTGCTGGGCTCCAGATCACGTCATTGTTGTATTACTGCTGAACGTGATATATTCCATGTCTTGGTTACTGCCTGTCAATCAACTCAATGCAAATTGTGCATGTTCTTTTCCATTCGGTTAAGGGAAATTCGCTTTATGTTGTTGACCTCTCAATGTAATGAATTTTTATGTGACAGCTGACATTAGTAGTTCAGCACACGTCTCTTGGGGTCCGTCTGACTGACTTATTCATGAATGACCTTTCTATTAGTGTCGCTTTCTCAGTCGGACTGGCCATCAGATAGAAAGCACCAATGAGTAATTTTATTATTATGATGCACGTTTCCAGTGGTATTTATTTTTCTGCTGAAACGAATTCACGTAAATATGTGCCTTTAAATTTTTTTTGAGAATGAGCCTTTTTTATAACATTGTTTAGGGATCGACCAATTACTGGTACTACTGGTAATCGGGCCCGATAGAGGATTTTTAAGGTTATCGGTATCGGCTGTTACATTTCCAATATACCAACATTGTGGGCTTTTTTCGCACCAGTACGCAGCGGTACTCCATATTGGCATGTACTGGCAGAGCAGACGCTCCAATGAGTTGCAGAGGACATCGGCTCGCAAACCTCTTGGATGTCGGCTGGCTGTGGGACCAAGCCCCACGCACTGACTTCATTGCACGTGGCCGTATTCCCCGTATCTCCTGAACCAACCATGGAGGCTAATGCAGGGGTCAGCAAACTTGGCTCCCTGATGTTTTGGGAACTACATTTCCATTGTGGCTCAGTCAGCCTAATGGGTGACTGCGCATCATGGGAGATGTAGTTCCCAAAACATCAGGGAACCAAGTTTGCTGACCCCTGGGCTAGGGGGTCGTCTGAGGTATCAATGGAAAGGAACATGACCAGGGTTTATGTAACAGAAATTAAATAAAATTAAAAAACCAATGATGGTGCTCAGTGATACGCTCATACACACTGCACATTACTGTGAGTTTTATTATTGTGGATCTCAATGATACGCTCATACACAATGCCCATTACTGTGAGTTTTATTGCTGTGGAGCTCTGTGATATGCTAATACACGCTGCACATTGTTGTGAGTTTTATTGCTGTGCAGCGCTGTAATACAGTAATGTGTGGTGTGTATAAGCATATAATAGCTGCACTGCAACAAAACTCACAGCGATGTGCGGTGCGTATGAACGTATCACCGTTCTGCACAGCAACAAACGCTTATACACACGGCATATTACTGTGAGTTTTGTTGCTGTGCAGCTCTGTGATATGCTCATATACACCACACATTACTGTATTACAGAGCTGCAGAACAGAAAAACTCACAGTAACGTGCAGTGTGTATGAGTGTGGGTTTTATTGTCGTGAAGCTCTGGGATATGCTCATACACACATTACTGTATCACAGAGTTCTGCAGCAATAAAACTCACACTCATACACAAGGCACATTACTGTAACTTTTATTGCTGTGCAGCTCTGTGATACAGTAATGTGCCTTGTGTATGAGTGTATCACAGAGCTGCACAGCAATAAAAGTTACAGTAATGTGCCTTGTGTATGAGCGTATCACAGAGCTGCACAGCAAAGAACTCACAGTAATGTGCAGTGTGTATGAGTGTGAGTTTTAATGTTGTGAAGCTCTGTGATATGCTCATACACACACATTTTTGTGAGTTACCCGTCAGTCTGTGCGCTGAGATTCTTTAACCAAAATATTGTTTAGCTTTCTGGTAGTGATATTTAGTGTGTGAAATGTATAGGTTTTTCTCTTGTGTTCTGGATCGCTATTTATTTTGCAAGCACTTTGATTTTTCTTTGATTATTGTAATGTTTACAATTTTTTACAACAGACTTGTGTAGAAATTGTGATTTTGTAAAACTTTCGATGTACAGAATATCGGCACCTGATATCGGTTATTAGCCTGAGAGGTGGCTGATAATCGGTATCAGTATTGGAAAAATGATATCTCTATCCCTAATATTAATCAATTTTATTGTTTTCCGTTTCTGGATTCCCTTCATGTGATACATGTTACGTGCACAAAGGGCAGACAAGTAATAGAAAACCATTGTTTAAGATAGTCATTCATTTTCAATCCTGTATTGAATTGTGCAAAACGTGGGAAAGATTCAGAGGTAAAACATCAAAAACTCTCAAAAACAGATAGGGTTATTCAAAGAGAATCGATAAGTCACCGCACGTTCGGTGACTTTTCGTTCTCTTCAATTCCATTTGGCGATCCCATTTCGGCGACCCTGCGGTGTATTCAGCAAGCACCACAAGGCCGTCGTAGTGCAGGGAATAGCCGCCGCAAATTCGACGAACACTCACCGCAAAACCTGGCGAACGCACATAAACATCTGTATTAACCCTGCCGAACACGCCGGAGAAACCCAAGCAGCCGCCGATCACAGCGCAGAGCAACCGTCGGAAAAAGCCGACATCGCAGGCGAATGGAGTGAAAAAAAAACCCAGTTTGCTTGAATGTTTGAAAAGTGAAACGCTGTTTGCAAAGAAACTACAGAACGAAAATGTCTGAAATTTACATACAAGATCCAATGAATGATAATAAAAAGGGCTGTTACAGAAAAAAGAAAAAACGATTTAAAAAATAATGGAAAAAAATCCTGAAAAATGCCTAAAAGATCCAAAAAAAATCTATAAATAAAGCGACTTTTTACTGCAGAATATTATAATCAACTGTTTATTAGATATTGAATAAAAACGGGAATATTTTTAACATTGGAGCCTATGGGATTCGCCTGAATAAACCTGTCGAATGAAACCACCGAACAGCAGGGCAATTCGGCAACTATTCACTGCTGGTTTTTGTTCTCTGAATAGATGAAGCCTTACTTCTCTATGGGGTTTTCACTGCCCTCGAACAGGCATCGTATGTGCAGGCAATTCGCCAGAATTTGGCGATCTGCCTGCTCTTTGAATAGCCGAATGGCCAGGAAAAGTAACCGTATGTCGAATTTCACTGTTCGGTTACTTTTCACCAGCAATTCGGATCTCTTTGAATAACCCTGTATAAGTCACTGTGAAAATCATTTGCACGTTGCTCAAAAACTTGCTTTGCTCGCACAGCCCCTTTGTCACACTCCCTGTACGCAGGGTAGTGAGGTGCCCACATTACAGAAAACATTTGATGCATATAAATGAGAAACTGTTGATTTTATTTCCAAATCCTACCCAGAATTCCCTGCTGCAAACAAGGAGCGTGGCAAAGTTGCTCTGTGGGAAAAGTCTCAGATATTCCGAGGTGTGTATTGTTTTTCACACTTATGTTCTCTCTTGCAGCTTTCGCCGGGGAGGATTTTTATATCACTTTTTTCACTTCAACAGTTTATGCAACTTATTAACAAGCTCAGCTTTTTTTCTGTTCCTTATTCCTCTGTCATCTTCCATTCCTAGACAATCTTCCCCCATGAACGCAGAAAGTTATGGCTCGGCAATGCACTGCTTGTTTTGTATGAAACGGTCTATGAAAGTTTACACCATTTTATTCTGCGAATATACTTAATGCCACTTACCTCAATGCCAGTGCTTCCCAATCCATGTCCTCAAATCCCCCTAACAAGCCAGATTTTAAAGCGGCACTACCACCAAAAAATGAAATGTCCTTATTGTGTGTCGCTGATATCTTTCACGTGCTGTATGTTTAACCCCTTAGTGACCAGGCGGTTTTAAACAAATCCGTCCTTTAGTGACCGCTGCTGTTTTTACGTTTCTGTGCGGTTCGTGTTTAGGTCAAATTTTCCTCTTACTCGTTTATGCAACCCACACATATTATACACCGTTTTTTCTTTCTAAAAATACCATTATTTCCATCATATTGTATAATTTACTATAAAAAAAAATATGAAATATGATGAAAAATGGTAAAAACACACTTTCGTAATTTAATCCCCAAAAAAGACCCTGCTAAATAGTTTCAAAATTTTGTCCCGAGAATAGAAATAACCTCTTCACTGCTGAGCCAGTTCACCTATGTGCGTTGAGCTCATTCTGCCCATTTTATGCTCATTATTTTTGGATGACAGCCCAGGTACTAACTAAACGGCCCCCCCCTTAGACAAAATTTAAATAAGCTAAAAAATAAAATTTAAAAAAAAAAAAAAAAAAAAAAAAGACTTGGTGTAAAAAAAAAAAAAAAAAAAAAAGCCTTTTTTTTTTTTTTTTTTTTTACACCAAACCTAGACATGTTTGGTATCATTGTAAAGGCCATGACCCTCTAGCTGACACAGATCGGGATATAAGGGGATCCAAAAGGAATGGTTAACTTTATACACCGCTGAAAAGGGGAGGCTTTCCCCTTTCCAGAGGTGCAAAAAGCATCACTGTCGGGTGAATGGTTGGGGAGATAGAGGGCTACAAAGAGCCCCCCTCTGCCTTGATTTCAATGCAGGTGCCGGGGGTTGCCTGCAGATGACGTCACCACGCATTGTGCCCGCCGGCCCCTCTGTTTTAGAGGGGCAGGCTTCCTCCCTACCAGAACTCCGTTGGAGCCAGCGACGGAGGTAAGTATCAGCGGGAGGTAGGTTAGGTGCCTGCTGACGTACTATGTACGTCAGCGGGTCTAAGGGAGACCTGTGGGTAGGACGTACATGGTACGTCAGTGGTCTTTAAGGGGTTAATGAAGAAAATATTTCACTCTGTCACTGGGTGCTTCCATTGTGTGATCTTTTGTGTTGGACACAGCCCCCCCCCCCCCCGGTCCCACCCCCACAGTATCTTTACATCACTTGCTCCTTAATGGGAGGATTTGGCTACTGAATAGAATCTATGGGTCAGTCACTGACTCAAATCATTGTATTTGTATGGGATGTATCCAAAGGACATCACCAGGGGCTAGATTAGGCTGCTGTCAGACGAGCGTAGTGTTCACATCCGTGATTGCGCCTAAAAGTACGTCCGTGATAGCATGAAAGAAAGTCCATTGGAGCCTGACACACGAAGTACGTCCGCACTGAACTGCGGACGCATGACGGACGCTGCAAACGGACGCAGGTTAGGCAAGAACGAAATACTGCTAGAACGGACGTGCGGAGTGCGCCACGTCCACAACGTCTGCATAGCTTTGTGTGTGAGTGATGGAGCGAGGTCAGATGGACTGCATTTATACGTCCAGCATTTTTGACGGACAGAATGTTTTTCATTGTAATTTATTTTTCCCTCCTACATCTGTCAAAAATAACTTCAGTGAAAAAAAAAAAAAACGGACTGTGTGGCCACTACTGCGTCATCCGTACTGACGATGTCCGTACTGCACGGACGTACAGTCCGTAGAAATCACGCTCGTCTGACCCTAGCCTTAGAAGTCTTTTAAAATCCCCCATTTTAACTCATTCAGCTGCCATCTCTTATCTCAAGTACCCTGAAGAAAAATAGCCTTATCTAAACATTCCCTCCTCCAGCTCATTAACTGTTAAATACTGTAGATTAGATAAGCCACCGAAGTAAAGAAAAACTTTTGGTAAATGTTGCCTCATGGAAAAAAAAAAAAAAAAAAAGGTAGGGAGATTAAAAAAAAAACAAATAGAATTACGTTTTTTTAATACAATTGCTTCAAACAAGGAAAAAAACAGCAGCATGTGTTTTATAAAGTACTTTTACTTGTAATGCACAAGCAATCTAGTTACAGCTTATGTAAGTGGTAGTGTCCCTTTAAGGATTCACTTGGGGAAATGCAGACTGAATCATGCAATCATTGAGCAGCAAAATCATATCACTGTGCTGTGCTTCAGATATCTGGAAGTCCTGACCTGTTTGGGCAACCTGAGGAGCAAGGTTGGGAAACACTGCTCTATGCAGCTCTTTAACGCTATTTAACTTTATGATGCTTCTTCCATTTGTTGTATCTTACAGGTCTATTCACTAAAAGGTGAAACTCAGGAGAATTGGCAGGAGAAGAGAATAATCTAGACCAAATAGCCAATTTGGAAAGTGAGATAAATGGGGGTGTTTTTTCTGGTTTGGCTATTTTTGTCACGTTCAGCCACTATGGCGGTACCCGGCATGCGCAAAGTAGGGCCCAGGTATGAGGAAAAGCCGCTATATGCAGAGATGCGTGACACAATGATCTGGGATATGTGAATAAACCACAGGAGACACTGGGGACCTCTGCACGGCTATACCGAAGGAGCCCTATACTGATAGATCGGTCCTTAGAAAAAGGTTACCTTTGTAGCCGTGCAGAGTCCTGGGGAAAACACAGACACCTGAAGGAGTATACTCAACAACTTGCAGGGAAGGACTTCAATATACAAAAGCCGTGGTATACAGGGATACACAACATATAATACAATATGCACAGAACAGCTAGGGATGTCCAGAAGAGTCGTTAATAAATAAATAAGCCAGGGGTCAAAACCAAAACGTATACCTTAATCCAAAGCGGGGATATAGCACCAGAGAAAATCCGTCAGCCAGGCCAGAGGGTCAATACCAGGAAGTCAATCAGAACATAAAACTCCGACAAGGGGGAAACACTGAAATAGAACTAGGACAGAATAACCGGGAGCTCTCAGGAACAAATCTGTAGCTGAAGTGAACCAGGCTGCAAGAGCATGGTGATATGGGCCCATGGCTTTATATAGGGGAGTAATCAGCCCATATCACCAGCAGAAGCTCAACGAGCAATGAACTTAACCCCTGAGCTGCATGTCAGGAAAAGCAGCACAGGGAAACACAGACATAAGGAATACAGAGGTCAGGGAGACAGGGTTGGAGCGTGGGAACGTGACAATTTTGAGCTGGATTTTTCATTTCTTCTGCCAATTCTCCTGAGTTTCACCTTTAGTGAATAGACCTGTTAGTATTAATTGATTGAATCAAAGCACGCGGACCACCTTTTATTTGCGCATAGCACTCCCCATCTCCTTTATTGGTAAGATAAGTGGTTTAAACGCACCATTAGATCTCCTGTTGTCATGCCACGCACAGCTCCATCCTATCCTTCCTTTTTTTTAAACTTGTGATGTCACACTACCTGGTAGCTCTACTGGATGTCTTGTATGATTTTCAATGTTTCTGATTATCTCAACGCCGCTCCAGCTAAAAATATGGTATTTGATATCGCTCGTCCATTCACAACGTCCTCGCTTTTGCATTTTGTTTTATTCTTACTTAGAATGCGAAATATATGCCTTTCATAAAACACTGTCATTCTTCTACCAGCACCTCTGTGCCATCCCAGCTGCTTTCAAATTTCGATTTATTTGATTGATCTCCGGGTCTTGATCTTTTACCTTTCTTTATATATCTGATATTTCAGTTATTGCAGTCCGGGCTTCATTACAAGGAGCGGTTATTTTCTGCAAAATCAATTATTTTAGGGGGGCTTAATGTGAGAGATAAATGCCTTCTTTGTGCAATGAACAATATCTCATGTTCACAGCAAATAGAAGCCAAGTTCCCATCTAACGGCTGCCTGGTTTCAGCCCCTCTCCTAGACACAGTTGCTCTAAACAGAGCATCAAACCGTATTCAAATATTATCCTTAATTATGAAGGAACATTGCAAACAGCACTTTTTAACCTAATCACTTCCACTACCACTACGGAACTTGTTACGGCTTTATAAAAACTTGGAACTGGAACCAGTGTTTGTTTGTAAAATCATTTTTAATTATACAGTAAGAAATATTTGGGAATTTTCCCAATGTATTCCTTACTGTAATAACGATTTGGCAGGTGAAAGTCACCATCTGCTGGCCAAACAGAGTTACTGCAGTTCAGGGCTCTGTGCTGACCAGCTGGGGAGAAGTCATTAATACATATTTCCCATTTGACTTTAAAAAGTGTTAGCCATAGGCGTACGCATGGGTGTGCCTGGTGTGCCCAGGCACACCCTAATGTTGGAAGAGGAGGTCCTCTTTCATCTCCTGCACAGACATTTTAGATGTCCCTTATCTGGTTTATGATGAATATCATAAAGACTGATATCTCTGATTACAGGTTCGTTATTTCTAATGAAAAATTTGCATTTTGTGCAAAATCTTCTAAACATATGTTTTCAATTAATAAATGGTTCATGGCACACACCCTAATGTCATGGGCTGCACATGCCAGTGGTGTTAGCACTATGAGCATGATGACACCCAAGGTGCTGAAACTTTCGGGGCACCTTTTGGTGCCTAAATTCAAACAAATATTATATGCAAAGAACACATTTCTTTTGCAATGAAACCGCTTAGCTCCAGATTGTGTTAACACGATCTCAGGCTGCTGTGTCTGCTACTTGTTATCATGTAAATATGTTCACAGCAGTGAAGGGGTTAATGAATCATTAAGAGAATACTCACAATAAATATAAAACTTAACATTTTATATCCAATGTTTTAATTGAACATGTGATTGCACGGAAAGACCTTGCTACAGCCAGAATACTGCATGTACTATAGGTGGGTATACAATCACTTCCTCTCACTCCAGCCAAGTCCCCATGAACAGAATTTAAGCATTTCAGATATGTATTGATTATATCCTCAAACAAAAATTAGTGCTTACAAGGGTTGTGGTGGAGGACAAAAAGTGAGATAAAAAGCCTCCACGATAAAATTAGTTATGTTTATTATTGCAGAAGTCACTTGCACATCACAGCAATTCAATGAATTGCGTCCCAGAGCTCCTGTGCCACATTCTCCATATGCAGCAAGTAATTCTGGGTAGGATATGCAAATGACATCTGTCTCACTTTTATGCATCTTGGGTCTGTTATTACACAGAAGCCTTAAATCAATGCAATGCCATACTAGATGGCTTTTTAGCAGAGATATGGTTTATGCAACTGGTCAAAGCCACTTCTAGGACAGCGCGGTTTCGGGTTTTTTGGCCCCTCATCAACTAGGAGCTAGGCATGATGACCAGTTGCAGTGGATGCTTGGACCCGTAGGGTAAATCCGTGCTTACAAATTCCTTGCTGCATATGGGGCTCTGGGATGCAGTTCTTTGAATTGCTGTGATGTGCAAGTGGCTTCTGCAATAATAAACAAACAGAAATTGGTATTCCGACTTCTATTGTAGCTTTTTAACAGCTGTACGGAATACTTTTATTTATTTATGAGACTTCAAAAGAGAAAAAAGATGCAAACGCTGCTACATGTAATTTTAAATCACAATCCATCATTCATCATTGCTTTAGTTTTTAGACAAATAATAAACCATAGAAACCTAAATGGGATAAAAAAAAGGGTCTTCCATTTCCTTCTTCCCCATAATGCATTCTGGTGATGTAATAAGCGCAGAATCCAAATAATCATCCTAGCCTTTTTCCTACCACGGATGAGACTCATGCCAGCATTACCAAATTCTGTAATAAGCAGGGAGCATGTTGCAAATCCATGCAAGTCATTTGTTTCATCTGGGTAATATAACTCCATGAGGGAGGGTAACGGACGGTACTTCTAGTTTTCTTCTAGAGCTTTCTTTAATGGCAGGCAGAGCAGAATAACTAGGCTTATTCTGACCAAATGAGAGATTTGGATTAAGGGTGATACATCAGAAAAGATCAAGGTTTAAAGACCTCTAGAGCAACTGAAGGTTGCTCTGCCTGAGAATTAGCTTTTTTCCATCAAGGAAATATCACAGGACAAGATTTTCGACAGGTATCTTGACCAGAAGCATCTATGTGATGCAACAAAATCAGAGTTACATACCTGCTCACAATAGTTTTAATTGCCTCTTCTTCATGAGCAGCAATTGTAGACGTTTTAATGGTAGCTTATAACATATCAGCCCAATCCCCTGCATCAATTATACCAAGTTCTTCTTCCCAGGCTCTCTTATAAGGAATTGGATTTGGTTCCTCGTACCTACACACCCTACTTTTGCCATCAGGTGTTCTCTCGAGTTGCCCCCTTTCTATGGAACTCCCTCTCGTGCTGCATCAGACTCTCTCCCATCTCTCCATTCCTTCAAGAAGTCTCTGAAAACACATTACTTTAGAGATGCTTATCAGCTCACTCCATGATCCTCCATTTTACATTTCTTGCTCCACCTTCCCACCCAGTCCACATGCACCCCGCTACTTTAGGTTCTTTATTTACCTTCACCTATCATGTCATCCCTCTCCTCTTAGATTGTAAGCTTTCGAGCAGGGTCCTCTCTCCCAGGGCCGGTGCAAGCTTTTTTGTCTAATCAGGCGAAGGTGCGTTTTGTTGCCCCCCCATCCATGTCATGTCAAGCCAATCATGATGCATAATAATCTCTATCGCGAGTGTTTGGTGTCTTCACACCGAGAGTAAAGGATGTTTAACGTTTGTCTTATATATAATTTATATTTATATATATTTGCCCCCAGTTCACATGGATATATATATTTGCCCCCAGCTCTCATCGGTATATATTGCCCCAGCTCACATGGATATATTGCCCCAGCTCACATGGGTATATATTGCCCCAGCTCACATGGATATATTGCCCCCAGCTCACATGGGTATTTATTGCCCCAGCTCAAATGGATATATTTGCCCCAGCTCAAATGGATATATTTCCCCCCAGCTCGCATAGATATATTTGCCCCATCTCCATAGATATATTTGCCCCCAGCTCGCATAGATATTTTTGCCCCAGCTCACAAGGATATATTTGCCCCAGCTCACATGGATATATTTGCCCCAGCTCACATGGATATATTACCCCCAGCTCACATGGATATATTACCCCCAGCTCACATGGGTATATTTGCCCCCAGCTCATATATGGATATATTTGCCCCAGCTCATATATGGGTATATTTTCCCCCAGCTTATATATGGGTATATTTGCCCCAGCTCACATGGATATATTGCCCCAGCTCACATTATTATTATTATTCTTTATTTATAAAGCGCCAGCATATTCCGCAGCGCTGTACAATAAGCACAGTATAGACAGGGTTACAATACATTGAACAACATTTGACAAACAGTACAGGAGGAGATGAGGGCCCTATTCCCATAGGAACTCACAATCTAGGAGGGTTGGGGTTGGAAACAGGAGGAGAGGACTGTAAGGTGAGAGTGATTGATGGTTGTGTCAGTGAGTTGGGTGGTAGGCTTCCCTAAATAGGAATGTTTTAAGGGAGCGTTTGAAGGAAGAGAAGTTAGGGGAAAGTCTGACAGTACGATGGAGAGCGTTCCAGAGAGTGGGGGCTGCGCGTGAGAAATCCTGCAGTCTATCATGGGAAGAGGTGATGCGGGGAGAAGCTAGGCGCAGGTCACTGTTTGACCTTAGGCAGCGGGCTGAGGTGTATCTGGTGATTAGTGAGGACAGGTAGTGGGGCGCTGAGTTAGTGAGGGTTTTGTAGGTAAGGATAAGGATTTTGAACTTAGTTCTGCAGTGGATGGGGAGCCAGTGAAGGGACTCGCAGAGGGGAGCGGCAGAGACAGAGCGGCGGGTGAGGTGAATTAGCCTGGCGGAGGCGTTCAGGATGGATTGTAGGGGGAGAGGCGGGATAGAGGGAGGCCAGATAAGAGATTATTGCAATAGTCGAGTCGAGAGATTACCAGGGCGTGTATGAGTTGTTTTGTGGTGACAGCGGTAAATAATGGCCGAATTCTGGAAATATTACGCAGTTGGTATCGGCAGGAGGAGGAAAGAGACTGGATGTGGGGGATGAAGGAAAGAGCAGAGTCAAGTGTAACTCCAAGACAGCGAACTTGGTTTGATGGGGAGATGGTGATACCTCCACCGTGATAGAGAAGTCAGGAGGTGGGGAGGCATTGGAGGGAGGAATAAGTAGGAGCTCAGTCTTTGACATGTTGATCTTTAGGTGGTGGGAGGCCATCCAGGAGGAGATGCCAGATAAACAGTCACTGACTTTTGAAAGGACAGGGGGAGAGAGATCAGGGGTAGAGAGGTAGATCTGAGTGTCATCAGCGTAGAGGTGGTAATTAAAGCCAAAGCTGTTGATGATTTTGCCCAGGGAGGAGGTGTAGATGGAAAAGAGCAGAGGACCAAGGACAGAGCCTTGGGGTACACCAACAGATAGAGGCAATGAAGAGGAGGAGTTACCAGCAAAGGACACACAGAAGGACCTGTTGGATAAATAGGAGTCAACCCAAGCAAGTGCAGTGTCACCGAGACCCAGAGAGTTGAGGGTCTGTAAAGGGGGTGGTCAACAGTGTCAAAAGCAGCCGAGAGGTCAAGCAGGATGAGAATAGAATAGTGGCCGTGTTTTTTAGCAGTTAGGAGGTCGTTGGTGACTTTGGTGAGGGCAGTTTCAGTTGAGTGTAGGGACGGAAGCCAGATTGCAGGGGGTCAAGTAGGGAATTGGAGGACAGGAAGAGGGAGAGGCGGTTGAAGACTAGTTTTTCTAAGAGCTTTGATGTGAAGGGAAGCAGGGATACAGGGCGGTAGTTGGATGGAGAGTTGGGGTCTAGGGATGGTTTCTTTAGTAAAGGGGTAACTAGCGCGTGTTTGAAGGCAGATGGAAAGGAGCCAGTGGAGAGAGATAGGTTGAAGATGTGTGTGAGAGCAGTGGTGAGGGAGGAGGAGAGGGGAGGAATTAGATGTGAGGGAATGGGGTCGAGCGGGCACGTGGTGAGATGTGAGGAGGACAATAAGGAATCGACTTCCTCGTCAGTGGCTGGGAGGAAGCGGCAGAGGGTGGCAGAGGGGACCTGTGGGAGTGGAGGTGGCAGATAACTATCTTGTGTTGGGATGTTGCTTCTGATAGTTAGAGTTTTACTGAGGAAGTAGTCTGCCAGGACTTGAGCGCTGAAGGCAGCTGAGGGGGGAGGTGCAGGTGGGTAGAGGAGGGTGTTGAAGGTGGACCAGAGCCGTTTAGGGTTGGAGGACAGCACGTAGATATAAGAGATGAGAAGAAGGATTGTTTGGCCAAGTGGAGGGCAGAGGTGTATGACCGGAGAATAAACTTGAAGTGAACAAAATCAGCTTCAGAGCGGGATTTCCTCCAGGCACGCTCTGCGGTGCGGGAGCATCTTTGCAGGTAGCGAGTCTGGAGGGTGTGCCAGGGCTGAAGCTGGCGGCGTGGGGCCTTACAGAGTCGAAGAGGAGCAAGAGTGTCTAGAGCAGAGATAAGCGTAGTGTTGTAGTGATTAGTGGCAGCATCAGGGCAGGTGAAGGATGAGGTATGAGGGAGGTGGTGAAGTAGGTTGGAGAATTGATGGGGGTCCACAGCATGTAGATTTCTGCGAGTGTGTGTGCGGGGTGGGAGCAGGGTGTTTAGGAAGTCCAGATAGGTTGAAAGAGAGAAGGTGGTGGTCAGAGATGGGGAAAGGGCGACATTTGAACTCAGAAATGGAGCAGAGGTTGGAAAAGACCAGGTCAATAACGTGACCATCGCGGTGGGTAGGGAGGAGGGAGGATTGTGTGAGTCCAAGGGAGGACGTGAGTGAAAGAAGTTTGGAGGCAGCAGGAGCAGAAGGATCGTCAATGGGAATGTTGAAGTCCCCGAGAATTAGGCATGGAAGATTAGAAGACAGGAAGTGAGAAAGCCAGGTAGCAAAGTGGTCAAAGAACTGGGAGGTTGGTCCCGGTGGGCAGTAGATGACTGCCACCCTGAGAGCCAGAGGAGAGAACAGGCGGATGCAGTGTGTCTCGAAGGAGGAGAAGGAGAGGGATGGGGTGGAGGGAGATGCTGGTAGGTGCAGGTGGGAGAGAGCAGGAGTCCGACCCCGCCACCATTTCTCTCACCCGGTCTGGGGGTATGGCTCAAGTGTAGACCGCCATGTGAGAGAGCAGCAACGGAGGCCGTGTCAGAGGGAGTTAGCCAGGTTTCAGTTAAAGCTAGGAGGTTGAAGGAGTTTGAAAGGAAGAGGTCATGGATTGCTGTGAGTTTGTTGCACACAGAGCGAGCATTCCAGAGGGCGCAGGACAAAGAGGACAGGTGCTGAGGGATTATGGGAATGAGGTTGCTGGGCTTGCAGGGAGGTGATTTATGTGCGATGGAGATAGGATGAGAGGGAAGTATTGGATGTGTTGTGGGGCTAGGGTTAGGGGATATGTCACCTGAATAGAGTAGCAGCAGGAGGGTGAGAAAGAGAAGGTGGGAATGGGATTTGTGGGAGTGGGAGTGATTGGCAGCACGAGAGTTAGAGGGAGACCATGTTCTGAGGAAACAAAGGAGCTCATGCGAGGCCATCATGTGGGACGAGAGGAGGGAGGGTGAGATGCAGATTGTGTAGGGGTCGGTGGTAGAGGGGCAGGAGTTCCATTTAAGGAGAAAGGTAGAAGTAAAGAGCAGAAGCGTGAGAGAAAGCATGATATAGACGTGAGTTTACCAGAGTAAAAAGTGGGCCTTGCAGTTTTGCAGTTCCTTCCTCCAGTCCCTCAACTCCAGGAATCAACTCTGAACGTCCACTTAAGAATGCCACTTAACTCCAGGAATCAACTCTGAACGTCCATTTAAGAATGCCACTTAACTCCAGGAATCAACTCTGAACGTCCACTTAAGAATGCCACTTAACTCCAGGAATCAACTCTGAACGTCCACTTAAGAATGCCACTTGGAGATGACACTGGAGCCTGGCTCAATGGAGCCTGGTATAGTTGTTATACAGGGCGGACTGATTGCATTCAGGCAGTTAAAAAGTCAACACCTGAAGCTGGATGGGCTGTGTCAATAGGGCAGGAGATTCACATGCTAATTAGCAAAGCAAATGGTGGAGAAAAACAAAAATAAATAAAAACAGCAAAAAGACCAAGGTAACGCTACAATGTGGGTGCCTGCGAATACTGGGTGATGGGGGTCCTACCAGCAAAAGTATGCAGGGGATCAGTTGAGATGTGGGTGTCTGTGGATGATGGGTGATAATGCCTACCAGCAAAAGTATGCAGGGGATCAGTTGAGATGTGGGTGTCTGTGGATGATGGGTGATAATGCCTACCAGCAAAAGTATGCAGGGGATCAGTTGAGATGTGGGTGTCTGTGGATGATGGGTGATAATGCCTACCTGTGGAGAGAGGAGACACAGGAATTAGGGATCGTGATGGCGTAGGGGATCTTGGATAAAACTCCAGGAATCAACTCTGAACGTCCACTTAAGAATGCCACTTGGAAATGACACTGGAGCCTCACATGGGTATATATTGCCCCCAGCTCACATGGATATATTGCCCCCAGCTCAAATGGATATATTTGCCCCAGCTCAAATGGATATATTTGCCCCAGCTCGCATAGATATATTTGCCCTAGCTCACAATGATATTTTTGCCCACAGCTCACATGGATATATTTGTCCCAGCTCACATCAATATATTACCCCAGCTCACATGGGTATATTTGCCCCAGCTCATATATGGGTATATTTGCCCCAGCTTATATATGGGTATATTTGCTCCCTGCTCATATATGGGTATATTTGCCCCAGCTCAAATATGGGTATACTTATCCCCAGCTCATATATGGGTATATTTGCCCCAGCTCACATGGATATATTGCCCCCAGCTCACATGGTTATATATTGCCCCCAGCTCACATGGATGTATTGCCCCAGCTCAAATGGATATATTTGCCCCAGCTCACATGGATATATTACCCCCAGCTCACATGGATATATTACCACCAGTTCACATGGGTATATTTGCCCCAGCTCATATATGGGTATATTTGCCCCAGCTCATATATGGGTATATTTTCCCCCAGCTTATATATGGGTATATTTTCCCCCAGCTCATATATGGGTATATTTGCCCCCAGCTCATATATGGGTATATTTGCCCCCAGCTTATACATGGGTATATTTGCTCCCAGCTCATATATGGGTATATTTGCTCCCAGCTCATATATGGGTATATTTTCCCCAGCTCATATATGGGTATATTTGCCCCCAGCTTATATAAGGGTATATTTGCTCCCAGCTCATATATGGGTATATTTGTCCAGCTCATATATGGGTATATTTGCCCCAGCTTATATAAGGGTATATTTGCTCCCAGCTCATATATGGGTATATTTGCCCCAGCTCATATATGGGTATATTTGCCCCAGCTCATATATGGGTATATTTGCCCCCAGCAGCTCTCACCTCTGCTCTGCTGCCTGCCAGGCCCCGCCGGCATTCTACTCACTCAGTCCCTACGAGGCAAGCGGCTGCTGGCATGCATGTGCAGCTTTGCCGCTCACCTGGGATGGGATTCGGGAACCACCTGACCAGCCGCGTTATCGCGCGTGGGTCAGGTCACGTGGTTGCTTGTCCCATCCCAGGCGAGCGGCCAAGCTACACATGTGCATACCAGCGGGCGCTCGCCTCGTAGGGACTGAGTGAGTAGAACAACGGCGGCGGCGATTGCCCCCCCTTTCCGACCGCACCTGAAGCCTGTCCCAGGCCGGCGCCCCCTCAACTGGCAGGAAGCCAGACAGTAAGGCGGCCGCCTGTGCCGCCTTACGTTAGCGCCGACCCTGCTCTCTCCTACTATTCTGTGTGTTTTTACATGTATGTATATTTGTTATTCTGTCTCGCCCAGTGTACAGCACTACAGAACTTGTTAGCGCTTTATAAATACTTGTACCTGTAACTGGTTTACAGTAGTGTTAATATGTGATGCAAAAAAGGAAATAAAGCCCCCTGGGTATTCTCTGTTGAGGCATGTGTGGAATGTTGCACCACATGGGGGAAATCTTAAATATTTTATTATAGATTAACACTGTGTGTAACTGGTATCATATAAATGTCTTGCTCAGTTTTTTATGAAGTGGTGAAACCCATTTTTCCATTATGATACAAATGCATTTCTTTTAGAAAAGATATGTCATAGAAGTGTAGCTTTGTATTTTCTTAAAGGAACACTCCAGTCTGAAAATCACACCCCCCTTTTTTACATTATATTAAAGCTATTGCCCTAACTAGTCATTCAGTATATATATATATACTTTTAATGTAATACTTACCCTAAAAGCGACACTTTTCCAACGGCGTTTTTTTTTTTTTACTCACCTCCCTCCTCTTCCGCTCCCGTCGTGGAAACTTGGAACTTGGCTACAGGTTTACGTGCAAAGCGCACATGCGCGCCTATCACGTAAACCAGCCAATCAGCAGGCTTCCTCCCGGAATCCTGCTCATTCAACCGCGCATGCGCGGAGCAGCGCACGTTCACGAGCGGCGAGGTGAGCTGAAGTTCACCCCGCCTGCTCGTCTAAAAACTCTTTGGCGGAGGAGAAGGAGGAGGAGGCAGCGGCTCCGGCTCCTTCTCCTGCGCGTTCCCGCGACTCTGCCGGAGTGGTGGGACGTCATCGCGCTTCTAGCGCGATGACGTCCCAGCTTTGCCGAGAGTTCCAAAACGCGGGGACCTTGAAACCCGATCGGCTGATTGACAGCTGGGAGGGCGGAGTAAAGTCCACCGCTTCTCTCAGCAATATCAGCCGATCGGGAAAAGATAGAAGGCTGGGGAAAAAAATGGGATACTTCAGGCAATATGACCACCGTAAAAAGCTGAGGTGGTCATATTGCCTGGAGTATCCCTTTAATTCCTGAATATCGAACAAATAAGTCTTAGAAAAAACAAAACGATGGGGTACATTGGCTTATGCAATATGTGATCATATCTTCTAACCGAACCACCATCATGTGTCTCACCATGTTAGGTGTTTTTAATATATTTTGCCTATATTGTAATGTTGTGCTCTGAATGTTATATATTTTGTATGTTATACCCACTAGCTCCTTGTCTTGGGCTGAGGGTCTCCCGAACCCAGAATCCCAGAAACTTTCCTGTGCAATTTGTCCTGTACCTCTCATCTGCTGCCCATTTATGTTCCTGTCAACCCAACTCATCTCCTAGACAATGGGGTTCCTAATCAACTTTTAATAGGACTTCATCTACCCTTTAGGAGTTATTCAGAGAGCACCGAATTGGCCACGGAGTTGCATCAAGTGGTGAATTTGCACCTGACTGAAGCAATTTCACGGCCATTCGGTTATTCAAAAAGCAGGCAGTTTGCAAAATTTTGGCAAATTGCCATCGAAATACAGTGCTGTTAAATTGCAGTGAAATCCCCCCTAGAGAAGCAATGGTTAATCTATTCAGAGACACCGAACAGCAGTGAAATGTCAGTGAAATGCCCTGCTGTTCGGTGCTTTCATTCGGCAGGTTTAATCAGTCAAATCTCATAGGTTTCAATGTTAAAAATAATCCCATTTTCATTCAATATTTTATAAACGGTTTATTATTTTTTAATCTGCAGCAAAAAGTCTCATATTTATTTTTTGAAAGATTTTTTTTACATATATTTCGGTTTTTTTTTCACAAAAACAATTCTGATTTATTTTACATAGCGGTTTCTTTTTTCTGTAATATTATTATTATTATCATTCATAGGACCTTATATGTTAATTCCAGGCATTTTCGTCCCGTATTTTATTTGCAATCAATCATTTTATTTATTTATTTATTCCCCCCCTTTCATCGGCTTGACGGCTTTTTCTGGCAGCTGGTTGTCGCTGTGTTCGGCGGGTAGTCGACTTTTTCCAGATGCGTTCGGCAGGTTTGGGTGGCTTATCAGATCAGATCCGCTTCAATAATTTATCGGATCTGATCGGATCCGATAATTTGTGTATTTAAAAAAAAAAAAAAAAAAACTCTGCAAAACTGCTAAAAGTATTGGATCCGATAATTAAGGCTAGGGTCAGACGAGCGCAGTATTAATGTGCTTTTAGCAGCACTAAATCACGGCTGTGCTAGCAGCAAATGACGTCCAATGCCGGGCAGCATACGAAGAACGGCCGCACGAAAGTGCGGCCGCGCAACGCAAGCGGCAAACAAATGCATTTTTTCGAGAACGTGATACCGCTAGTACTGACGTACAGAGTGCGCTGCGTCCGCTAGCGGCGTGTGTGTGTGATTAGGAGACGTCAGACGCTGCTAATGTCCGGCCAACATAACGTCCAGACGCAAAAAGGGTTTTATTGATGATCCGTACAAAATCACGGACGAAATGTACATTGTATGACCGCTATCGCGTATTCCGTGAAAAAATGCGTCCATTCGTTCGAACGCACTTTTACACGGACAACGCGAAAAATGCGTTAGTCTGACCCTAGCCTTAGGCGGTTGTCACGGTGTGCGAGGGATGTCGAGCCCAATGTGCAGTGAACACAAAAAGAGGAAAGTCAGGTAAGAAAAATAATAAAGGTTTATTTAGAACAAAACAACAAGATAAGGAAAACCGGGTTATCTGAATATATATAATAGGTCAGAGAAGGGTACAAGAGGCTGGAGGCAGAGAAGGGTACAAGAGGCTGGAGGCAGAGAAGGGCACAAGAGGCTGGAGGCAGAGAAGGGCACAAGAGGCTGGAGGCAGAGAAGGGCACAAGAGGCTGGAAGCAGAGAAGGGCACAAGAGGCTGTAAGCAGAGAAGGGCACAAGATTGATAAACAATAATTAATATGATACTAGTCTCTTGGCAGTAGGTGAATTCTTTGGGTGGAAGGGAATTCCTTAGTAATAAGTATTACAGCAGAAGGAGTCCTTGGTTGAAGGGTAGACTTGGCATAAGGTGGATTCCTTAAGTTGAAGGGTAGACTTGGCATAAGGTGGATTCCTTAAATTGAAGGGTAGACTTGGCATAAGGTGGATTCCTTAAGTTGAAGGGTAGACTTGGCATAAGGTGGATTCCTTAAATTGAAGGGTAGACTTGGCATAAGGTGGATTCCTTAAGTTGAAGGGTAGACTTGGCATAAGGTGGATTCCTTAAGTTGAAGGGTAGACTTGGCATAAGGTGGATTCCTTAAGTTGAAGGGTAGACTTGGCATAAGGTGGATTCCTTAAATTGAAGGGTAGACTTGGCATAAGGTGGATTCCTTAAGTTGAAGGGTAGACTTGGCATAAGGTGGATTCCTTAAGTTGAAGGGTAGACTTGGCATAAGGTGGATTCCTTAAATTGAAGGGTAGACTTGGCATAAGGTGGATTCCTTAAATTGAAGGGTAGACTTGGCATAAGGTGGATTCCTTAAATTGAAGGGTAGACTTGGCATAAGGTGGATTCCTTAAGTTGAAGGGTAGACTTGGCATAAGGTGGATTCCTTAAATTGAAGGGTAGACTTGGCATAAGGTGGATTCCTTAGATTGAAGGGTAGACTTGGCATAAGGTGGATTCCTTATGGTTGAAGGGTAGACCTTACATAAGGTAGATTCTTTAGAAGGGTAGACCTTGCATAAGGTAGATTCTTTAGAAGGGTAGACCTTGCATAAGGTAGATTCTTTAGAAGGGTAGACCTTGCATAAGGTAGATTCTTTAGAAGGGTAGACTTGGTATATTGTACAGACCTGAATAAATAAGATGCCGGCCTAGCAGGACATGAAGCCTGGCAAAGGTGGAAGGTCTGATGTTCGGATTGTAGCCTTGAGATCTGGGAGAGCTTCTTGGTACACACCTTGACTGAAGAGTGGTCTTGCAATAATGAAGCAAGGATAGATGGGAGAATAATCCTTATAAAGGAATTCAGGCTTGCTTCATTACAGGTGTAGTAGAAGTTGATTGAAGATCAAGAGCAGCAAGAGAAGGGGACTCCCAGAGGCCAGAGGTGGAATTTGTAGTAATATGTATGAATACATATGTTGGGGTTAATAGTTCAATTGTTCTTACCAGCTCGGGCACGGTGTCTATGGCGCCGTTTAGGAGGGCTACGGGTTGGCATATGACAGCGGTTTATCGAATCAGATCCGATCTGATAATCTGCCAGACCTGCCGAAAATATCAGATCCGATAATTTCAGTGGTTTTGCTGCATTTTTGTTTTTTTAAATTGATGATTTTCCGGCACCTTTTCCCTGCACTTCGGGAATAACCCCTAATGTGTCTTATTGCCTTTTTTTTTACAAATTGCCCAAAATTTTAACAAATCTCAATTTGTACTGAAACAAATGCATATGTCTAAAAGAAATCAAAAGGGCTCAGTCAAGAAACCTGTTACGAAAACCGTGCTGAAATCACTTCTTCTACCATTTTAAAATAATTAATTGTAATTTATTGATATCTTGCAGATGTTACTTACAGTGATTACACAGAAACTGTAAATAGCACAGCAAATACAAGGTGTATTAATCCATTAAGTGTTATTACACTGAATGCACAATCACCGCATGTGTAAATCGCCAAAATAAAAAAAAAAAAGTTTTTTGAGCAAAATGTTGCTTGCTTTGCAAGTAATTACTAAGTGGAATTTGAAATAGCATCTGGATTTCTAACTAAAAGGGATTCTATGGGTTATATAACAATCATATGACTGTCCGTTATATCAGAACTCGCTTCCTTCATGTTGCTCTTTTAAGTACCGTGTCTCCTCGAACATAAGACACTGCCATATTTTTTTGGCCCCACACTATCAGGGTTATTCAAAGAGAATTGAAAAGTCACCGCACGTTCGGTGACTTTTCGTTCTTTTCAATTCGGTGCGATTTGGCGATCCCATTTTGGCGACCCTGCGGTGTACTCAGCAAGCACCACAGGGCCGTCGTAGTGCAGGGAAAGGTCACCGCAAACCCGACAAACACTCACCGCAAAACCCGGCGAACGCACACTGAAACCCGCAAAAACATCTGGATTAACCCCGCTGAACACACCGGAGAAACCTGAGCAGGAGCCGATCACAGCGCAGAGCAGTCGGCGGAAAAACCCGACACTGCAGACGAATGGAGTACAAAAAAAAACCAGTATGCGTGAATGTTTGAAAAGTGAAACGCTGTTTGCAAAGAAACTAGAAACATAGAAACATAGAAAAATGTCGGCAGATAAGAACCTTTCGGCCCATCTAGTCTGCCCAATTACATGGATACTTAACCTGGATTTATCTTTTGTTTAGGATAGCCTTATGCCTATCCCATGCCTGCTTAAATTCAATTACTGTTTTGGCCTCTACCACTTCAACTGGAAGGCTGTTCCATGTATCCACCACCCTCTCAGTAAAATAATGCTTCCTGATGTTACTTTTAAACCTTTGCCCCTCTAATCTAAGACTATGTCCTCTTGTTTTGCTACTTTGTTTCCTTTTAAATATACTCCCTTCCTCTACCTTGTGGATTCCCTTTATGTATTTAAATGTTTCTATCATATCTCCTCTGTCTCGTCTATTTTCCAAGCTGTACATGTTAAGATCATTAAGCCTTTCCTGGTAAGTTTTCTCCTTCAAGCCGTACACCATTTTAGTAGCCCTTCTCTGAACTCTCTCTAAGATGTCTATATCCTTCTGGAGATACGGTCTCCAGTACTGCACACAGTACTCCAAGTGAGGTCTCACCAGTGCTCTGTACAGTGGCATGACCACTTCCCTTTTCCTACTGCTAATACCTCTCCCTACACAACCAAGCATTCTGCTAGCATTTCCTGCTGCTCTATTACATTGACTACTTACCCTTAGATCCTCTGAAATAATAACCCCTAAATCCCTTTCCTCAGATGTTGAGGTTAGGACTGTATCAAATATTCTATATTCAGCCCTTGGGTTTTTACGTCCCAGGTGCATTATCTTGCACTTATCCACATTTAAACTCAATTGCCACAGCTCCGACCATTTTTTTAGTTTACCTAAATCATTTGTCATTTGACTGATCCCTCCAGGAATGTCAACCCTGTTGCAAATCTTTGTGTCATCAGCAAAAAGACATACTTTTCCATTAATACCTTCTGCAATATCACTAATAAAAATATTAAAGAGAATGGGTCCAAGTACTGACCCCTGAGGTACCCCACTGGTACCAAGACCTTGCTCCGAATAAACTCCATTTACCACAACCCTCTGTTGCCTGTCACTCAGCCACTGCCTAATCCATTCAACAATATTGGAATCCAAGCTCAAAGATTGCAATTTATTGATAAGCCTTCTATGCGGAACAGTATCAGAGGCCTTACTGAAATCTAAATAAGCAATGTCTACTGCACCACCTTTGTCTATTATTTTTGTTACCCAATCAAAAAAATCAATAAGATTAGTTTGGCATGATCTCCCCGAGGTAAACATATGTTGTTTCTGATCCTGTAATCTATGTGTTTTTAGATGTTCAACAATCCTTTCCTTTAACATGGTTTCCATTAATTTCCCCACGTAAGACTAACTGGCCTATAGTTCCCCGATTCCTCCCTACTACCCTTCTTGTAAATGGACACAACATTTGCTAATTTCCAGTCTTCTGGGACGACTCCCGTTAACAGATTTATTTAACCAATCCTTGTTAACGGTTTTGCTATTACATCACTGAGCTCTTTTAATAATTTAGGGTGGATCCCATCAGGCCCCATTGATTTATTTGTCTTTACTTTAGACAGCTGCTGTAGAACCTCCTCCTCTGTAAACTCATATGTAAATGTCTCGTTAGTGTTTCCTCCTAACTGAGGTCCCTTTCCTTCCTTTTCTTCTGCAAAGACTGAACAAAAATATTCATTGAGGCAGTCAGCGAGATTTTTATCCTCTTCTAGATACCTTCCTTCCTTTGTTTTTAATCTAACTAATCCGTGTTTTACTTTCTTTTCTCATTTATGTATCTAAAAAATGTTTTGTCCCCCTTTTTTACTGACTGAGCTATTTTCTCTTCTGCGTGTGCTTTGGAAGCTCTTATAAATTGCTTTGCCTCTTTCTGCCTAATCTTATAGGTTTGCCTGAATTTTTTTATAATTATTGAATGCTATCGTTTTGTTCTTCACTATTTTGGCCACTTCTGCAGAGTACCACAGTGGTTTCTTCCCTTTTTTGTTTTTGCTAAAAAGCCGAATGCAATTGCCTGAGGCCTTCAATAATGCTTCCTCTAAATAATCCCATTTCTCCTGGACTCCCTTTAAACTCCTTCAGTCTGATAATGACTCATTCACACAAAATCTCATTTTAGAAAAATCAGTTTTTTTAAAGTCTAAAACTTTTGTTTTTGTGTGGTGCGGCTCCATCCCTGTTCTTTTATTAAACCACACTGACTGGTGATCACTAGATCCCAAATTTTCACCTACAACAACGTCTGATACCAAACCTCCATCTGTGAGTATTAAATCCAATATGGCCTCTTTACGGGTCGGCTCCTCAACTACTTGTGTTGGAGATAATCCCAGTAGGGAGTTTAGAATATTTGTACTCCTGGTGCACCCAGCTATTTTGGTTTTCCAGTTCACATCAGGAAGATTAAAGTCCCCCATGATAATAACTTCCCCCTTCATTGCCATTTTGGCTATTTCCTCAAACAGCAGATTATCTAGCTCTTCTACTTGTCCAGAGGGTCTATAGATCACACCTACACGAGCTACTGTATGATTGCCAAATGTTATCGTAACCCAAACTGACTCTATGTTCACCTCGCTCACTTTAATTTGGTTAATTTTTATGTTGTTTTTAACATACAGGGCCACTCCTCCTCCTTTCCTACCTTCTCTGTCTTTTCTATATAAAGAGTACCCCGGTATTTTTATGTCCCAGTTATTTTTCTCACTGAACCATGTCTCAGTAACCGCCACTAAATCTACTTTTTCAGCTGCCATCATTGCCTCCAGTTCATTGATTTTATTGACTAAACTGCGAGCATTTATAGACACGGCTCTGAGCTTGTCATTTTTTACCCCGCATGTTGCTTGCACCCTCTTATTTAGTTTTGGGGGACAATCGGGCAGATTGTTTTTTACCCTCCCCCCCCCTCCTAGTTTAAATATTAATTTGTGAAACCTTTGAACTTCTCACTGAGAACTACAGAATGAAAATGTCTGAAATTTACATATGAGATCCAATGAATGATAATAAAAAGGGCTGTTACAGAAAAAAGAAAAAAGAAAACAATTAAAAAAAACGAAAAAAAAATTTGCAAACAAATCCTGAAAAGAGATCCAAAAAAATCTATACATAAAGAGACTTGTTACTGCAGAATATTATACTAAACGGTTTATTAGATATTGAATTAAAACAGGAATATTCTTAACATTGAAGCCTATGGGATTCGCTTGAATAAACCTATCGAATGAAACCACCGAACAGCAGGGCAATTCAGCAACTTTTCACTGCTGTTTTTTGTGTCGAAGCATTGCTTCTCTATGGGGATTTCACTGCCCTTGAACAGGCACCGTATGTGCAGGTAATTCGCCAGGATTTGGCAAACTGCTTGCTCTCTGAATAGCCGAATGGCCAGGAAAGGTAACTGTACGCTGATTTTCACTGTTCAGTTACCTTTCGGCCACAATTCGGATCTCTTTGAATAACCCTGTAGGTCTTTTTTTCGGTGTAGGTTTTATTTATTTTTTTAATGCCGGTAGAAGACTTACAAGACTGAGTGAGTGGCAAATTTAAGAATAGGGGATCAAAGCAATCATGGGTGCCGTACCTTTTCAATAGCAATTTGGTAACCAATCGCTGGCCATAATGAGCGAAGCGCACTTTCACTTTCGATTCCTCACAGGCGGTGTAAATCTGGTATCACTCCGTCTGTGACAGGAGCCGGCGCTAGAGGGAGCATCGGCTTATGAGGCTCTGCTCCCTCTGCTGCCGTCTCGCTTCCTCTGGCGCCAGGATCACTGATTCTCTCTCGCAGCTCTTCAAGTTGCCCTTTATGCCACCACCAGCCCTGGGAATCATCAGACTAGGTCTTATTTTCAGGGTAGGGCTAACACTTTAGCAATTATTAAAAATAGTACTAGGACTTATTTTCGAGGTAGGTCTTAGTCTCAGGGAAACAGGGAACGAATAGAAGGAATAGATGAGCTATATCCAGATCTAGACTTTCCAAAGATGACACCTTGGTCATTTGATTATAATATGATATCACATATACACAATCTCCAAAAAACACTAATTTCTAATGCAAATTAATACAACAAAATGCATCCAGACAAAACTGTCATTAAAGGAACACTCTACTGAAAAGTAGAGTGTTTCTTTTTTGCCCATAAATAATTGGACAGAGTCTGCTGAGAGCCTCTGACCACTTAGGACCCTATTCCGTGCTTCGCTGTAAAATGGGAACCTGCACCTGCAGATCTCCCTGTAGTGTCTCCTTTTCAGCGTGATATTCCATGGGACTCCATGGTGGGTTCCTCTTCTGGGTCAAGAGTCCTGTGCAATCTCGTTTTCGTGCTGCAGAGTGATTGCGGAGGGAGACAGGGAACTATTTCTTCCCAGTCTCACTTTGCTTGTTGCCACCAGGAGAAGCAGAGGATCGGGCCACCATTCTCACCGCGGGATGAGATGTGAGTTGGGGATTTATTGGGTGTGCTAAATGATTTTGCAAACGCGTAATCCTTTAGCACCAGCTTTTAGGAGTAGATAAAATTTTGGCTTGAACGTCCCTGCATTAATTGGCGCTAAGACTTTTTCATACCGTTCTTATCGAAATGCTAATTACTGATTACGCTCCCCATGTTAAGTATAGGATGCGCAAAGTACTGTAAGCTCGCTGAAGTTAGCGCAAAAAAACATGCGGTTTACCGTCAGGAATGTAATTTGGGTTAAATATGTAGTAAACGCATTAGTGTTAACGCTTACTCATCCGAACACTACCATTAACATTCACTAGGGAATGTGCCCTTATTTATTTATTTTTTCCCTATTTTACTCACCTTTTTGGCCCCCTCCAGGTGCAGCTGCTCCTCTTCGGTTCAGGAATTCCTGAACCCAGAAGTCCCTGAGGCTTTTCTGTGCCATTTGCGCTTCCTGTGCTACTTGCATAGCATAAGAAACACAAATTGTGCACAGCAACGGGACTTGCAAACTTTCAGGGTTATCCAAAGAGATTCGAATTGCTTGAGAAAGGTAACCGAACGCTGAAAGTCAGCGTTCGGTTACCTTTCCTGGCCATTCGGCTATCCAGAGAGCAGGCAATTCTCCAAATCCTGGCGAATTGCCTGCACATACGGTGCCTGTTCGGTCCCTGTTCGAGGGCAGTGAAATCCCATCAAAAAGCACTGCTTCGGCTATTCAGAGAACACAAACCAGCAGTGAAAGGTTCCCCTAATGCTCTGCCATTCGGTGGTTTAATTCGGCAAATTATATTCAGGAGAATCCCATAGGCTTCAATGTTAAAAATATTCCCGTTTTAATTCAATATCTAATAAACCGTTCATTATAAAATTCTGCAGCAAAAAGTCTCTTTATTTATAGATTTTTTAGGACACTTTAAGCATTTTCTGAATTTTTTAAAAAAAATTAAAAGTCCGATTTTTTTTTTTTTTTTTTTTCAGTTTGCTTATTTTTTTTGTGTACAGCCCTCTTTATTATCATTCCCTGGACCTCCTGTGAAAATTTCAGACATTTTCGCTCAGTAGTTTCTTTGCAAACAGCATTTCTTTTTCCCAGATTCATACAAATGGTTTTTCTAATTTATTCACTGCCTCCTCTACGTCACAGCTGCTTCGGCTCTGTGTGATTCGGCTCCTTTTCGGCTCCTGTTCGGCTCCTCTTCGAAGGTTAATCCAGATGTTTTTGCTTGTTTTCAGCGTGCATTCGGTTAGTTTTCGGTGAGTTTACGGCAGCTTTTCCCTGCAATTCGGGGACCCTGTGCTGTTTGCTGAATACACCGCAGGGTCACCGAAATGCAATCGGCAAAAGGAACCGAATTGAAGAGAACGAAAAGTCACCGAACGTGCGGTGACTTTTCGAATCTCTTTGGATAACCCTGTTTATGTACGTAAGTCCCGTAACGTCAGCACAGAACTATGGATCAGAGCTGCAGTGCAGCTCTCAACCATCGTGGCCTCTCTGAGACCGATCAATCATGTTATTGGTCTCAAAGATTGTGACGCTGCGGCGCTCCCAGTGTGCCAACATCAAAAGTAACTTAGTAACCGACTGCTGGTGACACTGAGTAGAGTGGGGAAACAGCTGGGTGGAGTGATGACTCCTCACATCCTGGCCTTTTTGAAAATATAAAGTGATCAGTATGTTGTGACGTCCTCTGCCCCCGTCGTGCTGCCTGGGGGGTCTGGGTGCCCGGTGGCATCACTGGCTAGCCGTGTGCCAGAAGCAGGAGCTGGCAGATCGGCGTCTGAAGGGACGGGCTTGGCATGATGACGCATAGCCGCCAGCCTTAAGTACAGGGCGTGAATCTCTACTCGTCTTTATTGATTGACCCAGATTACCCATTGACGATTCTCACGCTTAACCCCTGTATGTTCGTTTGTGTTTTCATGCCTATGCTTCACAGCATGTTTTCACTTAGGAGATCTGCCCTTCAGGTTGCTCGCTTCATCAACCTCCCAGTCTGCCTAGCAAGTACTGTGTCTGGGTACACTATACCATACATGGTCTCTATATGGGGGTCTGTTTTTCAATGTACTAGATCAAACCTAAGTGCAAAGCTAATCGCAAGATTTATGAAAGTAGGCCAGCCCTGCAGCTTGCAGAATATAACTGTCTTTTAAGTGATCTGTTTAAAACCAAGTCGCAAGCCAGTAACCTTACTTGTAGGACTGCCCTGCAGGTTGCTGAATGCAGTGAGTATTTACTCTATATGGTTGAGCTCAAGTATATGAGTATTACCTCTGTTAACAATCCTGCACGTACCACAATCGTTACTGGTACCGATCTGAAACCTACGAATAATCACGCTCGTAATGTACAAGTCTTGAATCACTGTATCCAGTTAAATATACAGTAGGTAACGTGTTTTCACTCAGCGTTCTCTTGGACACTAAACCATTTGAGGCTGAGTGTTATCTAGAGTTTTGTATTACCTCCCTGGCTGGGGATTATAGGTATTACAGTCTTTTCTGCTTTCAAAGAAACCTGTCCATAAAGATCCAGACAACGCTGATCCGGGGTGAGCGCCCGTTAAATATGTGTAGAGTGTTTCTTTAAAACAAAAATAGCTAAGGAATGAAACCTGCATTATTTTTCCACACCCCTCCTATCTATTGCACCTACAATAAATTCATGGTGGCTTCCTTAGCAAGGATTTTGTATGACACAAGTTTTGGTGAAAAAGCTTATTGCTTTTATTGTTTTTTTTTATTGTTTATTAAGTTTATTTACATTATCTGCTGTGGACTATCGCTGTTTGGGTGGGCTTTTGTGGGGTTGTGACATTTAAAACAACCCTTAGGTAATAATAAGGTACAGCCTGGTCTCTTGGCTCTACTTAGTGTGAGTTTTTATTTTGGAGTTAGGAGTTCACAACAGCAGCAAAAAACACAGCTTCAGCTATCCAGACTTAACATTTCGCTGCCTAGCAGCCTTTGTCATCTTTTGGTGCCGCTGTGAACTCTTCTCCTGGTTCTGCTTCATGTGAACTTCCTCCTGGCTCTGCTTCTCTTGGCTCTACTTTGTGTGAGTTTTTTTTGGATAACATTTAAAGATGTATTATTATTGAACATTTGGCTCCTGTGTACATTTTATCTATATACTTGACTTGTGTAATCAGGTGTATATTTATGTTATAGTTTTGAGCTCCTACTTTGTAAAATAGATCAGATTTACCCATTTGGACATAATCCTTGACTCACTGACCCATTCCCTTGCAAAATATTGTAGTGCTCACCCCCATAACGGAGGAGCTGCTGATTAAACCCGGGATAGTCTCACCACACTAACAATTTACTGTACACCAGCACACCGTTGTGGATTTTCTAAATTATATACTTTACTGAAGCAATAAAGTGGCATTGAATACACATATACTTTTAGGCATGAAACAATTTAGCTTGAATGAAAGTCGTGATACGCAACGCGGAAAATACGCGGCGGAAAAGAAGCGGTTAATACCTCTCAGTTCGTGGGTTTAAGTCCCGCTCAAAAAGGCTTATTAATTTGTGTCCTAGGGTACCCGGGTTTTAAACTCACTGGCCAGTAAATGAACAAAAATATCTTCGACTAGTCAACGTTGAGGCCCTGTAATTTGAAGCAATCAAATAAGTGCGCACTGTTATGGAAGCTGCAGGCTGTGAGGCCTCTCACACATCCGGCGAACAACTTGTCCCGAACTGATGACTCGACCAGAAGATCCCTCTCTCTCTCTCTGCCGACTGGAACCCGATGCCAACGAAATCCACTCTCCCGATGCCGAATCTCCACAGCCAGGAATTGATCTTCCGCCTGCACTCCGTTCTATCCGCGACCTCCTTACTCGAGGTCCTCCTGGAACACGCTTGTCCACCAGAGCTGCTCAGTGGAATGTGGTACACGATGATGCACACTCTTTCCCCGATCTCAAGCACTGGATAACGCTGACTATACACTCTCCAACCTGGTTTAGATCCCGGACAGTGTCTCTCATACGTCTCACTCCACACGCTGCTCTCCTCTTTCTGCCCATGCTGTGCACGATGCTCTGATTCTCTTTCCTGGTGCCAGCACGCTCACTTTTTCCTCCCCAAGGGTTTCTGGGAGATAGAGTCCTTAAGTCCAGCATAGTCTTTCACACATATATGCTCTGTCTCCCTCTAGTGGAGTGGCAATATCGTTTAAATTTAGAAGGACAAATTAAACACAGCGCTACAATATTTTTATATTAATAATTTGTTGATCCAAGGAGAAATCTCATTGCCAAAGTTTTTTTCTCCCCCCCCTTTCTGGTCAAATGCATAGTCCTGATGTTTAGAAGTTTGAATATTTTATTTTTTTTGAGAAAGGATTTTACCAGGAAGGATACATTGAGATTTCTCTCATTTTCAAGTATGTCCTGGGAGGCGAGTATGTACCGTTAGGTGTCTTGTCCAAGGACACTTACTGGAGAGGTGCTCTTGCTGGGATTCGAGCCTGTGTCTCCACAGTTATAGAGCAGTGATGTTACCTCTGCTCCACCCAGCCAGAATATTATGGAGTTTAGTATTTTTTTTTATCCGTATTACTCTGTGATGTTGGCACATTTCTCAGCCCTGCCCCCTGGTGGTGAGAGCAAGGCGAGCCAGGCCAGCTCTTACCTTGTCTGGACTATCCATTCTTCCCTCTCTGCTTCTGGATTCCCCTGTAGCCGGTCAGGGCTGGGATCACATGTTCTGTCTGCTCTGCCCCACTCCCTATATATATATATATATCCTATACATATCCAGTCACTCCATATGCTCAGGGCTCTTGCATGGGTCATTGCTTCCTGAGGTTCTGTTGGTATATTCTATGCTCTGTGATTTTTTTTGTGTATGACTCTGGCCTGGTATATCTGACTATCCTCTTGTATTTTCCACTATAATTCCCTCTCAGATTTCTGATCTCTGGCTTCTGTATAAATATCCGTTCTGGTTACTTGTGACCATTCCAGCGACGCCTCCCATTTTTTTAACTGCTAGCCGAGGGAGAGGAGTTCAAAGGACCTTCCCCCTTTGAGACACTCTTCTGGCTGTGCGAGGGGTGCACTTGAATCTGACGTCATTGCACCCGGCGACCAGGGTCCATAAAACCAGAGGTCAGGCCACCATGGGACCTCAGCCAAAAAGATAAGTATAGGGAGGGAGGGGGGGTTGAAAGGACATGATGTACAGGGTACATTCTTGGTCCTTAAATGAACTTTTTCTCAGGAAGTGCCCTGATACGTCATTGGTCCTTATGGGGTTAATCAGATCCAAAACTGTTCTGTTCATGCTTCCTATGCACATTTTGCTGGCCTTTTCTGTCTGTCTTTGAAATATTATTACATTTCTAACTCCCTACCACAGCTCTCGATAATGAATTCATATCACCTTAATCAGAGCACAAAATTGGTTTCATCAGCCCTAATTCTCATTTGAGCTATATGTTTAATTTACACCTGTCTTGATCACGCCTTCTATCCTTCCTCGCCGCTACGTATAAAAAGAGTAAAGATGAAAGATGCTGAAGTAAGGATTGATCATAATTTACACAGCGCTGATCAGCCACATTGACCATCACATACAAGGCACAGCGAAAAGGCCGGCGGTGCATGAGCAGAAATAACGTCTGATCATGTAGACACCACTGAAATAAGGACATATTCTGCAAAATAATGACCATCGCATACACTAAAAATACAGGATTAATTCAAAAATATGTATCTTATAAGATATGTAGCACGCACAGACACACAATGCTTAATTAAACTGCTGTCAATCATTAGACCCAAGTACTACACACCAACTTGTCCATTGCACACATTCTCCAAATGATCACCCTTGACATCTAATGATATATTCTCCTTTCCAAACTGGCACTTTTCTCACCCCTTTTGAACTGTAGTTCAGGCAAACTCTGGCATGCTCATTGCATATGTTTCTACCTAGTCCCATTAGATGCGCTTTGGTCAAATGGCTTTGGTTACATATTCGCAACAGCAGCAAAACACATCGCTTCGTCTATCCACACTTGACAAAAGTTGCTAGGCAGCCGAAACGTTGCCTTTTACGTCTGTTGTGAACTCCTTTTAAAAGTGAGCAAAGGGCCCTGAGAATGGCCAACAATACAAAGTCTGTGAGGGTCCTGAGATGGGGAAACAGCATAAGTGATCCCCACTCAGGTCTCATAAGGTTTTAGCTCGATGGAGCCATTATAGAGGAGGCTGAACCATATGCAAATCATTCTGCTATTACCCAGAAAGAGCGGCCAGAGCTGAAACCTCCTCTGCATGAGATATACAGCAACTCCCAAAGATCATTTCGCCTTGTAGTGCCTCGTCAGGAGGCAATAGAATCTATTGAATAGATGATACCTCACCAGACACTTTGACCAAGGGGCCACGAATGGATTCCCATGTACACTCTGACTAAGCAAAGTTGGTGAGGGGCCTGAGAATGGGCAAGAACACAAGGATTGTGAGGGTCCTGAGAAGATCCTGATAAGGTCATAATGGAAGCCACCTATGGATTGCAGCGTCTGATGCCCTCGCTGTTATTTTCTTTGTGAGCTGGCCACTCTGAAGCCTGTGAGCATCCTTCATGTCCATTGTTTTGCTACAGCATAGTGTGTGCATTACTCTCATTTGTTTTTTGGCATTTTGGTCAACTATGATATACAGTCCTTTGTTTGGAGTTAGCACTCTTTTATGATTATGTTAATGATTTTTTAAATTATTTTGTAACCTAAAGCATCAGAATATCAAAAATATTGGGTCTTTGCATCAATGTTCTATAGTGAAGAGTGGATATTTGTGAAGAAGGCAGCCTTTTTAGGACCAGTGTTGGCCTTATGTTGTCATATCTATCAGGCCTCTACAGAGGTTCACATTACATATATCAAACTCACCCAAGGACATCCTGTAATGCAAGAATTCTTCCAGAAACGAACAATAACCAGAGATTCGATGATGTCATTGTGTGTCTTTTGTCATAAAGAAGATAAGATAGTCATGGCGCATGCAACTGGTCTTGAATGATCTTCCGAATGGGTAGGGCTTATACCCGAGAGGGCTTTTTCTGGTCTACGATTCTCCAGTTTAACAGCAACTCTGTAACTGTGGGCAATTAATAAACCTGGCATTTGGAAAACGCCGGTCATCATGTCTCTTCGAGACATCACGCTTTTGATTTATTTCAAATATTTTAAAATGTATGCTGAAAATAATTGGCTGGGAAGCTCGCGTAAACAGAACCAACTGAGAATGTGCGTAATAAGATATTTATATACCCATTACAGGAACCATCGCCGTCCAGAAACATCCTTCATCTTAAAAGGGAGCGAATCGTAAATAATGTTCTCTGGTTGCCGTAAATGGGATAACGTGGAATTGATAATAGGGGCCGACTCATTAGCATGTATGACCTGATGTATGAAAAAAAGATAAACTCAAGGATGTTTGACTGCTCAAGTTGAAAGAGATTAGGGTCTTAATTTAAATACTAAACCCACAAATCACTTTGGTTTGTCATCATTTGTGCTGTCTTGTAAAGTTAAATGAGCATGTAACGTGTGTTTCACATGTATATCAAGTCCGGTTTATAGATGCTTTTGGTGCCTGTCAATTCCTTAGCCGCCATTAACATCTTGAGTGCAAGAAAGTCCGTTCCATAGCATTGTAATAAAGCAGAGTCCCATCTCTCTTCAGCACTTTCTTTATTACCGGTCGCTAAGTTCAAGGTGGACCAACCTAGGCACCTCAGACTACATGTCCCCTAATGCTATGTCATACATAAGGCTGAAAGAGCATCATGGGACACATAAGTCACAAACATCTGGGGTGCCAAGTTTTGCCATCACTGACTTTAGTTTATTATCTGTTTATTTGTACTGTACAGTGCTTTACCGAGGTTACAATAAATTAGGGGAAGATGGACAGAGACATGAGATAGAAGAACCATGCTACCTTAGGAGGCTACATCCTTCAATGTCATCCAAATATGTTGTGGAAATTGAAGTGCTTCAAGCTTCTTGCTGATGATCTGCAAAGAGCAACTTGCCCATGTCCAGCAATGAGCACCACCATTCCACTAGTTTGTGGAGGTAGCGCAACGTTAGGCAGCCATGCTGTCTCTGCTACTTCTCATCGGCATAAAGGTCGTCTGGGATCTCTATGCCAAGAGAAGTGAAACATACAATAACTGTACATTTACCTTACACTATATTGAACTGAAATCCCTTTCAAATTTGACAATGTGAACCATACAATGTTCTCTTTAATATCTCCAAAAAATATTATTATACTTTATTAAAAGAATGCCAATGTATTTCACAGCGCTGTACAAGGTATGTGAACAAGGGATGATATATTAGAAGAACAGATATAGCATACATATTGTTGGGTGTCTTACACAAGGACACTTGCTTTTGAGGTTGTTTGACTGGTATCCAAATCGGCTTTCCATGGTTGTAGAGTAGTGGTTCCCAAACGCTATCCTCAAGTACCCCTAACAGGCCAGATTTTAAGGATTACCTTGGGGAAATGCAGATTGATTCCTGCAATCACTGAACAGCAAATCATATCCCTTGCGCTGAGCTTCAGATATCTGGTAAACATGGCCTGTTGGGGGTACATGAGGACTGCAGTTAGGAACCACTGTTGTAGAGAATAGACATGGTGGTGAGGTTGAACCTTTTTCTCCAAGCAAACAATGTGGTTGGGCACACGGCGTTCAAAGAAAAGGGGTTTACAATACCGCTCCAATGGTAGGTGCTCAATGAAGTCCTAGCGTCCAGTCCAGTGTACAGACTATACATAAAAAAGTGAATCCTGCGACTCCACTTGCCTTTATTAGGATCAAGGTTGCTGCAATGTTTTCAGCAGTCAATGTGGACTTTGTCAAGCGTCACAGCTCCAGTCGCTACAGTATTGACATGCTTCTCCAGTGTTGTAGATGAGATACATCTGGGTCAGGTGTTCCGATGGAGAATCAAATCTGTTTCTCCACAGCTGCGGAGCAGATACATCGCCACTAAGCTATGCAGCCAATATTATGTGCAAGCAAGTATGTATCACTGGGTATCTTACCAAAGGACACTGTCACGGAATGGCTCAGCACCCTCAGCCAGGGGCGGTGCAGTGACAGTAAAATGGCCATGGACAATTAGGTGCGGTGGCACGCACGGAGTTTTTAAAGTACGTTTATTTAGATGTGGTTATGTGTGGTGTAATAAAGTGTCCCCGTTTGCGTTGTGAAGTGTATTTCCCTGTGTTTGCCTTGCCCGCCGCCATTTTCCGATTGCCTCGTGGCCGTTATCAGATTCTTCGAATCGGAAAATGGCCGATTCGAACCATCCGGTTCGGATCGTAAAATGGCCGATTCGGACCATCCGGTCCGAATCGGCGACTCCCCGAACTGTAATGGCCAATGGGTCCTGGGAGGGCGGGCAGGGATTCCCATTGTATTGTAATTTGTGTGAAGTTGATAAATGCCTGTGCTGTGAATAAAAAACCCAGATTTAGCAGTGCATCCAGCCTCGTCTGATGTGTTTATTTCTCCGCCGTACTTCATCGCCTGAGTATTCCCCGCAGTCTCAGGGTACGGTGTCCACTCAGATCCGAACCGAACCGTGCGCTCTGTGCCTGCATCTCGCATCAGGACAGAGGCGCAGCGGATGGTGTTCGGTTCCCAGAGCGATCAGCCCGAGATCCGATCCGAAGGGCGCGGCCGTGTACCACGCTTCGGTATCGGAAGAGAGCGCGGTACGATCCGAATCCTTCGCCGATCCCGCCAGATCCGAAGCCGCATCCATTAAAGATCCGAAAAGTCCTCCGCAAACCGATCCGAATATTCCCGGGAAAGATCCGATCTCCGTAATCGGCCGGCCGCCCGCAGACGCACTCCACACCCGCAAGGTCAGTGAACCAGCTGCTCGGGACGCTGAGTACCGTATGGCTCAGTGGTCGGGCTGGTTCTAGGCAGGGGTCCCCTCCACCGCCCGCTAACCCTTCCCCAGGGCCACGCCAGGCCGCACGAGACGCCGAGTGCGCGTCACTCGGTAGTCGGGCCAGCGGTAAGCGACGGGGCCACGCAGATAGAGCACACCCGCAGGCGGAACAACATCCCATTCCGTCATAGACACTTGTTGGAGAGGTGCGCTGACCGGGATACAAACCTACGTCTCCACTCTACTCTACCCACCTCTACTCTACCCAACTGATACCAGTGATCAGTGGTGTATTTTGGCCTAGGCCGACTAAGTCCAGGCCTAGGGCGGCACTTTCCAGGGGCCGGCGGCCCACACTGGGTGGCCCCACCCCTAAAAAAGAAAAAAAAAATTTTTTACTTTTGCAAAGTATTTTACCAGGAAGGATACATTGAGATTTCACTAATTTTCAAGTATGTCCTGGGTAGGCAAGGCCTAGGCTTTCACTTTCCAGGGGGCAGCAAAAAACCTCACTACTGAATGGGTTACTCACAGAGCACCGAAATGACGCCAACTTTTTGGTGTTCTGTAGTTCCCTGCACTTAGGAGAATAAAATTTCCCCACCCTGCAGTGAATTCACCATTCACCGGAGGGTCCACCAAGTGCATGGAGTCGGCCGCTGAATGCTGCCACCGCAAACCCGTGGCCTACTGTTTTCAAAAGAACTACTGAACGAAAATGTCTGGAATTTAGGCTGCTGTCAGACGAGCGTAGTGTTCACGTCCGTGATTGCGCCTAAAAGTACGTCCGTGATAGCATGACAGGAAGCCCATCGGAGCCCGTTACACGAAGTACGTCCGCACTGAACTGCGGACGCACAACGGCCGCGGCCCACGGACGCAAGGCAGGCAAGAATGTACAACCCCTGGAACGGCCGCACAAAGTGCGCTGCGTCCGCAACGTCTGCATAGCTTTGTGTGTGAGTGATGGAACGTGGTCAGACGGACTGCATTTATACGTCCAGCATTTTTCACGGACAAAATGGTTTTGCTTTTTAATTTATTTTCCCTCCTACATCCGTCAAAATATATACGTCAGTGAAAAAAACGGACTGTCTGGCCACTACTGCGTCTTCCGTACTAACGTAGGTACGTGTGCACGGACGTACAGTCCGTAGAAATCACGCTCGTCTGACCCTAGCCTAACATATAAGATCCTATGATTGATAATAAAAAGTTCTGTTACAGAAAAAAGAAAAACTGCTATTAAAAAAAAGGGGGGGAAATTTCGCCCAAAAAAATAAGAAAAATTACTAAAAGGTACTAAAAAAAAATCTATAAGTAAAGACTTTTTACTGCAGATTAAAATAATAAATGATTTATTCGATATTGCATAAAAACGGGAATATTTTTAACATTGAAACCTATGGGGTTCGCCTGAATAAACCTGCTGATTGAAACCACCGAACATCAGGGCATTTCACTGCCATTTCTCTGAGTCTCAGTACCACATGACTGGCTGAACCACGTGAAACGCACGCGCGCAGCTGCCCGCCCTTTCGTTAACACAGACTCTATTCTGGACTGAACACCCACCGGGAAGGGAATCAAAGCTACAGTGCACCCTCTGGCAGTGGCACCCCACTGCTGACAAGATGGCTCCACAGCATAATTGCTGTGTGCTCATATACACTCGGTTTGCTGGAGTTTTATTGCAGTGGATTCTGATGCACTCATACACACCGCACATTGCATTGCTGGGAGTTTTATTGCTGTGGATTCTGATACGCTGACACACACCACACATTGCATTGCTGTGAGTTTTATTGCTGTGAATTCTGATGCACTCATACACACCGCACATTGCATTGCTGGGAGTTTTATTGCTGTGGATTCTGATACGCTGACACACACCAAACATTGCATTGCTGGGAGTTTTATTGCTGTGGATTCTGTGATACACACTGCATATTACTGTGAGTTTTATTGCCCTGGAGCTCTGGGATACGCTCATACACGCTGCACATTACTGTGAGTTTTATTGCTGTGCAGTTCTGTGATATGCTCATACACAGTGCCCATTTCTGTGGGTTTTATTGCTGTGCAGCTCTGTGATACGCTCATATGCAGTGCACGTTTCTGTGGATTTTATTGTTCAACCAATTAGAGCGGCTGTGATCCCGTATACTTGACATGCGTGGTTGTTCTTTGTAAAAATGCTTGAATTTAAACATTTCATAATTTTCTTTATCTCAATAGATACATTTGAAATGGTATACAAAATATACAAGTAGGCACTTGGTATCCACTTTTAATATAAAGAGAGGAAAAGGCGGAGTTCTAAGAGGAAAAGGTGGAGCTTAAAGAGGAAGGGTGGGGATTAACCAGGAAGAGGTGTGCCCTTGACAGGAAGGGGTGCGTCAAATTTAAATTAGGGGGTGCACGAGTTTAGTCAGGCCTAGGGCAGCACAAAACCTAAATACACCACTGCCAGTGATAGAATATAAATATTTCTTTGAGTTACCAGTTTAAAGTTAACCCCTTTCACTACCAAGTGATTTTCTAAAAAACATTGTCAGAAACCAGAGGTTTTTTGTAAAATATTTTTTTATTAATTATACAGTAAGAAATATTTGAGTTTATACCCATTGTAATTTTTACTGTAATTAACCTATTTTTGGCCAGTAGATGGTGCCATTTACTGCCAAATTATGTTTGAGCGGCTGGTCTATTTTCCTCTTTTTTCCCTGCATCGGTTGCTGAAAGCCTGATATTTCAGAGCTTTCAGGCGCTGATTTTACAGTTTTAGCTCTTTGGGCATTATGCCCACAGGGCTAAAACTTTGGGGGCACTTTCTGCAGCCCAAAAGCAAACAGAATTTGTTTGCAGCAAATAAATTTTGCTTCCTTTTGGGCTGCAGCTCTGCATATCAAGATATCTTGATATGGGGGCACCAGACAGTGCCTTTGAAGCTCAATATCAGTAGTGAAGGGGTTAAGCATGACATTCCCCCATAATTGTGCTCCTTGTCCTAATGGAGATAAACACAGCATGTATGATGCTCATAGGAAGACTGTGACTAATTCATTATAAGTCTCTAAACTGAGGGAATAGATAATTATATTAAAAGGCATGTTTACAGAATTCAGCCAGAACGTTCAAAGAGATTACTAAAAGGAAGATATAAATAATTTGCATATTTTGGGACCTATTACTAAGAATAGAATTCTGATGACTTGAGCATTGACTTGTAAGACGTAAGATCAGAATAACAGAGTGGAAAAAATACCCAATGTGCCTGGCCTGGAGAATACTTCTATTTCACTGACAGAACTTTGAATTAACTATTCACTGGATGGTCACCGTAGTGCATCGAAGATGGAGTCGCCAAAGCCTCGTGGAAAAGTTGAACGATGTCACCGAAGAGCACTGAAGAGTACTTTTTTATTATAGAGATTATTCACTAAGCACTGAACTTGCCCCTGAATTGCACCGAACGGTGAATTTCACTGTTCGGTGCAATTTCGGGTCAGTTTATCTTTCACGAAGCTGTCAATTCACCAAATACTGGCGAAGTACGGTGAAGTTCGCCACAGTTCGGCGGTCTTGCATGGCAGCAATATTGTCCCATAGAGAAGTAATGGTTAATCTATTCAGAGAACGCCGAACAGCACCAAAGTGTCAGTGAAATGCCCTGATTTTCAGTGTTTCTGTTCAAGAGGTTTAAACAGTCTCACAGGATTCATTGCAAAAAAGTAATATCATTTTGAATTTTAAAAAAACCCAAAACCTTTATTCTTTTGATTTTCATTTTCAGCAAAAAGCCTTTTTTTATTTTTTAGAACACCTTTTCGTATTTTTTGTACTTTTTTAGATGAAATTTTTGTTTCCCAATTTTTATAAAAAGGTGTTTTTTTCTTATTCTGTAACAGACCTAATTATTATTTTTAAAGGACCCTTTTTATTATTTAGACACATTTTAATGAATTTTGCATTTTTATTAGTTTAAACACCTACTAGAAGAATTGGAGAGTTCCTTTTTTTTTGCGGTTCGGTGGAATTCGCCATGGCTACCTTGGCGCTCTTTGGGGCTTTTTCGTGCTCTCCAACTTTTTCATGAGGCTTCGGTGACTCCAAATTCTGTGTACTACAGTGTAGAGATGTTCAATTCGTTTCGTTCTGAATCCAAATTCGGACGGAAATCACCATTTTCATATTTCGGGAGCATTTCCAAAAATGAAATATCTTCAATTTCGGAGCGGATCGATTTGGCGATTCGGACCAATTCGGATCAGTTAGTTTTTCTTTTTTTTATGAGTTTATTTAGTTTTTTATTGGTTATTTAAGAATGGGAAGTAGATTACTACCAATAGAATAAAAGTTTCTTTATTTTTTTAGGATTTTTTTAGCCATTTTTTGAGTGAAATTTTAGGTTTCCAAACTTTTTTTTTTTAAGATAAAGGGCCCTATTACAGACACATTCTTCACGCAAAGACGCACGCGCAATGCGTGAATTTTTGCACGAAGCATTAAACGTTAACGCGCGTAAATCAATGCTGGTATTACAATCCTCGCGCATTTTTTCATCCGTCAAAAAATAACGCGTGTAAAAAGGACGTGCAAAAACACGCGCACGTTGCACGCAGAAATCGGTGTGCGCACTTTTTCACGCGATTCAGCCAATCAGAATTAAGAACCACAATTATCTCACATTAAGGCTAGGGTCAAACGAAAGCATTTTTACACGCGAACGTAAAAAAGTGCGTCCGAACGCATTGATGTATTTTTTCACGGAATATGCGAAAACGGTCATACGATGCGCATTTTCGTGCGTGATGTTTTAGGAATCCAAACCAGGAAACTTTTTGCGTCTGGACGTTATGTTGGCCGGACATGAGCAGGGTCTGACGTCTCCAAATCACACACACACACCGCTAGCGGGCGCAGCGCACTCTGTACGTCCGTACTAGCGGTTCTGCGTTCTCGAAAAAATGCGTTCATTTTCCACTTGCGTTGCACGGTCGGATTTTCGTGCGACCGTACTTCGTATATTGGCTGTCATTGCCCGTCATTTGCTGCTAGTGCGGCCGTGATTAAGTGCGCCAGAACGCACGTTAAAAATGCGCTAGTCTGACCCCAGCCTAAATTTTTGCACCTGCCAAAGTCAATCTGAGTATATATATGCTGCAGCAATAATAAAAACAGGCACAACGTCTCCATTTTATTGTTTGGGTATGCATAGAATGTGTAACTATACTGTGCTGTATTTTATTTTTTTTGGGCTGGTATATTTGGTTTCGGCCAGGACGTTCAGATTTGCCTTTAACACCAGCTTTCAGGAGTTCCTAAAATTATAAGCTCCAAGGCTGTGCGTTAAAAACTGTGCGTAGATTGTAATACCATCTGCATACCAGCGCACAAACACATTTGCGCTCACAATGTTAAGTATAGGACGCGCGCAGTACAGTACACTCGAAGGGTTAGCGCAGGTCCACCCGCATTAGACGATTACGCGCTTTTGTTGCGCTGACTTTGTAATACGACATTCTGCACAAAGGATTATGCCCCTCGCGTTAATGCGCGCGCGCGCACAAACGTTTGCGTTAGGTTTCAATGCAGTCTAGGAATCCGCATGCTGAGGGGAAGCGCCTCTCTGTGGTATAATTAATGCAGCATATGAATCCACACACTGCCGGGAAGCGCCTCTCTGCGGTATAATTAATGCAGCATATGAATCCACACACTGCTGGGAAGCGCCTCTCTGCAGTATAATTAATGCAGCATATGAATCCACACACTGCCGGGAAGCGCCTCTCTGCAGTATAATTAATGCAGCATATGAATCCGCACACTGCCGGGCAGCGCCTCTCTGCGGTATAATTAATGCAGCATATGAATCCACACACTGCCGGGAAGCGCCTCTCTGCAGTATAATTAATGCAGCATATGAATCCACACACTGCTGGGAAGCGCCTCTCTGCGATATAATTAATGCAGCATATGAATCCACACACTGCCGGGAAGCGCCTCTCTGCAGTATAATTAATGCAGCATATGAATCCACACACTGCGGGGAAGCGCCTCTCTGCGGTATAATTAATGCAGCATATGAATCCACACACTGCCGGGAAGCGCCTCTCTGCGGTATAATTAATGCAGCATATGAATCCAAACACTGCTGGGAAGCCCCTCTCTGCGGTATAATTAATGCAGCATATGAATCCACACACTGCGGGGAAGCGCCTCTCTGCGGTATAATTAATGCAGCATATGAATCCACACACTGCCGGGAAGCGCCTCTCTGAGGTATAATTAATGCAGCATATGAATCCAAACACTGCCGGGAAGCGCCTCTCTGCGGTATAATTAATGCAGCACATGAATCCACACACTGCCGGGAAGCGCCTCTCTGCGGTATAATTAATGCAGCACATGAATCCACACACTGGGCAGCGCTTCTCTGCAGTATAATTAATGCAGCATATGAATCCACACAATGAGAGGCAGCACCTCTCTGCAGTTCGATTTGGTGATTCGGAACGATTCATTTTTCAGATCAGTTCATTTTCTGTTTTTTAGGCTGGGGTCAGACCAGCGCACTTTTAACGTGCGTTCTGGCGTACATAATTACGGCCGCACTAGCAGCAGATGACGGGCAATGACGGCCAATATACGATGTACGGCCGCACAAAAGTCCGGCCGTGCAACGCTAGTGGAATTTGAACGCATTTTTCTGAGAACGCTGAACCGCTAGTACTGATGTACTGAGTGCGCAGCTGCGGCATAGCGGCGTGTGTGCGTGATTAGGAGATGTCAGACGCTGCTAATGTCCAGCCTACATAACGTCCAGACGCAAAAAGAGTTTTATTGACGATCCGTACAAAATCACGCCCGAAAATGCGCGTCGTCTGACCGTTTTTGCGCATTCCGTGAAAAAATACGTCGATGCGTTCGGACGCACTTTTTCACGTTCGCGGGGAAAAATGCTTTCATCTGACCCTAGCCTTAGGAGTTATAATTAATCCACACAATGCTGGGAAGTTCTGTACAGTCAGCAAAATGGAATCGCCGAAGTGCACCGAACTGCGCTGAAGTGAAATGCACCGACATTTCAGCTTAGTGAATAGACCCGTCCCTTATGTGTTTGAAGCCATCCTTTCACTCATAACATAACTTTACCATTATGAATACACAGCTCTTAGAAATAGTGAGATAATGGTGTGCTATACCAGGGTTATTATGATATTTGGCAGGAAAAATATTATATTCTATGGTGATAAATTGAGTGATTGGTTGTGGGTTTTAGTACCTTATTTCAATCAAAAGGACATGTAAAGTTAACATACAAGAGGACCCTAGTATCTACAATCCAGTGCTCGCAAGACTTATGACGGGCTCCACTCCAGTTGAGCTGACAATAGTGAGCTGCTAATACTCCGTACAAGCAGGGAAACATTAGCAGCCTCCTATTACTGGCTAAGTTAGGTGCTAGCCAATATCTTAGCTCCTCAGCTTGTAACTTCATGAAGCTGCTAATTGATAGTGACAGTGTTACAGCTGCCATCCTCTGCCGGAGGCCATAGAACTCCATGGAGACTCCCTCAAGTGTTGTGTGAGGTCTGTGTTGCTGGGTTGTGCTGGTCCAGTGGAAGGACACCAGAGAACAATCTGCTCTCCATGTTCTTCAATATACAGAGAGGAGGCAGCGCATCATTTTGCCATTTCCACTGTAGGATGAGAGATGGGATCTCCATTTTTAAGGTAATTTTTTCTTAGTTAAGAGGTTTTGCTGGTGCAAACTCAAAAATGCATTTTAAGCCTGTATTTTTCTTATTTTACAATCCTGGCTGCAGAAAGAAATAACAAGCAGGACAAATTAGGGGGTTCCTAGTGGCGCAGTGGATACTTTAAATCAATTGATTTTTATACACAAGTCTCAATCCTGGACATGTGCCTAAACAACCATTATGTACTTCGATTAGGGCTTATGTCCGCAATGGATACAGTGGTCACTAAATATAAAACAGATGCTTTTCGGTGGACCGACTTATCCCAATTGTGTGCAAAATCACAGCAACATCCAGAATAGCAGTGATGATCAATTGTCAACATGCATAAATATCACATACCTTTAATAAAATCATATACAATAAAACCACATGTGCAAAGTACATGTATAAAGTGCACGTGCTCGTATATAATAATTCCTTTCTCATAAAGTGCATACACAAAAAAATTGTGTCAAAGTGATGCGCAAAATATATGAAGTATTGTCCTCTTTTAAAAGTTATTCAAACCAATAGTGCACGTGCAAAGTGTAAATAAAGTCATATGAGGGTTCACAAATCACTGTGCAGCGAAAAAGTTGCGCTGCGAAGTGTGATGTCCTGCCGTCGCAGTTTCCTTCTCAATTGACGGATCCCGGTTACGATACAAGGGGGAAGAGAGAGAGAGAAGGAGATAATTGTGCAGACTGTTTCCTACAGTTCCTGGTGAGTATATGATAAAAAACCCACTCACAGATTAATGAGCCTGATAATTCCCGGCTCTAGGTTATAGCACTTCACACCAAATATAGAGTGGCGTTTCCCTTCTTTGTGTCCTTTGATTTATCCTCAAATAAAATGCACAAGAAGAAATGTTGGAGCATCGGTTGTATCAGGCTCGGCTTATATGCAGATGGTACTCCTTAGTTAGGTTAGTTAAGCCGAGCCCGATACAACCGAGGCTCCAACATCGGTGAGTTAGACTGACAGCATAATTTTACCGCGGTTTTTATAAACTGTGTTATGCTATGAGAGCGTTGTCTCTTCTTGTGCATTTTATTTGAGGATAAATCGAAGGACACAAAGAAGGGAAACGCCACTCTATATTTGGTGTGAAGTGCTATAACCTAGAGCCGGGAATTATCAGGCTCATTAATCTGTGAGTGGGTTTTTTATCATATACTCACCAGGAACTGTAGGAAACAGTCTGCACTATTATCTCCTTCTCTCTCTCTCTTCCCCCTTGTATCGTAACCGGGATCCGTCAATTGAGGAGGAAACTGCGACGGCAGGACATCACGCTTCGCAGCGCAACTTTTTCGCTGCACAGTGATTTGTGAACCCTCATATGACTTTATTTACACTTTGCACGTGCACTATTGATTTTAGGAATTATCTGAGAATGAATAACTTTTAAAAGAGGACAATACTTCATATTTTTTGCGCATCACTTTGACACAATTTTTTGTGTATGCACTTTATGACAAAGGAATTATATACGAGCACGTGCACTTTATACCTGTAATCTATTTTGCTCATTTTGTTGAGGTTTATGTGCAATACCTTGTAGGCAGCAACCCTAATTAATACCAATACCATCACAGCACCTCCACAGACACCCATCTCCACAGAAATAACAAGCTACCTCGGAATCGCCCATTACTGTCTGGCTGCCTTAATATTAGCGTTTCCTGCACAAAGTATAGGAAGTGCTAGTCTTCACAAAACAGCCGTAACCGCCAAGCCGCCAAAGGGGCTGGAATAAGGTCTATTATAATTTATTTGCAGATCAATGTTGTGCATTACAATAAATTGTTACATTACTGTCTGGTGTTATGCGTGTGTAAGCCAGTGTTTGCATGGTACCGTTTCAGACACTGTCCTTACATGACCTTCATATTCTTCTTAGTCTGCTCACACAGGAAGGTTTCTTTTGACCTTGACAATGATCAAATTTACGTTGAAAATGTAGACGAGACCTTTTGTGAGTCAAGAAGCATGTAGGTTGTCTGGTATTTAAAGCAGTGTACAAGTGTTTCTCTTATGCTGTTAAAGTAGTTTTAGCAATAAAGGCATCGCAATCACATCTGAATGAAAAACCCCAAGCTTGGCAAGTGGTGAAATCTTTGCTTCTGCGTTTAGTAAAATTATGTGCGTCACTGCCTGCCTTGTAGAAGAATATGCCATTTTTGTGCCCTGAAAAGGTGAGTTTATACTGTACCTTGACATAACGTCAAGGAAAGTTTTAATGTCATCATCTTTGGCAAAGCTGACTTTCAGCGTGGATGTAATCATTACATCATTTAAATGCTTGGAGATAGTTATTGATAAAATATAGAAGAGTCCTATATGCTCTTGATTGGAAAAGTCAATCAATGTTTAGTGCTGAGAGTCAGGTTGTCACCAGATAAAGGGCCCTATTAAGATGTTGGCGTTAAAACGCAGGCGCAAAGGAGGAAAAACTGCACCTGCAATTTTACCCCTTGCGCCCATTTTTTAATGCCACATAACACTGCAGGCGTAAAATATGCTGCCTGCATTGTTTACAGGCGGTAAAATGCTGGATGCGCTCGGCAGCACTAAGTGCAGCCGCGAGCATCCACTCAATGGAGTCCATAGGACTCCATTGAGTTTCTCCTGGCCGGTCACATGACCAGCCGGATCTCGCCTCGCGAGATCCGGCCGATCAGTGTAGGGATCCACAGGGAGAGACTGGGGGAACTTTTTCCCCCAGTCTTTCCCTGCTCCTGTCGGCCGGAGGAGGCGGTTGGAGCCGCGGTCCTCGCCGCGGGACAGAGGGTGAGTATCTGTTCCTTTTTTTTTTTTTTAGCCTGGTTTTAACGGATTCTGCAGAAGCAGAATCAGTTAACACCAGGTCCCGGCTCAGGTTAACTTTTCGCTGACCAGAGCCAGGCGTTAATCATCGCTGGGACTTTGTAATACAGTGCTGATTAATACTTTGTGCGCCCTATACTTAACATGGGGAGCGCAAAGTACAGTTACCTCACGCAGAGAAGCGCAAGGTACCAAACACAAATGGGTTTTGTAACCCGTTTGGATTGTAATATGCGGTAAATACTGCAGCTAACGGTAGTGCTCATGCAGGTGATTCATAATGCACATGCATATATATACTGAGTAATATTGATAATAATGATTAACCCCTTAAGGACCAAGGGTCTTTAAAGTCAATGCATTCATGATGAAACAGTTCCATCATTGGTCTTTAAGGGGTTAAGGATACCCATATTCCCTTTTGAGTGGAAGCACTCAGAGCTTGGGATGTCTAATGAGGGATCATGGGAAAGCTTTCTGGTGGGATGTTGTGAGAAAGATGTGACGTCTGAAGGGGGATCATGGGAAAGATGTGATGTCTGAAGGGGGATCATGGGAAAGATGTGATGTCTGAAGGGGGATCATGGGAAAGATGTGACATCTGATGGCGGATCATGGGAAAAAATGTGTCGTCTGATGTGGATCATTGGAAATATGTCAATTGGGATCATGGAAAAGCAATTTCATGGGGATCATGAGGTAGATGTGATGTCTGATGGGGGATCATGGGAAAGATGTGATGTCTGGTGGGGATCATGGGAAAGATGTGTTGTGTGATGGGGATCATGGGAAAGATGTGTTGTGTGATGTGGATCATGGGAAAGATGTCTCGTCTGATGGGGATTTTGGGAACAAAGTGGTGTCTTATGGGGATCATCATGAACAATGTGATGTCATGTCTGATAGGGAATTGTGGGAAATAAGTGATATCCGATTGGGGATCATGGTTAATGATGTGATGTCTCATCTGATGGGGGATGATGGGAAAGATGTGAAGTCTGATGGGGATAATAGGAAAGCTGTGATGTCTGATGTTAATCACGTGTAAGAATTGATGTCTCTCTCAGTAGAGTACGGAGGAAATGTTTTGGTGGTTGTTTGGAAACCATAAAGATGATGAAGTCACATTTACCTATATATGATTGATCACTGAGGTTGCTACTCATTCAGATATCCATTTATTTATTTCAACACCTCACAACAACTGAAAAAACATTGTAAAAAATAATACTTTGCGCATTGATACTCTGGTCCCTCTAATTATTCCATCATTCGTCTGTTTTAAAGCACTCACAGAAACTAGAAAATACTTTTGTTATTTGTCAGATCATAAAATATATTAAAAGTAAAAGCAGAATATTAAAATGTCCAGGCTGTGGGAATAAAACACGGTGTTTTCAATATTATAAGACCGCGAGCATTCATGAACCATCATATATTATTAGCTTACGGTACACCGACACTAAAACGCAGTATGCCATGAATGATTACAGTGCAGACCCCCAGTGATATTTTATGCTTCCTTGAGAAAAAAAAAAATCTCTCAACCATTGCAATAATTAGTTCCCCAATTAATACCTGCATGGACCATTGTGCTTCATAAGGATAAGTAACATTGAGAGGGCTGGATTTGCGATGACTTTTAATGGGCACGATAAAAAGCATTTTCTATTCACGATCTTGCTTCCCTTCCAATGAGAAGACATATACTGACATCTAGAGGGACTGCAAATGCAGAAAATGGATTTATCCCTTTTTTCCGATGCCTGTAAATGGCAAATCTTGCCTCCTCAATCAGAATTTAACCAATGCGTCGTTTCATAAGGAATAAGGAAACTGAATCAAAACATGTTTTCTTGTATGTTTTAATATGACAGCTGGCATAAACAGGAGGTATTGGGGAAAATACGAAAGTGACTAGAATGAGTTAGAAATACAAGAATAAACAAAAATTCCAATTGTGTATGTTATAAACAGAGCAAGCGTCTATTCACTGAAATCAAACGTGTGTTTCCATGATAACATCTGGCAGTGACAGTGCTCCAGTGGTACGGTCAATGTGCTAACTGAGCTGGAACTGGCATCAAGATGATGCCACCTTTTCCACCGAAAATTAAAGGGGTAATTCAAAAAGAGCCCACCTGGCCCCAAAATGGCACCGAACAGGAAATTTCTGCATACTGTGCCAATTCATGGCCATTCGGCTATTCAGAGAGCAGGCAGTTCGGCAAATTTTGTCGAACTCTCAGTAGTATAGTGCCTGGTCAAAGGCAGTGAAATTTCCCATAGAGAAGTAATGGTTAATCTATTCACAGAACAACGAACAGCAGTGAAAAGTTGACGAAATGCCCTGCTGTTCGGTGGTTTCATTCGGCAGGTTTATGCAGGTGAACCCCATAGGCTTTTGCTGGTAGGACCCCCATCACCCAGTATTCGCAGGCACCCACATTGTAACGTTACCTTGGTCTTTTTCTGTTTTTTTATTTATTTTTGTTTTTCTCCACCATTTTCTTTGCTAATTAGCATGTGAATCTCCTGCCCTATTGACACAGCCCATCCAGCTTCAGGTGTTTACCTTTTAACTGCCTGAATGCAATCAGTCCGCCCTATATAACAGCTAAGACTGGCTCCATTGAGCCTTGGCTCTTGTGACCTCCCCAAGTGGCATCCTAAGTGGACGTTCAGAGTTGATTTCCTGGAGTTCAGTGGCATCCTAAGTGGACGTTCAGAGTTGATTTCCTGGAGTTCAGTGGCATCCTAAGTGGACGTTCAGAGTTTATTTCCTGGAGTTCAGTGGCATCCTAAGTGGACGTTCAGAGTTGATTTCCTGGAGTTCAGTGGCATCCTAAGTGGACGTTCAGAGTTGATTTCCTGGAGTTGCGGGACTGGAGGAAGGAACTGCAAGGCCCACTTTTTACTCTGGGTAAACACACGTCTATATCATGCTTTCTCTCGCGCTTCTACTCTTTACTTCTACCTTTCTCCTTAAATGGAACTCCTGCCCCTCTACCACCGACCCCTACACTATCTGTATCTCTCCCTCCCTCCTCTCGTCCCACATGATGGCATCGCATGAGCTCCTTTGTTTCCTCAGAACATGGTCTCCCTCTATCTCTCGTGCTGCCAATCACTCCCACAAATCCCATTCCCACCTTCTCTTTCTCACCTTCCTGCTGTTACTCTATTCAGGTGACATATCCCCTAACCCTGGCCCCACAACACATCCAATACTTCCCTCTCATCCTATCTCCATCGCACATAAATCACCTCCCTGCAAGCCCAGCAACCTCATTCCCATAATCCCTCAGCGCCTGTTCTCTTTCTCCTGCGCCCTCTGGAACGCTCGCTCTGTGTGCAACAAACTCTCAGCAATCCATGACCTCTTCCTTTCAAACTCCTTCAACCTCCTAGCTTTAACTGAAACCTGGCTAACTCCCTCTGACACGGCCTCCGTTACTGCTCTCTCACATGGCGGTCTACACTTGAGCCATACCCCCAGATCGGGTGAGAGAAATGGTGGCGGGGTCGGAATCCTGCTCTCTCCCACCTGCACCTACCAGCATCTCCCTCCACCCTCATCCCTCTCCTTCTCCTCCTTCGAGACACACTGCATCCGCCTGTTCTCTATTCTGGCTCTCCAGTGGCAGTCATCTACCGCCCACCGGGACCAACCTCCCAGTTCTTTGACCACTTTGCTACCTGGCTTTCTCACTTCCTGTCTTCTAATCTTCCATGCCTAATTCTCGGGGACTTCAACATTCCCATTGACGATCCTTCCGCCCCTGCAGTCTCCAAACTTCTTTCACTCACGTCCTCCCTTGGACTCACACAATCCTCCCTCCTCCCTACCCACCGCGATGGTCACGCTATTGACCTTGTCTTTTCCAACCTCTGCTCCATTTCTGAGTTCAAATGTCGCGCTTTCCCCATCTCTGACCACCACCTTCTCTCTTCCAACCTATCTGGACTTCCTAAACACCCTGCTCCCCCACCCCACACACACACTCGCAGAAATCTACATGCTGTGGACACCCATCAATTCTCCAACCTACTTCACCACCTCCCTCATACCTCATCCTTCACCTGCCCTGATGCTGCCACTAATCACTACAACACTATGCTTATCTCTGCTCTAGACACTCTTGCTCCTCTTCGACTCTGTAAGGCCCCACGCCGCCAGCTTCAGCCCTGGCACACCCTCCAGACTCGCTATCTGAAAATATGCTCCCGCACTGCAGAGCATGTCTGGAGGAAATCCCGCTCTGAAGCTGATTTTGTTCACTTCAAGTTTATTCTCCGGTCATACACCTCTGCCCTCCACTTGGCCAAACAATCCTTCTTCTCATCTCTTATATCTACGCTGTCCTCCAACCCTAAACGGCTCTGGTCCACCTTCAACACCCTCCTCTACCCACCTGCACCTCCCCCCTCAGCTGCCTTCAGCACTCAAGACCTGGCAGACTACTTCCTCAGTAAAACTCTAACTATCAGAAGCAACATCCCAACACAAGATAGTTATCTGCCACCTCCACTCCCACAGGTCCCCTCTGCCACCCTCTGCCGCTTCCTCCCAGCCACTGACGAGGAAGTCAATTCCTTATTGTCCTCCTCACATCTCACCACGTGCCCGCTCGACCCCATTCCCTCACATCTAATTCCTCCCCTCTCCTCCTCCCTCACCCCTGCTCTCACACACATCTTCAACCTATCTCTCTCCACTGGCTCCTTTCCATCCGCCTTCAAACCTTTACTAAAGAAACCATCCCTAGACCCCAACTCTCCATCCAACTACCGCCCTGTATCCCTGCTTCCCTTCACATCAAAGCTCTTAGAAAAACTAGTCTTCAACCACCTCTCCCTCTTCCTGTCCTCCAATTCCCTACTTGACCCCCTGCAATCTGGCTTCCGTCCCCTACACTCAACTGAAATTGCCCTCACCAAAGTCACCAACGACCTCCTAACTGCTAAAAAAACACGGCCACTATTCTATTCTCATCCTGCTTGACCTCTCGGCTGCTTTTGACACTGTTGACCACCCCCTCCTTCTACAGACCCTCAACTCTCTGGGTCTCAGTGACACTGCACTTGCTTGGGTTGACTCCTATTTATCCAACAGGTCCTTCTGTGTGTCCTTTGCTGGTAACTCCTCCTCCTCATTGCCTCTATCTGTTGGTGTACCTCAAGGCTCTGTCCTTGGTCCTCTGCTCTTTTCCATCTACACCTCCTCCCTGGGCAAAATGATCAACAGCTTTGGGTTTAATTACCACCTCTACGCTGATGACACTCAGATCTACCTCTCTACCCCTGATCTCTCTCCCCCTGTCCATTCAAAAGTCAGTGACTGTTTATCTGGCATCTCCTCCTGGATGGCCTCCCACCACCTAAAGATCAACATGTCAAAGACTGAACTCCTACTTATTCCTCCCTCCAATGCCTCCCCACCTCCTGACTTCTCTATCACGGTGGAGGGTATCACCATCTCCCCATCAAACCAAGTTCGCTGTCTTGGAGTTACACTTGACTCTGCTCTTTCCTTCATCCCCCACATCAAGTCTCTTTCCTCCTCCTGCCGATACCAACTGAGTAATATTTCCAGAATTCGGCCATTTCTTACCACTGTCACCACAAAACAACTCATACACGCCCTGGTAATCTCCCGACTCGACTATTGCAATAATCTCTTATCTGGCCTCCCTCTGTCCCGCCTCTCCCCCCTACAATCCATCCTGAACGCCTCCGCCAGGCTAATTCACCTCACCCGCCGCTCTGTCTCTGCCGCTCCCCTCTGCGAGTCCCTTCACTGGCTCCCCATCCACTGCAGAATTAAGTTCAAAATCCTTATCCTTACCTACAAAACCCTCACTAACTCAGCTCCCCACTACCTGTCCTCACTAATCACCAAATACACCCCAGCCCGCTCCCTAAGGTCAAACAGTGACCTGTGCCTAGCTTCTCCCCGCATCACCTCTTCCCATGATAGACTGCAGGATTTCTCGTAACGCAGCCCCCACTCTCTGGAATGCTCTCCCTCGTACGGTCAGACTTTCCCCTAACTTCTCTTCCTTCAAACGCTCCCTTAAAACATTCCTATTTAGGGAAGCCTACCACCCAACTCACTGACGCAACCATCAATCACTCTCACCTTACAGTCCTCTCCTCCTGTTTCCAACCCCAACCCTCCCAGATTGTGAGTTCCTACGGGAATAGGGCCCTCATCTCCTCCTGTACTGTTTGTCAAATGTTGTTCAATGTATTGTAACCCTGTCTATACTGTGCTTATTGTACAGCACTGCGGAATATGCTGGCGCTTTATAAATAAAGAATAATAATAATAATAATAGGCTTCATTGTTAAAAATATTCCCATTTTTATTCATAATCTAATAAACCATTTATTGTTTTACTCTGCAGCAAAAAGTTTCTTTATTTATTGATTTTTTAGGAACTTTTAGCCATTTTTCGAGATTTTTTCTGCAAAAATATATTTAAAAAAAAAAAACTTTTTTTAATAAAACCAGGGAATATTTTTTCTCATTGAATTCACCCCTTTAAAGCAGTCGAACGAACCACTGAAAATCAGGGCATTTCAGCTATGTTGGTGTTCTCTGAATAGATTAACCATAACTTGTCTATGGGGAATATCACTGCTGCCAAATCTCTCCAAATGGCACCATGGCACTGTCCATGGACTGTGGTGCGTGAATAAAACAGATTCAGCAACACAGCCAATGGACAGGTTTTGTTTTTTTGAAAGTATTTTACCAGGAAGTATACATTGAGATTTCTCTCCTTTTCCAGTATTTCCTGGATGGCAAACATGTACTGGTAACGGGTGTACCGTTGGGTGTTTGCCCAAGGATGCTTACTGGAGAGGTGCTCTTGCTGGGATTCGAACCTGTGTCTCCACAGTCATAGAGCAGTGATGCTACCTCTACTCCACCCAGCCAGTACAGTTTAGATGAAACGGTATAATGAATTGATCTGTAAAAACAAAATCAATTAATTTTATACCTTTTCGTTTTAGTTCTGATATGGACGGAACCGATTTGTATTTCGGAACCACTTCAGAAATACGAATCGGGAAAATTTTGTCAGAATTTGGATTCGGAATGAAACCAAAAGCACATCTCTAATTTTTATATCATTGTAGCGCTGTGTTAAAAATCTTGCTGTGGCAGTACCTATTTTTGGCCACAAGATGGAGACTATAGCGATCAGAGATACTGGACATTGGGACTACAATGCCCGGCATGCTTTGCAAGAAGACAGGAAGTGGGTGGGGACTGGACACTTACATCCTCTGCCTCGTGGAGAAAGTTCAAGAGCGCGCCAGGGAACAGGAGAAAGCAGACGCACTGAGGAGATCGCGGGAGAACCTAGGCCAAAGCCCGAGGGAGACCTGTTATTCCTGTTTGGGTCACTCAACCTGAGGAGAAGGAGACTTGTCAGAGCCCAGACATTGCTGCAGACCGGCGGAATCGAACGGAGAGCAGGCAGTGAGCTGGACAAGCTGCATGAAGTCAGACAACGGATCCGGCCGCTAGTATCCCCAGTCAAAATCCGGAGGAGAGACGTCCTGGGTCAGCGGAGCCTAAAGCCTGCGTCGGATGGGTGAGAGGCCTCCAAGGCTGTTTGTGATTAAAGGTCAAGCTGCTGTTTTCTCTTTAAAGTCCACAGGGCCCCAACTGACTAGTCGAAGACTTTCCTTCATGTAAATTCACTGGCCAGTTGAACAGTACCCAGGTACCACACACATACATATACACCTTCTTTACATTCTGGGACTTAACCTGTGCAGGACTCAATTTGTTACGAATCGGAATAAGGGGGTTAAAGATAAAGTTACGTTCCGAACTATATTTTTCTCTTTTCCGCTGCGCGTTTACCGCAATACGAAGGGATTGTATGTTTTTTTGGGTTTCGCTACGTGTTCCCTTTTTCTGAATTATCGGGAAATTGCATTCTTTTATGTTCGAATATTTTATTTTCCGAAATACGAAGCCTCGTGTTTCGTTTCTTTTCTGCTGCGCGTTTTACCGAAATACGAAATACTGTAATAATACTTGTGAATACCGTGCTTCAACATCTGCTCAAGATTTTAGTAAACTATTTATATTATAAAAAAACTCACAACTGTGTTGGAGTATATTTATTCCCTAGTGCGGGGAGACTGACCCGTGGTTCATTTTCAGCGGCTCCTCCGGGAGTGAGCGCTACATCATATTGGTATTTTTGGAAGCTGCTAATAATCTGATTATGATCATTACAAATCACCCATAACAAGGAGATCGCACCATTTTTATTATCTTTATCAGTGGTTCCCAACCGCAGTCCTCAGGTCCCCCCAACAGGTCAGGTTTGCCAGATATCTGAAGCACAGCACAGGTGATCAGATTTGCTGCTCAGTGATTGCAGGATTTAGTCTGCATTTCCTCAAGCTGATCCTTAAAACCCGGCCTGTTGGGGGTACTTAGGTCCACGGTTGGGAACCACTGATCTATATCATTAGCACATGTACTGTATTTGACAATTTATGCCTGTATGCTGATAATGCAGACCCCATGTAAAACTGTGCAAAATAAAGGTGCCAACTAGAGTATAGAACCTTTCATCTCAGCAATATTTCTTCATCCCTTAGGGACCAATGAGGTACAGGGTACGTCCTGGGAATAAATCCCGTTAAGGACCAAGGACATACCCTGTTTGTCATTGTCCTTTAACCCCTCCTCCCTATACTTACCTCTCTGGCTGGGGTCCCGCGGTGGTCTGACTTCCTTGAAGTCAGACCTCCTTTTTTAAATACTTTGGCCGTCGCACTGACGCCATGTTTCAGGTCCCCCTCCGGCACTGCAGGGACAGAGCCTGAAAAAGGGGGAATCCTTTGCACCCCTCACCCTCCAAATCGGCTAGGAGTTTAAAAAAAATGAAAAAAGTCATGCACATCCCTAGAATTTAATGGCGAGAAATGGGCAGTTATATGTTAAAATGGGCAGTTATATGTTATTTTATTTTACAGCTCCGATTAGCAATCTCTGAAAAACATCATTTGACTATATATCTGCCGATTAGATATTGCCTCAGCTCCTGGTGGATCGGAGGATGATGCCTCTGACGATCTGTGCATGTGCGGATGTGATGTAGCGCCAGCTGCTTGCCAAATCAGCTGACGTTATGTCGCTCCTGCACATGCACAGATCGTCGGAGGCATTATCTGACGATCAGCACTGGTTGACAGAAAACTAGTATTTAAACAAACACACCGACTTCCGAAAACTTGTGCTTGTGGGTTTGCATTTTCCTGTTCTCCAATCTTCCCGCTCTTTCTGGCACCGGCCCACTCCTCCCTAATTTATTTAGAACTACCGTTTTCCTTAGAAATTGTCCTGCTATTATTTCTTTTTAACGGTGAGCACACTCCCTGTTATATTGTTTGCAGTTGTTGTGGCCTCGGCTTTGTTTGACTATTCTTGACCACTCCTGTCCCTTGACTTTTGTTTTACTCATTATCATTTTTGTGTACCTCTGATATCCTGACTTTGGCTTGTTTCCTGACCCAGCTCTGTGGTGGCTTACTTACCCGATCATTAAAAATTAATGTTTCCTAGTTAGCTTTTCTGTCTTGTTTGTGGTTTATCTCCACATGGGTGGCTGACCATTAGGACAATAGAGCATTGCCCAAGGGGCTTGGCCTAGGATTGGGCCCATGATGGCTCCCTTAACCCTTTCACTGCTGAGGCTTTTCCCGCCCCTGTGCTGAGGTCATTTTTACCGGTTTTGCTCATCATGTTTAAACGTGTTTTGAAGGCTTATTTTAGTATATTACCCAGACATATTATATATCGTTCTCTCTGTCAGACTCGGTAGATTCATAATATGTCATTATTATATGTATACTTATGTCATGTCTGTATATTATAACAAAAAATGCAATAAAATATGTATTTTCAATAATTTACAATGTGTAAAGTGTTTTTTTTCACATTTTAACATGCGAGCAATTGCGGTTATATTTTGTATGGGGTGCGCTTGTTAAAAAAATTAGAGATGGTGTCTCGTTACATTTTTTTTGGGGGAAAATTACGCGATTTTTAACAAACGCACCGCATACAAAAATCGTTAGTGCAGCATCATTGTTCACATTATAATTGAAATGGGAACAATATTGCTGCATTAACAAACCAAAAAAAAAAAAAAAGTGTTTATTTTTTTTTTTATAATTTTTTTTTAATTTTTTTTTATTTTTATTTTTCATTTTTTTTCAAAATTTTTCACTTTCATGTTTGGTATCGTTGGAACGGCCATGCTCTGGCCGATCCAACCATACCAAAATTTAACCCCTAACTGCCACGGATCGGGAGATAAGGAGTTCATTGGAACTCCCTATCTCCACCGTTGGTGGCAGTTAAGGGTTAAGTCCAGGACTGGCGTCATCGTGCTACGCACGATGACGCCAGTCCTCAGGGGGAGTTCCCGGAGGCTTGGCCGACATCCAAGATGTCGGCCAGCTCCGGGAAAGGATCGCGAATCGGCGCTTTTCAGCGCCGATTCGCGATCCAGCTCCCCAGGGGTTAATGCCAGGCATCATTTGGAAGGGCAGGCTGTGCCCTTCCAAATGATGCCTGGGTTAACCCCCGCAGAGCCGCCGATCGGGAGGGAGAGAGGTCCGAAGGACCTCCCCCCCTCCCTTTCAGGCGCCTCCTCCGCACATGCGGGGGGGGGCGCCTGAATTAGGTGTCATCGCGCTGCCGCGATGACACCTAATTCGGGCGGCTGTGGTCCCGGATGCGCTGCTGACATCCAGGATGTCAGCCTGCACCGGGGGGGCCAGCGATCGGCCGGAACTCGGCCGAACGCTGACCCCAATGGGAGGACGCTCTCAGCGCGTCCTCCGCATACCAGCGGGAATGCTGAGGACGCGCTGAGCGCGTCCTCAGCATCAAGTGGTTAAGACGTGTCAGGCCTGACACACACTGACATCGAGATCCTGTATGTGGAGGTCAGACAGAGGGCCCCCTTGTGCACAAGAACCCCACAATGGTTGGGCCCCATGATCTCCTATTACCCAGGGGCCCAAAGTCTTGTCAGTCTGCCCTATGTCTGCATATTAAGCTGTAGAAGATGATTATACTGATACCTATTCCGTGCTCTGCACTGACTCTGCACTCCCAGTCCTTCTGTGACAAAAGACTATGAAACACCCCCCCAAGACCATTTTGAATACTTACAGACCTGCGGAAGGTACTCAGGTATTGTTTGGAGTTACCATTATTTAAATGCCCATTACTGACTCGTGCTGGAGGAAAGTAATACTTTTCTATCTTGTGTCATTTCATTAACACATCTCCTAACCTCTGTCATTCTGGCCACATATCCGCTATCCTGCATTATTCTGGCAACGCATCTCCTAGTCTGCATCATTCTACTGATGCATCATTGACCGTGTGTCATTCTGGTGACACATCGTCTACGTAACTACATTATTATCCCCAGACATTCGTCAATCAATGGACCCTAAGTTCTAGACCAACAAAGGTCCTCAACAGGATATACAGGATATATGACCATTCTCCTTTTTTCCGCTCTTCTGTTGTTTTTAATTCTTTTCAGCGCGTTGCTCTGTTTGAATCACTGTGATGTCCTCAGCTTTGGTATTTATTGTTCTTGTCTTTATCAGTGCTCGAGCTCAGCAAGCTTCCTTGCTGTTGTGTATTTCCCCTGCCCTTCATATGGCTTGTTATTTTACTACTCTTAAAGGGTTATTCAATAAGTATCAGACTTGCCTCTGAATTGCACCGAACGTGGGGTTAGGGACAGGTTTAAACAGGTGAATCCCATAGGATTCAATGTAAAAAAAAAAATGTTTTTTTATAGATGTTTAATTCCATCATTTATTCTTTTTGTTTAGAGCTAAACACTTTTTTTAAACTTATTTTTTAGAATTTTTTAGGTATTTTTCAGCGAAATATTTGAATCCAAAAATTTTAATTGTGTTTTTTTATTCTGCAAAAGATCATTTTATTGTTTTTTATAGGATCGTTTTTATTATTACATGCATTTTCATGCATTTTTATTCTTGTAAACACCGTTTTTTAAATAGCAGAGCTCTGGTTTTTTTTTACACGTTCGGCAGTGATTGGCAGCTGCTCGGCTATTTCTGCGGTCATTTCCGCGGATTGTTTGCGGTCTGTTCGGTGGTGGTGTTCGGTGGTCGCGGTGGAGTTTGGCGAATCTTGTTTGGCGCACTTTGAGAACCCTGTGGTTCTCAAAAGTGAATTCAACAAAGGGTCGGCGAACTGAAAACCCTAAAGTGCACTGAAGTGCGCCGAACGAGAGAGCACCAAAATCTTTCTCTGAATAACCCCTAAAGTTATTAGCCAGCTTTTAAAAGGACCTTTGATAAAAAAGGTCCCCTCAATGGTTTTTAATGGTTCTGACACAAGGAGACACTGGATTGGTTGGAGCAGCCAGTCCCCCTAGCAGCATTCAACGTCCAGTAGGGCTCGGAGGGAGACCAGCGCTGGAGAAAGGTAAGTTTTTAAAGGACTAAAGGTTTAAAATGGGAGTAGGGAATATGAAGGGGGTCAGGAGGGATAATGTTTCACCCCTTCTGTTTCTACCCCCTCCCATTTTAACCCTACAATATCCCTTTAAAATTGTAAATCTGTAAAAAAAGACAAAGCTACCCATCATTGCCAGACTTATTTACAGTATATTCACAAGGAATATTTCAGTGTTATATGATATATTCATCACCTTACTTTCTACTATTGCACTTACGTCTTGCACTAAGATTGATTAAAACAGGAACCTGAAGAGATAACATCAAGAAACATATATTTATATTATTGTTCTCATTATTGCAGCATTAGGTGCAACAGAGCATTCAAATCATGTATATACATATTTTTTACCCTCAGCTGCAATACCGAGCTGTGGATTTGTGATGAAATCCAGTGAACATCAAAAGGACACCAAGATTCTGGTCACAAAACGTTGGCTGTTATTTTTCACTGAGTGAAATGTATGACGAGAGATTTTGGAGTGAACAATTGAGATGCCACCCATCAAGGAACTCTATATGAAAACTTAAGGTAATACCGACTAAATATTTCTTTTTACTGTAATAGCTCTAGTTTTAGAAGCAATTAAATACTTACCAAAAATAGACATCCACTGGTTTAAAAGAAGTGGTGGAATCTGTTGCCTAAAAATGAACTATAAATGGAGTGAAATGATAGGGTTTAGGGTTACATCTAACTTTAAATATAACCCTAAACTCTAAACCTGAAAGAAGCTCCAATGGTAACATAACCCTAATTTCTAAGCCTAATTTTTAAACCTAACCCTAATTTCTAACCCTAGCATCTAACACTAAACCTAACCCTTATTTCTAATCCTCAAACCAGAGCACCGAAATTGTCCATTGCTGACTTCTATGCTTTCAAAATCAAACACGTCCAATTTGTGCGCGTCCGGATTGGGGCGCCATATTTAGCCATGTCTTTCTCATATGATACCATGACCACCTAAGGCCTTGCACTTACAGGGTCCTGCATGATGGAATGACATATAGGTTGCCTGCTTATCAACATATCATAGAGGGCAACCTCTCTCGAGATCCTGCAGGTTGGCGGAGTCATCGCGAAGGGAGACTGGGGACTTTTTTTCCCCAGTTTCACTCTACTCCTGGTGGCCAGAAGTGGCGGATCGGGCCACCGTTTGCGCCGCGGGGTGGGTATGTGATTTTTGGGAGGATTTTAAGGTGGTGCTGTCTGATTCTGTAGAAGTGGAATCAGTTAGCATCAGCTTCGAGCTGTGGTTAACTTTTCAGGTAACAGTAGCTTTGAGTAATTAGTGTTAGGACTTTACAGGGCGCGCAAAGTACAATAAGCTCGCGGAAGTGAGCACAATATCTGATGCACTAATGTTTTTTTTAAACTGTTAGCGTTCGGATTGTAATATGGTCGGCCTGCGCTAGGACCACTTAACCTGCTGTTAACTCTCACATAGATGAGTGATAAGGTTTAGATTATAATAGGGTCTTATGGGTCTTATATTGGCCCTATTGGGCTCATTGTACATCATGAGCCCAGCCTGCAAAGATCTTGTGGTCACTGTCTACCAAATTTGAGTTGAATTTTGGGGGGATTTAGCGCTAATTTAGATATAAGGGAGAGAGGATTAATGTATGTTTTAGCAATTAACTTTTGAGAGATTTATTGGACATGGGGGGACCAGGGGTCTACCCTATGTAACTACTCTTTTAGGCCTCCTGGGTCTTTGGCTGAGCAACTGGTAGGCTAGGCTGTGGCCCACCTGCTTTACATGCCACAGCAATGTACTTGGATAGCATTTAGATCTGGTGTATCGTAAATTTGGCCGGCAGCTTCTCATCGATATCAGGACACATCCCGTCCATAGACATTTTGTTTAGCTCATAATTGAGGGAAATACCCTATCTTGGACCAAGATCTTTGGTAGCATCTTCTTCATCCTGTTCACAGAGCTTCGCTGAAAAGGACCAAATACAAAAACATCCAGTGGACCCATTGATTGGCTGTTTAATTGGTATAGAATAAAATTAGGTCAGCAGTACTGACTCAAAAACGATTTTATTAGGTAAATAAATTTAAATAACTCTGGTACAAATATTATCATTAAAACGATACCCTTCTATCACTCTATTTCTAATCATGAAATCAGCCAACACAATTTTAAGACACTCAGCAAAAAGGGGTTAAGCACTTTACCAACTCACAGCCAAGGATGTTCAATGTATCTTTAAAAATGTGTGACATGATACCCTCTTAAAATAGTGGTAAGCTCTGTAAACTATACGGACAAACATGAGAGCAAACTTTGACAGTATTTATTTAGAGGTTATAGTTTACAGATCAATCGAATTATTGAGGTTGGAACATAGATTGAGGTTGCACGGCTTTATGTATTCTGTCTGTCCATGTGCTAAAGTAGTAATGCATGGCAAAACTCCAAGTGCCTTAATCCATTTAAGCCGCTAGCACTGAGTAAACGGTTAATTATTAGGGTCCCACTTTGTAAAAGCTAACAGACCCCCTCTATTCCAGCTGAGCTGCAAACCTCTGTCACAGCTCGACTCACACTTTCACTGTCCCTGCGAGATTGCTTATGCTCGCACGGCTCATACAAGTCTTCATGGAGTCCTACGGACGAGTGGTGCTACCAATAGGAGCTATCTAAGTTGAGCTGTTAGCAAAGAGGCTCACTTATAATAGAGCCGGTAATAGGAAGCCACTACTGGGTAATGACCATTAACCCCTTCACTACCAAGAACATTTTTTTGGGACGAAAATATTAATCATAATATTTATTTGAAAATATGCGATGGGAAGATAATAATTAAATAAAGGGTAAAATAGCAATACGAATTGTTGTTTGGAGATAATTAAAAAAATAATTAAAAAAAGTAAATTTGCTCACTTTTAATTTTTCATGTATTCGTTTATCCTCCAGAAAAATATTGTTGGATTGAATGATTCTTCAAAACTCTAGAGTGTGCCCCTTATATTATATAATATCACACAGGGTCTGCATTATCAGCATACAGGCAGAAATGGCCTTTGTGTCAATACAATAAATGTGATATAAACAAATAATAAAAATGGTCATATCTCCTGCTTATGGGTATTTGACTATTTGTGGTGAACATAATGATATTATAAGTAGGGATGTGCATGGCTGAAAAATTAGTTTAGTTTAGTTTAGTTTCGTTGCATTTTTAAATCATTTTGTTTTTCGAATTTCGCATCGTTGTTTCGTATTTCGTTTCATTTCGGATCGATTTTAAATTTCAAATCGATTCGAATTTCATATATCAATTCGATAGTTGATATCAATTTGAATTTTGGATCACTAGATAAAACCCCAATTAATCAAATTTTGCTGTTAAAAGAAAAGCTAGGGTTAAATTTTAAGCTGTGTCACAGATTTGCAGAGTTATCCAAAGAGATCCGAACTGCTTGAGAAAGGTAACCGAACGCTGAAAATCAGCGTTCGGTTACCTTTCCTGGCCATTCGGCTATCCAGAGAGCAGGCAATTCGCCAAATCCTGGTGAATTGGTGAATTGCCTGAACATACGGTGCCTGTTCGGTGCCTGTTCGAGGGCAGTGAAATCCCCATGAAAAAGCACTGCTTCGGCTATTCAGAGAACACAAACCAGCAGTGAAAGGTTCCCGAAATGCCCTGCCATTCGGTGGTTTAATTCGGCAAGTTAATTCAGGAGAATCCCATAGGCTTCAATGTTAAAAATATTCCCGTTTTAATTCAATATCTAATAAACGGTTCATTATAAAATTCTGCAGTAAAGAGTCTCTTTATTTATAGATTTTTTAGGATACTTTAAGCATTTTTCTGAATTTTTTTTTTTTAAAGTCCGATTTTTTTTTTTTTTAAGTTTACTTATTTTTTCTGTAACTGGCCTTTTTATTACCATTCCCTGGACCTCATATGCAAATTTCAGACATTTTCGCTCAGTAGTTTCTTTGCAAACAGCGTTTCATTTTAACAGATTCATACAAACGGTTTTGCTAATTTATTCACTGCCTCGTCTGCGGTCTCAGCTGCTTCGCTGCGTGTGATCGGCTCCTGTTCGGGTTTTTCGATGGTTAATCCAGATGTTTTTGCGTGTTTTCAGCCTGCATTTGGTGGGTTTTGCGGTGAGTTTTCGTCGGGTTTGCGGCAGCATTTCCCTGCAATTCGGGGACCCTGTGGTGCTTGCTGAATACACCGCAGGGTCACCGAAATGGGATCAGCAAAAGGAACCGAATTGAAGAAAAGGAAAAGTCACCGAACGTGCGGTGATTTTTCGAATCTCTTTGAATTACCCTGTTAGTATTTGAGTCAAATTAAACAGTGAAACAAAATTAATTTGTTACATAAAGTCCTTTGCTAACTATTGTAAGTTAAGATAAATTCGATAGTTGATATCAATTTGATAGTTCATTTCCAATTCAATAGTGGATATCAGTCATTCAAATCTTTCTTTTATGATGAGGACACAGTGTAAAACAAAATAAATTCATCATATACCGTTTCGTTTCAAATTCGTATCGATTCGTTATTAGTTATTCGGAAGTACTTCCGAATACGAATTATCAAATTTTGCTCCAAATTTTTCTGAAACTAATGCACATCTCTAATTATAAGCAATGCAGCTTCCACAAAAAATAGTAATAGAATATAAAAATAATATCTGTATGTGGCATAATGCCTGTATAGGGAAATTACAGTAACACCTTGTATTTGTACTGTACAGGGATTTTCAGCAATTATAACCCCCTGAATCTTATCGGCAGCAGAGTTTCTGAATTTTATTGCAATGAGTGTGAGAGCTGTTTCTTGCAGCTTGTTTAGAGTAAGATAGGTGAAAAGGAGAGATATAAAACAATGAATTACAATAATCTTGCTTTAAAAAGTTGTGAAAATTGGGTATTGATATGCTAGTGAATGCTTTTCAATATATTACAATGCAAACTTGAGTTAACTTGATTTTGGGAGTGATGGGGGTTAAAGGCTCTCTATTTCTGGCTTGAGTGGACTAAAACCACATGTTTATTCCATTTATAAATCTCCAAATTTCAATTACTAAAGGATGAAATTCATGAACAATAAATTCACCTGAATTAAAATGTAACTCGCAATCTCTTTAGTATATACAGTTGTGTTTTTAATCATTTAGAAATAGTTACATAGTTACATTTACATAGTTACATAGGCTGAAAAAAGACAAGCGTTCATCGGGTTCAGCCTCTCACACAACACCTACTGCTGTTGATCCAAAAGAAGGCAAAAACCCCAGTCTGAAGCGCTCCCCAATATGCAGCAAACTGGGGAAAAATTCCTTCTTGGCCCCAGAATGGCAGTCAGATTTCTCCTTGGATCAAGAAGCTTTTACTCACATATTAAATATTATGACCCTTAATATTCTGTGTCTGCAGGAAGTCATCCAGTCGTTTTTTAAAAGTCTGTACAGTCTCTGACCCAACCACCTCAACAGGCAGAGAATTCCACAGCTTTATTGTTCTCACCGTAAAATAACCCTTCCTATGCTTTAGGCTGAATTTTCTTTCGTCCAGTCTAAATGGGTGACCTCGTGTCCTGTGTATAGTCCTGTTAATGAATAGGTTTCCAGACAATGGTTTATAATGGCCCGTATATATTTATATAAGGTTATCAGACCCCCTCTGTGATATGTAGAAAACATAATAACAACATGTGGCATCATTACGTAGAACTATCTAATATATATCAATGTCAGAGAATTCATTAGTGTTTCTAGATGTGATTTCCGTAGCTTGACACCACTTAACATATTGGAGTTTGAAGCCATAGCTGTACTTTCAGGCATTCATCATTTGTTATTTTTTTGTACAAGGAATCAGATTGATATCAGTCATTTACCCTTCCAGCCATTTTAAATGGTAACGAGGTATATCTTGTACAGAAGCACAGGAAGTACTGCCATGCTTCCCTAACACAGAATTCCATTAGCAGCTTGTCAGTTATGTGTAAACTTAAATTATTTATTAAAGATTTTAAAAGTTTCCTTTATTTCTGTTACAGCATATTTTCTGCATCTGGTGCTGCTGAATAATATACAATATATCTTTTTTGGAAATTAGCTTCAATCAAAATTAGAAAAGGTCAGTAATGATTTGACTTTTAAGATGTATTATTTGTATCCAAATCAACGGACATCTAATTTAAAGCCAACTTTCTGCAATCGATGAGCAATCAGTCTTCAAAACCTCGGAGGCGTCTTACTTGCGGTTCATTTGTGCTTTTTTTTTTCAGTAAACGTGGAATTCTGGAAACATCGAGAAACATTGATATGATAATAAAATATGTAGAACAGAAACGTTGAATAGAAATAATTGGACTGCTGTCAGAGGACACTATTCCATAGTGAACGCTAACGGTACCGTTCGAGTGAGTAAGCGTTAACGTCAGGAAAAGTGACTTTAACGCATGCCCCTATATTACCTTCCTAATGATAATTCGGTACAAAATACGTTAGCGCATCAGTGATTGCACTAGCTTCTGCGAGCTTACTGTACTTTGCGCATCCTACACTTAACATGGGGAGCGCAATCAGTAACTAGCGTTAGGATAATCAAGGTATTACAAAGTTCTAGCACTAATTACCGATGCGCTAACCAATTTTTTACTTTCACCCAAAAGATGATGCTAACTGATTTTGCTTTTGCAGAAACATTTAGCACCAGCTAAACCCACCCAATAAATATGATACTCACCTCTCATTTTGAAACGAGAACAGTGGCCCGATCCGCTTCTTCTGGCTGCCGGGAACAGAGTGAGACTGGGGACAATTAGTTCCCAGTCTCCCTCTGAGGACACTCAGGGCTAGCGGTCCGGCAGTGCAACCCTCCATGTAGTCCTGTGGACTTCAGGAAGTGATACTCGCGGAAGCGTGAGAAGTGGTTCTGCAAGTATCCAGGAGGGTAGCGCTGCTATCGGGGGCAGGCTGCTTGACTAGTGCCTTGCCCCGAAATACAACGCTAAAATGGGGACACTACGGTGAAACCTGCAGGTGTAGCTTTTCCCCGTTAGCGTCCCCATTTTAGCGCCTACCAGGGAATAGGGCCCAGAATCTTTTCAGTTTGGATATTTTGACCTATTTTTTAATTATGTTGGCGCCTCTACATAATACAAAATACAAAAAACGAGGAAACACAACTACAATTACAATTATTTATCAAGTGGAAATGGGTAGGACTAAACAATTATAAAATTAACAAGTTTGACAGAGAATTATAGGGATAGAGGACTCTGCTTAAGTGAGCATACAGTCTAAGGCTGGGGTCAGACGAGTGCAAGGAAATCTCCTCCGAGTCCATACAAGAGATGCAGCAACCCTCAACGATCAGATCACTCCATAATCCCCCATGTCTTGCTCCATCTTCCCGCACAATCCCCATGCACCCCACTGCTTCACATACTCAGCTATTATTTACCCTCACCTTAGTGTGTCACCTCTCTCCTCTTAGATTGTAAGCTCTCAAGCAGGATCCTCTCTCCTAGTGTTTGGTCGTTGTAGCATTTATGTATATTTGTTGTTCTGTCTCACCCATTGTACAGCGCTACAGAACTTGTTAGTGCTTTATAAATACTTTCTAACTGTTTGGACTCCGGGAGTGCAAAAATTGTATCAAATGTCAACATAAAACCCGCCTGCTTTTATACACAATGGGCTATATTACAATCCAAGCGTTAAAATGTGGGAAAAAAGGGAGGAAAAACTGTGCCCGCAGGTTTCCCCTTTACGCCCGCTTTTTAACGCTGGATTGCAATGCAGGCGCAATAAATGCTGCCTGCATTGTTACCACGCGTTAACCCCCGGGATGCTCGCGGCATCTCCATTGAGTTTCCACATGCCGGTCACATGACCCGCCGGATCTCGCCTCGCGAGATCGGCCGGTCGCCGTAGTGATACGCAGGGAGAGACTGGGGGGACTTTTTCCCCCAGTCTTTCCCTGCTTCGGCCAGCCGGAGGAGGCGATTGGAGCCATCGTCCTCCCCGCGGTCCTTGCCGTGGGACAGGTGGTGAGTATGCAAATCATTTTTTGTTTTTTTTTAGGCTGGTGTTAACGGATTCAGCAGAAGCGGAATCCGCTAACACCAAGTCCTGGCTGTGGTTAACTGTTTGCTAACCACAGCCAGATGTTAATCAGCACTAGTAGATTGTAATATTAACGCTGATTAACACTTTGCGCTCCCCATGTTAAGTATAGGGAGCACAAAGTACAGTATCCTCACGCTGAAAAGCACAAGATACCAACCCGTTACGATACTTAACCCGTTTGCGTTTGGATCGTAATATGAGGTAAACACCGCAGCAAATGTTAATGCTCATGCAAGTGAGCATTAACGTTTGCGTGAAGATTGTAATTTAGCCCAATGTGTTTAGAAGGGTAAACTAAACAGCGTGCTATGTGTATATGAACGGAAGGTATACCTATATTTTTTGAAGTAGTTCTCTCCGCTGGTGCATGTATTCTGGACTCTTATATTCACTCCTTGTATGCTGGTGAATTTGATGTTCCAAGACTTCCAGACAGCTGCAGCCTTAATGTAGCACAATATATAAAACTTGCCAACATATAAAAAAAATGGGTTTTATTTCATAAAAACATATAAAAAACATAAATTAAAATAACATGGGGCCCATGGGCCAAATCACCCGATTGTCTATGGGGATACGCGTTTCGCCGATCGTGATGTAGGCTTCCTCAGTCCCAAAAATTGTATGTGCTTCTCTTGCTCCTAAGGCTGCTTATATGTTTTCTTTAATTGGAGTCTCCTCCTTCTGGCTTGCGGTGTTCCAATATGGTGTCCCATGGCTTCCTTTACTACCTCCGTTGTCCCAAGATATCGTCCGTCTCACTTTCGGTCTGCCGACTTCCGGGATTCTATGCGCATTTTCCTTTCGATTTCTCCACGTTTGCGCGTCCCGATCGGCATCCTATTTTCTCATTCCTGTTCCGCTTTCGTTTTGGCTATCCTATAAAAGAAGAACTGTGTATGTCATGGTACTGCTCCTTAAAATCTATTAATTCAAAATCCCTCTCCCACTCCCTATTAATACTATCTAGGGGGAGTATGTTATTCTATCTACCCACCAACCTGGCCTATACTTATTCCAAGAAATGGCATAATTCGAAGTCCTTTATAAATACTTGCAGCTGTAACTGTAACCTCGTTAGGCCTTGTTAGGAGGGTATTGCTATACCTCCCAAGGCACACTCAAGTAAGGGGTACTGACCGTTGTTTGTTTCAATATACCTTTGTCTGAACAGATGTTTGTGATTAGTGTTTGGACAGTCGTTTTGGTATTTGGTGGTTGCACACCTTTCATCTTGAAGGAGCAGTGTTTTGAGTTGGATAGTTAATGGGATTATTCGCTAAATTGTTAATGTGTTTCGAACAAATCTTAAAAGGAGTATATAAAGGGAAATTCTGGAATTGTTAAACATTCCTTGTCCCCAGGGGTCAAGCCCTAAAAAAGCATGGGGACAATATATCTGCCCCTAATCTCCCATTAACGATTGTAACCCACCACACTTTCACATTTGATTTATATATACTGCATTTCAGCAATAAATATGGGAAGCTATATATATATACTGTATATATATATATATATTACATAGAAAGGAAATGTCTGAATGAACACTTGAATAAAAGCCTTGTTGTGTGTGGACCCAAAGGAACTGCAGTCCTCCTGAAAAAATTATGAAGGAACTGCGTTCCAGCTTTTCTCCTGCTTGTCTCACTTCGTCAGGGATCTGGCATGAGGAATAGTTATGAGGATTGTGCTACACAGGTTCCCTACCTCTAGGTATCATTACTAAGGTAATAAGGCTACTTGTCTGGAATGCAACTTCTGGTGTCTTGACTGGTTCTGGGACAGAGAAAGTGTAGTCGAAGTCCTGGGGTAGGTCTGGTGGTCGGTTCCGTCAGGTAAGGACAGAATCCTTGCATGTTTCTATTAAAGGATACATTTTCCAACTGAATTAATTTGTAATAAATAACATTTGTTTGCAAGTGTGCAATTTAAATCATCAATGCACATGCATGATGTGGGGCTCCTTTGGATGCCTTTTTAAAATCGGTATTAAATCTTAATCCGAAGTGGGAAGCAACGTACAAAGAGATTATGAGGACATTTTCTGGTTCTTTTGGAAAGGTTAATGCAACTCTGAAGAGACTCACTGAGACGTTTGATAGATTCCTTGGCTTCAAGGTCTTCCTAGATGCTCTGACACACAGACAAGAATCAGAAACATTGGATCCCAGATTTATCAGAAATCATTAAAGGGTTACTATAAATGAAAAGAGTGTTATGGAAGATTAAAAAGGCCTCCACTTGAAAAGTCTGTAATAGTGAATATAAAGAAAGAGGTGCTTTGCCCCAAAAAATACGTTAGCTGTCATTTATATAAGAATCAGTCATTTCAGGATCAACCCACTCTTCATCTAGAGGTAGGCGTACAGCTGAAGCAGCTTCAACAATTGCCTCAGTGGGGAAAGCAATGTTTTCCGAATACAGAATGCCAATCAGTTTAAATAATAGACTAAACATTTAACTTCTGCAGAACCGAATGACTGCATTCCATAGCAGGATTACCTAAGGAAAGCATCTCTTGCTTGTTACTAGTGCTGAAGTCATTAAACATGGCTCTATGTAGACTTGAAATAAATTTTATTTCTTACATTATGTCAAAATATATATTACCTTTGGTCAGACAATTTACTCTACCCTCCATATCCATTAATAAACATCAACCAAAGTAGCAGGTGACACCAGGAACTCTGTCATGGAAGTATGGTCTACTAGGTGGACGTTCCAAAGGCTACAGAACTGCAATGTTTCCGCACTAGGCCTTAATCATGTTGAAGCCTTGCCATTTTGTAGCCCTCGGGCTGTCCACCTACTATACCATATTTCCATGACAGAGCTCCTGGTGTTGCCTCCTGCTTTGGTTGGTGGAGAGTGTGGGGACAGTGGATCCCCTTGGTACAGCAAACGGGGACTCATCCAACTATTCAGGTGCTCTGCCCACTGTAGCCACACTTTATTTTGAAAATCCCTTAATAAAAGTATGTGATTATTATTTTGTAAAGACTAAAACGTTTTCAAGGTTGTGATATGTAGATCATTAGAATAGTCCAGCAAATTAAACAACCTTGGCCTTGGTTTTCCATAGTTGAATTCATAGCAGTACCTTCAACTTTTACTAAAGAGACACAATGGGCCTCTTCGACCTGAGCTGTTTAACAGCGGCTCATAAATGGACAAATTGTGCTTTAGCGGTTATCCATTTTTGAGCTTGCTACTGATGGCTCTATTCTGACCACGCCGCTGTTTTAGAAGTTCAAGCTCCTGGAGTCCATAGGTCATCATGGAGCCAGGCATGAGAACTGTCTGCTGCTTGCGTCAATACACTTAATACCAAGCTCTGAGAGCTGGTATTCTTTGAGGAATACCGGTTTGAGACAAGGACAGCAAGTTACAATAGCTCACCTTTCTCGCTCTAAGCCTATATTTATTTTTTTAGAACGTAATTTACCAGGAAGGATGCATTAAGATTTCTCTTGTTTTCAAGTATGTCCTGGGTGGTGAGTATGTACCGTTAGTTGTCTTGCCCAAGGACACTTACTGGAGAGGTGCTCTTGCCAGTGATGTTACCTCTACTCCATCCAATTCCTATGCATAGTATAGGAGCTATTGGCGTGCGGGTAAGTTGGAGTCAGGGTTTATGACATTAAGCTAATGGCCGGTCCTGCTTGTCTACATTGTAGACCCAATCTACACGTTTCGAATGCTCCTTAGCTCATGATAGAAAGCATACATATTGTCTGTTAAGAGATTATTTACATTTTGTATGTGACAAACATTATAGGTGTGTACATCCTAAAATAAGGGCTGCGCATGTTGGTGCCTTTTGATCACAATCTTTACTCCAGTATATTTTATTATTTCACAGCCATAGTTGGATTAAAATAAAGCCTGTTAAGCAGAGTCACATCTTATGTCCATACACAGTATTTATAGTTCATTTTGGATCTACAATCCCTCAAAGTGCGCTGCTTTCTGTAATATGTTAGAACTAATTCCAGCACCAGCCTTCTAAAAAATGCTCGATTTTAAAAAGAATTTTAATTTCGTTTTAGATCTATTAGGTTCCAATCGAATGCTATAAATATATGTGTAAATTTGTACGAAGGAACAGCAATTTATACAAGAAATCCTGATTTATCTTCGCTACATTAGACAGTTATGAATCCAATATTTAAAATAGCCTGACCACTGTTATTAAAACAAATGGTAGTATACATATCAAAATCCTTCAATCCTCTTGTCATCCTCTCAGAAGTACCTTGTAATTAAGTCTGATAAACCCTATGAGAACTCATTTTTGACTTGTCTACATCCAATGCGTCCGTACTCATCTTAATTTAATATAATAGGATCTACAACCTGTAATGATGAAAACCATTAATTATTGTTAGATGTTATTGAAGATATAGAAATTATTTAACAAAATCAACTGATCGTTTCAGTAATTCTTAAATAATATTCCTCCAGCAACAACCACCGGAACTGGATTCCTGACATTTTATATATAACTGTAGTGGTTCGGGTATTTTATCAATATTAATATTTGTAAGTTAAAGAAAGTAAATTTCAGGCACAACTCAACCGGGATATACGTGGAAATAACAATCTAAGCGCTATTGCAATTCATAATTATTTTTGCTATACACTTCAGATTTAGACACGTCTGTCTTCAAGAATCAAATTATAGTAATTTGTTTGTTATAAATGTGACTTTTTCAAACTCAATTCATGTTGTTTCACTTACAAAGTGACAAAACCAGATTACTATAACTTAAAAAGACATTTCGGGGTCTATTCCATAGTTGGCGTCTCGATATTTAATCGTTAGCGCTAGGAGAAGTAAGGTTATTTATTTATTTATTTATAAAGTGTTTTACCAGGAAGGATACATTGAGATTTCTCTTGTTTTTAAGTATGTCTTGGGTTCAAGAACATCGAGATTTTTACAGTAGGTACAGAAATACAAAGTAATAAAATGCAAGATATTAAAAACAAAACACACATATACAGATTAACACAGAAAATAAATATGTAGGAAATTGTCACTATGTTACATGTTTACAGGTGCATTCTGTATCGAGGTATGTTAATAGAGATCTCTTAATTGACTTTACACTGGGGGAACATTTGATGGCGTCTGGGAGGTTATTAACATTTGGCATTGATATTCCAATCATGATGCTAAACTGGGGTGAAATCAGGACACGAAATGAAGAATTCCACCACCTCTTGAAAGCTGGTGTTAAATGATTATGCAATGCAAAATCATTTAACACGTTCCAACCCTACCCCCCCTCCTGAAAATCACATACTTACCTCTCATCCCGCGGTAAGAAGGGTGGCCCGATCAGCCGCTTCTTCTCACCTGGAGCAGAGTGAGACATTCTGGATCAGAGTGAGACATTCTGGTGCGGAGTGAGGCATTCTGGAGCGGAGTGAGGCATTCTGGAGCGGAGTGAGGCATTCTGGAGTGGAGCGAGGCATTCTGGAGCAGAGTGAGGCATTCTGGAGCGGGTGAGGCATTCTGGAGTAGGGATGAGCTGTTCGGGTTCGGACGGTTCGGGGTTCGACCTGAACTTAGCCTGTTCGAGCAGATCGCGAACACCGAACATTTCCGGGTGTTCGCCGCATGTTCGACCACAATGGACCACAATGCATTTTCCCACTGGCCTGAAGCTCATAATTGGCTACAGCCTTGCACCTGACCACAGGTCTGGTGCAAGACTGGTTCAACACTGTGCCAATCACCGCTCAGAGTCCTGATTGGGCAAATTTTGCCCAATCATGGGCTCACAGAGCTAAGTCCCGCAGCACACTATACAACGTTTCCACGCAGCGCTTCTGCACGCATTTCAGAGGAGATTTCAGAGGAGATAGTTGTGTCTTGTTACTGCCGGTCTGCCACACTACTGGGGGGATGGGGTCTGGGGGTTTCTCATTTCTACCAAATATTAGGGAATTTATGTGATGTGTGTCTTGTCACTGTGCCAGCAAGTTTTCTGGGGGTTTACAACTTTCTTTAAAACATTTGTGAATTAAGGTGATCTTCTGGGTCTTCTCACTGTGCCAGCAAGTTTTTTTGGGTCTCATTTCTACCAAATATCAGGGAATTTATGTGATGTGTGTCTTGTCACTGTGCCAGCAATTTTTTTTGGGGTTTACAACTTTAAAACATTTGAGAATTGAGGTGATCTTCTGGGTCTTGTCACTGTGCCAGCAAATCTTTTTGGGGCTCACTAATTTCTTTAAAACATTTGTGAATTAAGGTGATCTGTGTCTCGTCACACAGCCAGCAAGTTTTTTTGGGGCTCACTAATTTCTTTAAAACATTTGTGAATTAAGGTGATCTGTGTCTCGTCACACAAACAGTACCACACATTATTTTGGGGCTCACTAATTTCTTTAAAACATTTGTGAATTAAGGTGATCTGTGTCTTGTCACACAAACAGTACCACGCATTATTTTGGGGCTCACTAATTTCTTTAAAACATTTGTGAATTAAGGTGATCTGTGTCTCGTCACACAAACAGTACCACGCATTATTTTGGGGCTCATTAATTTCTTTAAAACATTTGTGAATTAAGGTGATCTGTGTCTTGTCACACAAACAGTACCACGCATTATTTTGGGGTTCACTAATTTCTTTAAAACATTTGTGAATTAAGGTGATCTGTGTCTCGTCACACAAACAGTACCACGCATTATTTTGGGGCTCACTAATTTCTTTAAAACATTTGTGAATTAAGGTGATCTGTGTCTTGTCACACAAACAGTACCACGCATTATTTTGGGGCTCACTAATTTCTTTAAAACATTTGTGAATTAAGGTGATCTGTGTCTCGTCACACATCCAGTACCACGCTGTATTTCGAGGCTCACTAATTTCTACAAAACATTTGTGAATTGAGGTGATCTGTCTCTTGTCACTGGCTGCCAGCTCTCAGTGTGTCTCACTGAGTTATACCAGAGTTCTTTAAATCTTTATACCAGAGTTGAATCAGAGTTCTGTATATATTAATCTATATATCACTCACCATGTCTGAAAGAACAAAAAGGACAGGCAGACGCTCCCAGACACAGATAAGAGGGCAAGCAGCCCCTGTGTCGGGAGGCTGTGCCTCTGGTCATGGTGGACGTGGCGCATCCTCTGCAGGGGCACGCTTGTCCTTTATAACTGGTGCTGGCCGTCTTCTTAACCTGCAGCAACATAGAGAGGATTTGGTGGATTGGCTAGCCAGGCCATCCTCATCCTCCGAGTCCTCTGCCAGTCAGGCTTCTAGTGCTTTACAGTCCACCTCAGCTGCCAAAGCATCTAATGCAGCCTCCATGTCCACAGCTACTCCTACCGTAGCCTCACTATCACACACGGAGGAGTCAGCTGAATTGTTTGACTACAATGAGAGTGACATGATGCTTGAGGATGCGCAGCAAGTACAGTGCTCTGATTCAATCTCTGAGGTTGAGCAAGGGAGTATAATCAACCTAGAGGAAGGGGGTGCCAGTGATGACACACAAATAACTGGCACTCATATTGCCCCAGCAGCTGCAGCATACTGCCAAGTTGGCTCCAGTGACGAGGAGATAGGGGGTGAAGATGACATTGATGAGGAGGTCACTGTCTCCACCTGGGTGCCAGATCGAACTGAGGAATCAAGTGAGGAGGAGGGGGAGGAGGAGGAGGCACAGCAAACACGAGGCACAACATCCTCTGTGACCAACCGTAGCACTAGCCAGTCCAAGGCATCAGATGTCAGAGCTGCTCCGGTGCAGAGCGCTGTTGTCTCAAAGAACACATGCAGGAACTCTGCTGTCTGGGAGTTCATTAAGAAATATGCAGCAGACCCCACCATTGCTATTTGTAATCTATGTCAGAGGAGGCTGAAGCGTGGGATGAACACTGGACACTTGGGTACCACGTGCTTGAGGCGACATATGAACAAGTGCCACACATCCCGTTGGCGCAAAACTTTGCGTAGGTCCTCCTCCTCATCTGTCTCTACCCACACTGTATGTCCTGCCATGTCATTGCCTACAACCTCCACCGACAGGGATAATGCTACAGTAATGGATGTACCAGCAGGTCCTTCCTCACAATGTGACATCATCCCAGTAGCCGAAGATTTATGCAGTCAGATTACGTTGCCGCAGCTGCTGCAGCAAAAGTAAAAATATAGTCCCAACCATCCCCAAGCACAGCGTCTAAATGCCAGCTTAGCAAAATTACTCGCATTGCAGCTGCTGCCTTTCCAGCTGGTGGACTCTATTCCCTTCCGTGAATTTGCTGAATGTGCTGTACCACAGTGGCAGGTTCCAAAACGCCATTACTTTTCATGCAAGGCCATTCCAGCACTATACCAGCACGTGGAAGACAATGTTATCCAGTCATTGGGAAAGGCAGTCAGCAGCAAGGTGCATGTCTCTTTAGACACGTGGTCCAGCAAGCATTGACAGGGTCATTACATTTCCTTCACGGCACACTGGGTAACTCTGATTGCAGCTGGGAGGGATCCAAGACGGGGCTCTGTGCTGGAGCTTGTTCATCCACCACGCCTCCAGAAAGCTGCTTGTATGAGGTCTGTCTGCTCCACCACCACCACCTCTTCCTCCTCCTCCTCCTCCTCCTCCTCCTCCTTCTCTGTCTCTGGCGAAGTGGCAGTTAAACCGACGCCTGACAGGGACTACGCAATGACTCAAGCAAAAAGATGCCATACTGTGCTTGAGCTGGTTGGTTTAGGGGACAGGAGCCACACCGGGTCAGAAATTTTGTCAGCTCTGCAGGGGCAGGTGCAGAGATGGTTAACACCACGCCAGCTTGAGCTGGGAATGATCGTCTGCGATAATGGCAGCAACCTTCTCTCCACCCTACGCAAGGGTAAATTGACGCAGGGACCATGCCTAGCACACGTCCTAAATCTGGTGGTACAGCATTTCCTAACCAAGTACCCAGGGCTGCCAGAGCTTCTCATCCAGGCCAGAAAAGTCTGCAGCCACTTCAGACGGTCATTCCCAGCAAGCGTTCGCCTGGCATAAATTCAAAGAGAATTCCACCTTCCCACGAACTGTCTGATCTGTGACATGCCCACCAGGTGGAACTCGACATTAGCAATGCTGCAACATCTGCACAAGCTGCAGAGGGCCTTCAACGAGTACCTGTGTGAGTATGGCACAAGGACAGGTTCAGGTCAACTTGTTTTTGTTCCCCCCCGCAGTGGCTGATGATCATGGATGCATGCACTGTACTGTCACCATTTGAGGAGGCAACGAGGATGGTGAGCAGGGACAGTGCATGCATCAGTGACACAATTCCTTTAGTGTTCCTGCTGGAGCACACTCTGCGGGGAATTATAGATGTGGCTCTAGAGGCAGAGCAGCAGGAGGAAGAGGAGGCCTTCCCTAGCTCTCAAGGCCCCAGTCTTTCCGCAGACAGCATTCCAGCGGGTCCTACTCAGATCAGACAGGAGGAGGAGGACTATTTAAGTAGTGGGGGCATTGAAGGTGGGGGGTTCCTCAAGGGAGGGTTTTGTGTGCCCAGAAACAGAAGGGCTTGTGCGTGGCTGGGAGGAGGAAGTGCACGATACGGTCATCCTCATTGACCAGGAAGACTCGGCAGCAAATGCCACCTCCAACCTACGCTGCATGGGCTCCCTAATGATGCAAAGCCTGCTAAAGGACCCCAGGATTCGTGCTATCAAGGAGAGGGATCATTACTGGTTGGCAACCCTTCTTGATCCACGATACAAGGGGAAAGTTGCAGAGCTCATCCTGCCCGCACAGAGGGAGCACAGGATGAAAAAACTTGAGGACGCTCTAAAGCGACACTTGTGTAACACCTTTCCAAGTTACCAAGTGCTGACACACGTCCTTCTGAGGCTGCGGGTGATCAGAGGAATAGCGGTGAAGGCCAGGGCCGCTTGACTGATGCTTTTTTAAATTTTTTTAGTCCGCGACGCCCAAGGACGTAAAATGTAGGCACCCATTGCCAGCGTCTTCACCATATGGTGCAGTACTACCTAGGGGCAAGGGCAGACCTGGATACCTTTCCAGCAGATGATCCACTGGCTTACTGGGTGTTGAGATTGGATCACTGGCCAGAACTTAGCCAATATGCTATGCAGCTACTTGGTTGCCCTTCATCTAGCGTGCTTTCCGAAAGGACGTTCAGTGCCGCTGGAGGTTTTGTCACAGACAAAAGAGTGCGTCTGTCCACCGACTCTGTAGACCGGCTGACATTTATAAAAATGAATCAGTCCTGGATCAGCAGCTATCAATCCCCTGATGCTGAAGTAATGGAATAGATAGGGGATGTCCTCTTCTGCATTCACAAAACCTCCAGCACTGAACTCTTCCACAATACCACAAAAGGGTTATGGTGTGAAGGCACTTGCTGCCATGAAAGGCACAATATTTGGCTGCACTGACGCCTGTGCCAGACTTATATCATTTTATTTTTTTGAACCACAGGGTCCAACCCTGCACTCTTCCACAATACCACAGAGGGGTTACTGTATGATGATACCTGCTGGCCTGGCATTAAAGGCACAATAACTGGGAGCACTGACGCCCATTAACAGATAAAAAAAGAAAACTTTTCAATATAGGACCACATGGTCCACCCCTGCACTCTTCCACAATACCACAGAGGGGTTAGGCTAGGGTCAGATGAGCGCATTTTCTACGGACTGTGCGTCCGTGCAGTACGGACGTACTTACTGACTGACGACAAGGTAGTGGCCACACAGTTGGTTTTTTTCACTGACGTATTTTTTGACTGATGTAGCATGAAAAATAAATTACAATGAAAGAACATTCTGTCCGTCAAAAATGCTGGACGTATAAATGCAGTCCGTCTGACCTTGTTGCATCACTCACACACAAAGCTATGCGGACGTTGTGGACGTGGCGCACTCTGCACGTCCGTTCTAGCAGTATTACGTTCTTGCCTAACCTGCGTCCGTTTGCAGCGTCCGTCAGCCCCCGCACTTCTGTGCGGACGTATTTCATGTGTGGGCTCCATTTAACACAATTGTATGCTATCACGGACGTACTTATGTGCGGGCAACACAGACGTTAACACTGCGTTCGTCTGACCCCAGCCTTACTGTATGATGATACTTGCTGGCCTGGCAGTCTTGCACCAAAGGCACAATATCTGGGTGCACTGACGCCCATTACCAGATCAAAAACTTTTCAATATAGAGCCACATAGTCCACCCCTGCACTCTTCCACAATACTACAGAGGGGTTACTGTATGATGATACTTGATGGCCTGGCATTAAAGGCAGAATATGTGGGTGCACTGACACCCATTATTACCAGATCAAAAACTTTTCAATATAGGACCGCAAGCTTCACCCCTGCACTCTTCCACAATACTACAGAGGGGTTACTGTATGATGATACTTGCTGGCCTGGCAGTCTTGCACCAAAGGCACAATATCTGGGTGCACTGATGCCCATTACCAGATCAAAAACTTTTCAATATAGGACCATATGATCCACCCCTGTATTCTTCCACAATACTACAGAGGGGTTACTGTATGATGATACTTGCTGGCCTGGCATTAAAGGCACAATATCTGGGTGCACTGACGCCCATTACCAGATCAAAAACTTTTCAATATAGGGCCACATAGTCCACCCCTGCACTCTTCCACAATACTACAGAGGGGTTACTGTATGATGATACTTGATGGCCTGGCATTAAAGGCAGAATATGTGGGTGCACTGACACCCATTATTACCAGATCAAAAACTTTTCAATATAGGACCGCAAGCTTCACCCCTGCACTCTTCCACAATACTACAGAGGGGTTACTGTATGATGATACTTGCTGCCCTGGCAGTCTTGCACCAAAGGCAGAATATCTGGGTGCACTGACGCCCATTCCCAGATTCATATCTTTTTAATATAGGACCGCATGGTCCACCCCTGCATTCTTCCACAATACCACAGAGGGGTTACTGTATGATAGTACTTGCGTGCCTGGCACTAAAGGCACAATATCTGGGTGCACTGCCACTGACGCTTGTATCAGATTCATATCCTCAGAGGGGTTTCGGTGTAACGGCACTGTTGCCGACACTAAAAGCCCAATTTTAAAGCACCTATTGTTACTTTCATCCAAAGCCTGCATAAGTTTCACAATAATTTAGCCAAAAAAATCACTAAACTTTTTCTGTGCGTCCTAAAATGTCTTTTCATACAGGCTGCCGCCCAAAGCAGTTGTTTATGGATAGATTAAAGGAAAAGCATTTACCGTTATATGAAACGTCATTTTTTTGTTTCTAAGTGTTTCTATACATCCTAGAAATCCGCCACTTCACGGGAAGGTTATGGAGACCTCCTAGGCACGATATTGTAAGGAATTTTTGGTTTTTATTTTTAACCCTTATTTCATGGAAAACTCACTGTCCCTTTAAAAACGTTTTTTTTTAAAACTTTTTGTCCTTGTTTCCTGTCCCCCAGGGCACTACCCGGACCGCCATACACCTTTTATGGCAAATATGTAGCATATATGCCCTCTTGGAGGGCACTCTAAAAAACCGAATTTTAAGCCCCATTGACTTGCATGGGGTTCGAGTTCGGGTTCGGGTTCGGTCCCGAACAAATGGGAAGTTCGGGTTCGGGCTCGAACCAAACTCAGGGAGTGTTCGGCTCATCCCTACTCTGGAGCAGAGTGAGACATTATGGATCAGAGTGAGGCAGTCTGGAGCGGATTGAGGCATTCTGTAGCGGAGTGAGACATTCTGGAGCAGAGTTAGACATTCTGGGGCAGAGTGAGACATTCTGGATCAGAGTGAGGCATTCTGGAGCGGATTGAGACATTCTGGAGCAGAGTGAGACATTCTGGAGCAGAGTGAGACATTCTGGATCAGAGTGAGGCATTCTGGAGCAGAGTGAGGCATTTTGGAGCAAAGTGAGACATTCTGGATTAGAGTGAGACATTCTGGAGCAAAATGAGACATTCTGGAGCAGAGTGAGACATTCTGGAGCAGAGTGAGACATTCTGGATCAGAGTGAGACATTCTGGAGCAGAGTGAGACATTCTAGATCAGAGTGAGACATTCTGGAGCAGAGAGAGACATTCTGGATTAGAGTGAGACATTCTGGATTAGAGTGAGACATTCTGGAGCAAAGTGAGAAATTCTGGAGCAGAGTGAGACATTCTAGATCAGAGTGAGACATTCTGGAGCGGAGTGAGGCATTCTGGAGCAGGGTGAGACATTCTGGAGCGGAGTGAGGTATTCTGGAGCGGAGTGAGACATTCTGGAGCGGAGTGAGACATTCTGGAGCGGAGTGAGGCATTCTGGAGCAAAGTGAGACATTCTGGAGCGGAGTGAAGCATTCTGGATCAGAGTGAGGTATTCTGGAGCGGAGTGAGGCATTCTGGGGCGGAGTGAGGCATTCTGGAGCAGAGTGAGACATTCTAGAACAGAGTGAAACATTCTGGATCAGAGTGAGACATGCTGGATCAGAGTGAGGCATTCTGGAGCGGAGTGAGGCATTCTGGAGCGGATTGAGACATTCTGGAGCAGAGTGAGACATTCTGGATCAGAGTGAGGCATTCTGGAGCAGAGTGAGACATTCTGGAACAGAGTGAGACATTCTGGATCAGAGTGAGACATTCTAGATCAGAGTGAGGCATTCTGGAGCAGGGTGAGACATTCTGGAGCGGAGTGAGGTATTCTGGAGCGGAGTGAGACATTCTGGAGCGGAGTGAGACATTCTGGAGCGGAGTGAGGCATTCTGGAGCAAAGTGAGACATTCTGGAGCGGAGTGAAGCATTCTGGATCAGAGTGAGGTATTCTGGAGCGGAGTGAGGCATTCTGGGGCGGAGTGAGGCATTCTGGAGCAGAGTGAGACATTCTAGAACAGAGTGAAACATTCTGGATCAGAGTGAGGCATTCTGGAGCGGAGTGAGGCATTCTGGAGCGGATTGAGACATTCTGGAGCAGAGTGAGACATTCTGGATCAGAGTGAGGCATTCTGGAGCAGAGTGAGACATTCTGGAACAGAGTGAGACATTCTGGATCAGAGTGAGGCATTCTGGAGCGGATTGAGACATTCTGGAGCGGAGTGAGGCATTCTGGAGCAGAGTGAGGCATTCTGGAGCAGAGTGAGGCATTTTGGAGCAGAGTGAGGCATTCTGGAGCAGAGTGAGGCATTTTGGAGCAGAGTGAGGCATTTTGGAGCAGAGTGAGGCATTCTGGAGCAGAGTGAGGCATTCTGGAGCAGAGTGAGGCATTCTGGAGCGGAGTGAGACATTTTGTCAGAGTGAGACATTCTGGATTAGAGTGAGACATTCTTGGCGGAGTGAGGCATTCTGGAGCAGAGTGAGACATTCTGGAGCAGAGTGAGACATTGGGTAATATTGGAACAAATGGTAATTATAGAGTGGGCAATGTGCTTGTGTGTTTTTTGTGTATTCGTAGTGCAGTTACTGCTTGTGCTGACTTCGTTAGTTACAAAACTACTGACATAGAAAATTGCAGCCATTCTGGGTAGCAGGGTGACTTCACACCATAATCTGAAATGAAGACGGTAAGAGGTGCTGGACTGGTATGTATACCCATGACGAGAAAGATTTTCATATTTCACAACTGCTTGATCCAAGGAGAAATCTGACGCCATTCTGGGGTCAAGAAGGATTTTTTTCCCAGTATGTTGCATATTGGTGAGCGCTTCAGACTGGGGTTTTTGCCTTCTGTTGGATCAACAGCAGCTGATGATGAGTGAAAGGCTGAACTCGATGGGAACAAGTCTTTTATCAGCCTTTGTAACTATGTATATTACATATGCACAGATAGTAATAGCCAAGGCATAGGGCACCATCCCTAGTTGCCACTAATGTCAGCGCCTTGATATGTAAGCGTTACCGCCAGGATAAGTGTGTTTAACGCATGCCACCCATATTACATTCCTGACGCTGCCCCTGTTAGTAATCCTTTAGTGCATAATTTTTTTGCGCGAGCTTACTGTACTTCACGCATCCTATACTTAACCTGGGGATCGCAATCAGTAATTAGCGTTTTGATAAATAAGGTATTACAAAGTGCTAGCGCTAATTACTGCAGGGACGCGGACAGCCAAAATTTAGCACCTTTTTAAAAGCTGGCGCTAAATGATTCCGCATTTGCAAAATCATTTAGCACCCCCTAAACCCCCCCAAGAAATCCTTTACTCACCTCTCACCCCACGGCGAGAACGTTGGCCCAATCTGCCACTTCTTTTTGCCGGGAGCAGAGTGAGACTGGGGCAAAATAGTTCCCAGTCTCCCTCTGTGATCACTCCGCAGTGCTCCAGGAATTCGCGGCACCATCTTAGCGGGAACTAGTAATTAGGGCCCATAATTTCTTGACTTCAAAAGTATATTTTGACTTACAAATACTTCTTTTCTGAAGTTTTGATGTTTTTTATGGACCTGAATTGTGTTTTTGCTTTATGTTTCTGACAGGTTCACCTCTCATGACGCTGTTAATATAATAAAACTATAATATGTTCATATCACATTGTTACTACACTTAGGCCCCTATTACATTCCTCACGCATTTGGTTTTGTGCACGCAAATGCGCATTTGCGCGAGGGGCAAAACCCTATGTGCAGAACATCATATTACAACGTTCGCGCAAACAAAGTGCGTTATAGTTTAACGCGGATGGACCTGCGCGAGCGTGATGAACTGTGCGCGTCCTATACTTAACATTGTGAGCGCAAATTCGTTTGTGCGCTGGTATGCAGATGGTATTACAATCGATGCGCATCTTTTTACAAACGTCGTTTTGACGAACGTTATTTTTGGACGGATGAGAAAATGCGTTCGGATCGTAATACCACCGTTAATTTCCGCGCGATAACGCTTAATGCTGCGCGCAAAAAAAATTGCGCTGCGCAGACGAATTTGCGCGAAGAACGTAATAGGGGCCTTAGTACACTGTTTCTTGGGATCTCCTCAGTGTATAATTTTTTTAAAACCCCACTCCTATATTTCACATAAATGATTGTACATGAAGTGGCTCATGATGTCTGGTGGTCCAGTGATGGGCAGTTTCCCGTGCATCTACAATGGTGCATATCAATGAGTGATGTCTCGTGTCATCTTGAGCGAGTGCAAACAACAAGGAGACTGTTATGTCTTCTATTCAGAGCTCCGAAATGCACCGAAATTCTGGCAAAATGCCCTGATTTTTAGTGTTTCAGTTCGACAGGATTAAGCAGGCGAATCCCATAGGATTCAATATAAAAACATAATATCTTTTTCTAAAAAAATTGAAAGACTATTTATTATTTTCACTTCAGCAAAAAACTTTTTATTTTTTTATTGTTTAGAACACCTTTTTGTAATTTCTTTTGTATTCCTTACATGAAATTTTTGTTTTCCAATATTAGAAAAGCTGGAACAGACCTTTAAACTATTTTTAAATTGCTTTTTTATTATTTAGACACCTTTTTAATAAATTTTTATTATTTCAAGCACCTATTAGGAGAATAGGAGACTTCCTTTTTTTTTCTTTTTGCAATTCGGTGGAATTTGCCAATGCCAATTCAACACAATTTGGTTGTTATTGGTGTACTGCAGCATTTTTCGCCAATGTCTGATAACTGCTTCCGCGACTCCAATTTCAGGAAAATACGGTGACCATTCGCTGAATAGTAAATTCAACATATTGTCAGCAAAATGCAATCGCCGAAATGCAGCGACATGGGTGGAAACAGAAAGCACTGAAATTGCAAGCAATAGATCCCTTATCTACTGGCTGAATGGAGTAGAGGTAACATCAATGCTCTATAGCTGTGGAGTCACAGGTTCGAATCCCAGCCAGAGCACCTCCAGTAAGTGTCCTTGGGCAAGACTCCTAACGGTACACACCTGTCTACCACACAATATTGGCTGTGGAGTCCAGTGGTAACGTCTCTACCCTTCGACCGTGGAGAAACAAGTCAAGGTCCCGTTCGGCACATCCCTCTGGTACAACTGTGGTAAAGTCTCGACTTTACGAGAAGCAGGTTCAAGCTAACCACCAGGTCGCTACAATCATGGAAAGACGACTTGATTCCATTCAGAAGACGCCACCAGCGAGTGTCCTTGGTCAAGACACCTAACAATATGGAGGCGCCTACCTCACAAAATACTCGTACTTCTCATAGATTGTAAGATCCCTTGGGAACCGGGTCCCCCTGAATCAGGTCATCATCCATGTGGGGTATTCTAATGTATCAATACCTTGTACACTGAACTTGTAAAGTGCTGCGGAATATGTGGCAATATATAAATAAAGAATAACAGTAATAATAATAAATGAATGATAGGGATTTTGTTGCAACATATGATGTACATTGATGTTGTGGCACGCTTATGAAATGTACCCCATCGCGGCAAATCCTGCATACGTGTTATGTGCATAATCTCTAAATACCATTCTTATATTTAAAATAGGTAGAGTTAAAAAAAAGTTAGAACCAAGCAAACAAAAAAAAGAGGGTACAGAATGGCATAAAGCCATTAACTACACATGGGGAAGACAGGGAATTTTTTGATCAGTAGTGGAAAAGAAATGTTATGGCACATATACCGAATAAACCAATAATGAAGGCTGGGAACAACTCAGGTGGAGGGCCCTTGAGTTGCCCCTGATGCCAGCACGCTAGGAGTTTTTTCAGTTGGGAAGCAGTTAGAGCAGGATTTTTTTCCTGAGGTAACCTGGAGAGCAGCATCCCCACCCCTCCCTCCCTTGAATTATAGGGATTATTTTGGGTGTTTTTTGGGGGTAATTGTGGGTTTTTTAGTTTTTCCCCTTTCTCACAGCGGGGGTTGGTAGTTAGTGCTGAGGTCGGGTTCTTGGTATAAGGTGTAATTTGCTGATTAGAAGTAAGGGTGATGGGAACGGAGTTAAGTTGGGTTTTCGGTTTGGGAGAGGTACAGTTGAGATGGAGAGAATTCTTTCAGCACTGTCTTCATTTTATTATATATACAGTATGTTATATAATTTTTTAGATATGGTGGATATTGTTGCTGTGGCCGATAATAAATAGCATTCCACAGAACAATGTTGTCGGTGTTATCATTTTTGTTATGTTTTCTTCATCTCCTTGCGGGCGACTGGTCATCAGTGGGCGACTCAGGGATGGTTCAAAGCAGGCTAATACTGCAGAAGAAAACAATTGATGCATTTGATAGGAGATATACTGGACGAGGTTTGTGTCCTGGTCTTCCCCATGTGTACTAAATGGCTTTATGCCATTCTGTACCCTATTTTTGTTTGTTTGCTGGGTTATTATTTATAGGTTTAATCCTTACTATGGGGAAGTACTACCCTTTTTTGGGTTGATCACCCACACCTTTTTCCATCATTGGTATTGTATGTTTTTTTGGTTGTTCAAAAAAGTTTTATTTAAAACAACATATCTGATAGTCTTGGATTCACTGGTCAACAAAAAATAAAAAATATTTTCTGGCCTGGACTTTTACACTTTGTCACTTATTGTTGAGACTGCTTTAGTGTCTTTAGTTGCGACTGCAGTCATTGACTGCTTTAGTGTTAATACTGTATATGGTGCTGTATTTTTGGGATAATGTGTTTATAATATCGTTTTATGTAAATATCCACATTTGTTTAACCCCTTAGTGACCAGGCGGTTTTACAAAAGTCCGTCCTTTAGTGCCCGCTGCTGTTTTTACATTTCTGCGCTGTTGGTGTTTAGGTCAAATTTTCCTCTTACTCGTTTATGGAGCCCACACATATTATATACCATATTTCCTACCATTAGATGGTCTTTCTAAAGATAGCATTATTTCCATCATATCGTCTAATTTACTATAAAAAAAAATGAAATATGATGAAAAAATGGAGAAAACACACTTTTTTGAAATGTAATCTACATCCGCTAATCTATCTCAATTTGGCAGCCAGGGGGTTAACTGGCCCACTGACATCCTCACACATATGGTGAGGATGTCAGTGGGTGGGGGGTGACCCGGAGGCTTGGCTGACATCCAAAATGTCAGCCACCTCCAGGTTTGAATCGCGTTTCGGTGCCGAATCGCGATCCAGCAGCAAAATATTTTATGCTATACACCGTTGAAAAGGGGAGACTCTTCCCTTTCCAGCGCTGTAGTTTTTGTTTTCCTACGATGTATGGTTGGGGAGATAGAGGGCTCCAAATGAGCCCACCCTCTCCTTCCTGATTTTTTTTACTTCAGGCTTCGGTGGGCGCCTGTCGATGATGTCGTCACGCAGCTTGATGATGTAATCGCACCTGCCAGCCCGCCTAGAAAGGTGGGGCAGGCTTCCAGCCTTCCAGAACGCTGCGGGAGCCGACGAGGGAGGTAAGTATCGGGCGGGAGGGAGGTTAGGAGACTTCCCGATAGGACGTACATGGTACGTCAGTGGTCGGGAAGGGGTTTATATTCTACTTCTGCAGGGCATGATCTAAAAACGGCTACAACATCTGAAAGAAGCAAATGCAGTAATGACCCAGATATCTTCTGCTACACCTGTGGCAGCTTCACTTTGCAGGAAAATTTGCTGTTATTATTGAAAACGCAATATTTGATATCTCAAAAACCTGATGTGATAGACAAAAACTGATGCCAGATTTGGAATCCGCACCCCAAAATTACCTTAAAATCGTTGGAATACCTTATGCCAGAAAAAGTGTCTTGACCAGTGTTATATTTTGACCTGTCTTTATGGTAATATTTAATTCCAGTAGTTGAACAAAAAGGATAAATTTTTGTGTGCTGTCAGACTTCATTGCAAAATGCCAGTCATCATATAAGACCAATTGAGTTAAATTAAATATAATAATAATAATGGTAATCATGAAAAGATGAAGAAGCAGAAAAAGAAGTGACAATAACGGTTTCTACAAAAGCAAGAAGGAAGTGGACGTCTATTAAAGTAAATCTGCACTGAATGGCTACAGTAAAGAATCTGTCATGATTTTTTTTTCCCTCTGACCCACTCTGTCATCATGCCCCGAACATTTTCTGCTGGAGTCGAGCCGGGGTTCCTTATTTTTTGCAGTTCATCAATACAAAGCTGATTTAAAGCAGAGCTGTATAATAATACGCCACACAGCAGCTGGGCTTGACACTTGCCTTGTAATTAAGGATTTGATGGTTGTGTTGATGGCAAATGAAAGTAAATGGCTTTGTTCTCAATTCCAGAGGCTTGATTGCCGGTTCTCATTCTCACCTGAATTCGACCCATTCTGCATTGTGCACATGATTGCTAGAGTGTGAGTAATTGCAGCTCTGGCAGATGACATTTTCATGAAGCACACTCTGTACGGCTCCAGACTAGAGGGAATTTACTGAATTTATAGCACAGGAATCTCATCAAACATGGATTTAGGAAATGCCTATGTGAAAAGAGGAAGCCCACGACCAAATATCAAAGATTTTGTGTTGACATTTACTTTAAACAGGCTTGTTGCCCTCAGCCCTTGTTATCTCAGGAGTACGGGATGAGTTTTGATTTTTCTTATTTCTTCATGTAACCTACATTTTAATAGACTTGTGTTTTTTTTTAATTTTATTTTTCAGAATGTTCGTACTGGATTCCTTACATATCTTTCCATTTAGCTTTACAAAGTAAACTCGTTAAATTGTTGCCGTATAAAGGTAAACAACATGGTGGGGAGATCGTGCTTTTTAAGTTTGTCCTCAAGACCCAACAAATCAAAATGTCATTAAATTCCTGTCTTAGAACTGGTTATTTTATTGATAGTGCTCTAATTTTAAGCGATACTCATGTATATTGGGGTAAGTCATGTACCAGCCTGTCCCTCGTGTACCGTACATGGAACCCAGAAATGAAACAAAGTGAAAGTCTATAGAGTCGTGGTAGTCCCTAACCGGCTGTATGCCTGGGAAATGTTGACTGTATATCGGAGCTGCAAGACAGCTCAACCACTTCCACATATCTTGTCTTCACAGAATTTTGGGAATTAGGTGGCAAGCAAAACTACAAGATGTTGAAGTGCTTCTTAGAGCAAGTCTACCATCAGTCCACACTTTGCTGATGAGAGCACAGACAAGGTGGACCGGTGATGACATTCGTATGCCTGAACATATAGCTAAACCTCCTATTTGGGGAACTTTCTCCTGGCAGATGCTTGCTTGGAAGACAGAAGAACGGTATAAAGATACACTGAAGGACTCACTGAAGTCGCTTGACAATAACATAGAGAGCTGGGAATTGCTTTCAGATAACCGCTCAACCTGCCATGGCCTCATTCACACCAGCTGTCATGCTATTGAAGCCAAGTTCGCTCTTGAAGCAGAACACAAGTGGGAATTGCATAAGTCCAAAGCCTCAAGTGAAACAACGATGACTCCTACCCATTTGCTGAAAGTTTGCCAGGACATTTAATGACCGAATAGGCTTGCTATGTCATCTTTGGACATTCCCTATTCAGCCTCAAAAAATAGAGGTGGAAATCCTCATCGATTATGATGCATCAACTTCATATATATTTAACAGTTGTTTGAAAATAGCATTATGCACAGTTGGTAGCCGTTTACAATTGCAAAGGTGCATATTGTTTATTTTCCTCTTATTTTTTTTGAGAAAGTACTTTAACAGGAAGGATACATCGAGATTTTTCTAGTTTTCACGTTTGTCCTGGGTGGCGAGTATGTACCGTTAGGTGTCTTGCCCAAGGACACTTACTGGAGAGGTGCTCTTGCCAGGATTGAACCTGGCACTGATTAGGGGTCAAATGCAATTAAAACTCCAGGGGCCACATTACAATCTTGACGCAAACGTTTGCGCCGGCATAAGTAATTTTTAACGCGTGGGGTAAAACCATTTGCGACAGAAATCTCAATGTATCCTTCTTGGTAAAATCCTTTATAAATAAATAAATAAATAATTTGCGAATTACATAGTCAGCGCTACCACCATGCGGAATCGTGTTCTGCGTGTGAACCTGCGCGAACCTTGCGCGAGCTTACTGTACTTTGCACTCCCTATACTTAACATGGGGAGCGCAAAGTCCTAACGCTGATTACCGTCTGGCAGCGGTTAACAAAAAGTTAACCAGAGCCAGGACTTGGTGCTCGATCCTCATTTTCCTAGAGAGCACCTCAAATATGGAATAACCTCCCAGACGCCATCAAATCTTCCCCCAGTATACAGTCACTTAAGAGCTCCCTATTAACATACCTCAATACAGAATGCACCTGTAAACATGTAACATAATGACTATTTCCTACATATTTATTTTCTGTTAATCTGTATATTTGCGTTTTGTCTTTAATATCTTGCATTGTATTACTTTGTATTTCTGTAACAACTATAACATTTTAATGTTCTTGAACCCAGGACGTACTTGAAAACGAGAGAAATCTCAATGTATCCTTCCTGGTAAAATCTATATAATAAAAGAGTAAGGCTTTGGCTGTCCGTCGCCAAAGCCTTACTGCGCATGCGCGCGCAACCAGCGGCGGTTGGTTGCGCGCGCATGCAACCGCCGCGGCACGAGCCGGCTGCCGGCTCGCCGCGGCGGTTACACATGCACACAGCAGCCAGGTAGAGGCTGCGCTCGCAGCCTCTACCCGGCTGCCGCGCGCATCCAACCCCAGAGCGGCGAAGGGAAAGTTTCCTCCGCCGCTCGGGGGTTGGATGCGCGCGGCAGCCGGGTAGAGGCTGCGAGCGCAGCCTCTACCCGGCTGCTTTGTGCATCTAACGGGTCCCCCGAGCGGCGAAGGGAAAGTTCCCTCCGCCGCTCAGGGGTAGGATGCGCGCGGCAGCCGGGTAGAGGCGCAGCACCTCTACCCGGCTGCCGCGCGCATCCAACCCCCCGAGCGGCGGAGGGAAAGTTCCCTCGCTTCCGCTTTGAAGGACCCAAGCCCCGGTCACGTGACCGCGGCTTGGGTCCTTCAAAGACCGGAAGCGGGGAAATCTTCACTTCCCTGGCGCCGCTCGACAGGTAAGTATGAGCGCTGGTGGGGGGGGGGGTCAATATCCACGAGCTGGGGGGGTCCATATCCACGAGCTGGGGGGGTCCATATCCACGACCTGGGGGCAAATCCACGAGCTGGGCAAATCCACGTGCTGGGCAAATCCACGTGCTGGGCAAATCCATGAGCTGGGGCAAATCCATGAGCTGGGGGCAAATCCATGTGCTGGGCAAATCCATGAGCTGGGGCAAATCCATGTGCTGGGCAACTCCATGAGCTGGGGGCAAATCCATGAGCTGGGGGCAAATCCATGTGCTGGGCAAATCCATGAGCTGGGCAACTCCATGAGCTGGGGGCAAATCCATGAGCTGGGGCAAATCCATGAGCTGGGGGCAAATCCATGAGCTGGGGGCAAATCCATGAGCTGGGGGCAAATCCATGAGCTGGGCAAATCCATGTGCTGGGGGCAAATATCCATGTGCTGGGGGCAAATATCCATGTGCTGGGGCAGTATCCACGTGCTGGGGCAGTATCCACGAGCTGGGGCAGTATACCCACAATAGACTGCCCTCTGGGCAGGCTGGGGCAGTATCCACGTGCGGGGGCAGTATCCACGTGCGGGGGCAGTATCCACGTGCTGGGGCAGTATCCACGTGCTGGGGCAGTATCCACGTGCTGGGGCAGTATCCACGAGCTGGGGCAGTATATCCATGAGCAGGGGCAGTATATCCACAATAGACTGCCCTCTGGGCAGGCTTTACAACTAGTACTTTATAAATAAATAAATAAATAAATTTTATATAGCGTTAAAACGTAACCTATAGCATTTTATATAGTGATAGAACATGCCCTACAGTGGCAAGAAAAAGTATGTGAACCCTTTGGGATTACGTGGAGTTTTGCATGAATTGGTCATAAAATGTGCTCTGATCTTCATCTAAGTCACAACAATTTGAAAAACACAGTCTGCTTAAAATAATACAACACAAACATTATATGTTTTCATGTGTTTATTGAACATAACATGTAAACATTCACAGTGCAGGGTGGAAAAAGTATGTGAACCCCTAGCCTAATGACTTCTCCAAGAGCTAATTGGAGCCAGGAGTGAGCCAACCGTGAGTCCAATCAGTGTGATATTATTGGATCTGTTGCTGAAAGCTGTCCTGCCCTTTAAAAACACACACCAGTTTTGGGTTTTACTGGTTTCAAGAAGCACTGCCTGATGTGAACCATGCCTCGCAGAAAAGAGCTCTCAGAAGACCTACGATCAAGGATTGTTGACTTGCATGAAGCTGGGTTACAAAAGTATATCCAAAAGCCTTGATGTTCATGTGTCCACGGTAAGACAGACTGTCTACAAATGGAGAAAGTTCAGCACTGTTGCTACTCTCCCTAGGCGTGGTCGTCCTGTAAAGATGACTGCAAGAGCACAGCGCAGAATGCTTAATGAGGTAAAGAAGAATCCTAGAGTGTCAGCTAAAGACTTACAGAAATCTCTGGCACATGCTAACATTTTTGTTGACACATCTACAATAAGGAAAACATTAAACAAGAATGGAGTACATGGGAGGACACCACGCAGGAAGCCATTGCTGTCCAAAAAGAATATTGCAGCACGTTTGAAGTTTGCAAAAGAGCACCTAGATGTTCCACAGCACTACTGGCAAAATATTCTGTGGACAGATGAAACCAAAACTGAGTTGTTTGGAAAAAACACACAACACTATCAGGGTTATTCAAAGAGCTCCGAATTGCTTGAGAAAGGTAACCGAATGCTGAAAATCAGCATTCGGTTACCTTTCCTGGCCATTCGGCTATCCAGAGAGCAGGCAATTCGCCAAATCCTAGCGAATTGCCTGAACATACGGTGCCTGTTCGGTGCCTGTTCGAGGGCAGTGAAATCCCCATGAAAAAGCACTGCTTCGGCTATTCAGAGAACACAAACCAGCAGTGAAAGGTTCCCCTAATGCCCTGCCATTCGGTGGTTTAATTCGGCAATTTTTTTCAGGAGAATCCCATAGGCTTCAATGTTAAAAATATTCCCGTTTTATTTCAATATCTAATAAACCGTTCTTTATAAAATTCTGCAGTAAAGAGTCTCTTTATTTATAGATTTTTTAGGATATTTTAAGCATTTTTCTGAATTTTTTTAACCCTTTCGCTGCTGAGGCGTTTCACGCCTCTGTGCTGAGCTCATTCTTACCTGTTTCGCTCATCTTGTTTAAACGTGTTTTGAAGGCTTATTTTAGTATATGACCCAGACATATTATATATCGTTCTTTCCGTCAGACATGGCAGATTCATAATATGTCATTATTATATGTATACGTCATGTCCTGTCTGTATATTATAACAAAAAATGCAATAAAATATAAATTTTTAATAATTTACAATGTGTAAAGTGTTTTTTTTTCACATTTTAACATGCGAGCAATTGCGGTTATATTTTGTATGGGGTGCGCTTGTTAAAAAAATTAGAAATGGGGTCTCGTTAGATTTTTTGTGGGGAAAATTACATGATTTTTAACAAACGCACGGCATACAAAAATTGTTAGTGCAGCATCATTCTTCACATTATAATTGAAATGGGAACAATATTGCTGCATTAACAAACAAAAAAAAAGAAAAAAAACTTGTCTATTTTTTTTTTATAATTTGTTTTTTAAATATTTTTTTATTTTTAATTGTTATTTTTTTAAAAAACCTTTTTCATGGTCATGTTTGGTATCGTTGGAACGGCCATGCTCTGGCCGATCCAAAAGTATCAAACATTAACCCCTAGCTGCCATGGATCGGGAGATAGGGGGTTCATTGGAACCCCCTATCTCCACCATTGGTGGCAGTTAGGGGTTAACTCCAGGACTGGCGTCATCGTGCTATGTACGATGATGCCAGTCCTCAGGGGGCATTCCCAGAAGCTTGGCCGACATCCAAGATGTCAGCCAGCTCCGGAAAAGGATCACGAACCGGCGCTTTTCGGCGCCGATTCGTGATCCGGCCCCCATGGGGTTAAGGCCAGGTACCGTGAGGAAGGGCAGGCTGTGCCCTTCCAAACAGTGCCTGGATTAACCCTCTGCACCCCGGCGATCGGGAGGGAGAGAGGTCCGAAGGACCTCCGCCCTCCCTTTCAGACGCCTCCTCCGCACACGCGGGGGGGCGCCTGAATTAGATTTCATTGCGCCGCCGCGATGACATCTAAATCTAATTGTGCCGGCGGCGGTTCCGAGTGCTGGGCTGACATCGAGGATGTCAGCCCGCACCGGGGGGCACAGCGATCGCTGGCCGCAAAGGGAGGACACGCTCAGCGCGTCCTCCGCATGGAACCCTACCTGCGGGTGGACGCGCTGAGCGCGTCCTCCGCAGCGAAAGGGTTAAAAGTCTGTTTGTTTTTTTTTAAGTTTACTTATTTTTTCTGTAACAGCCCTTTTTATTATCATTCCCTGGACCTCATGTGTAAATTGCAGACATTTTCGCTCAGTAGTTTCTTTGCAAACAGCGTTTCATTTTCAAACATTCACACAAACTGTTTTGCTAATTTATTCACTGCCTCTTCTGCGGTGTCGCTTTCTCCAGAGGCTTCGGCTGCGTGTGATCGGCTCCTGCTCGGGTTTTTCGACGGGTTAATCCAGATGTTTTTGCGGTTTTTCGGCGTGCATTCGCTGGGTTTTATGGTTCGTTTTCATCGGGTTTGCGGCAGCTTTTCCCTGCAATTCGGGCAGCCTGTGGTGTTTGCTGAATACACCGCAGGGTCACCGAAATGGAATTGGCAAAAGGAACCGAATTGAAGAGAACGAAAAGACACCGAATGTGCGGTGACTTTTCGAATCTCTTTGAATAACCCTGTATGTGTGAAGAAAAAAAGGCACAGCACACCAACATCAAAACCTCATCCCCACTGTGAAACATGGCGGAGGGAGCATCATGGTTTGGGGCTGCTTTGCTGCCTCAGGGCCTGGACGGATTGTTGTCATTGATGGAAAAATGAATTCCACAGTTTATCAAGACATTTTGCAGGAAAACGTAAGACCATCTGTCCGCCAATTAAAGCTCCGCAGAGGATGGGTGATGCAACAGGACCATTACCCAAAGCATACAAGTAATTCAACAAAAGAATGAATTCAACAAAACAAAATACGCCTTCTGGAGTGGCCCAGTCAGAGTCCTGACCTCAACCCGATTGAAATGCTGTGGCATGACCTTAAGAGAGAGATTCACACCAGACATCCCAAGAATATTGCTACACTGAAACAGTTTTGTGAAGAGGAGTGGTCCAAAAATACTCCAGATCGTTGTGCAGGTCTGATCTGCAACTACAGGAAATGTTTGGTTGAGGTTATTGCTGCCAAAGGAGGGTCAACCAGTTATTAAGTCCAAAGGTTCACATACTTTTTCCACCCTGCACTGTAAATGTTTACATGTTCTGTTCAATAAAAACATGAAAACATATAATGTTTGTGTTGTATTATTTTAAGCAGACTGTGCTTTTCAAATTGTTGTGACTTAGATGAAGATCAGAGCACATTTTATGACCAATTCATGCAAAACTCCACGTACTCCCAAAGGGTTCACATACTTTTTCTTGCCACTGTATATAATTTTATATAGCATTAATACATAACCATTAGCATTTTATAAAGCATTAATACATAACATATAGTATTTTATATAGCATTAATACTTAACCTATAGCATTTTATATAGTGATAGAACATGCTCTATATCATTTTATATAGCATTAACACATAACCATTAGCATTTTATAAAGCATTAATAAATAACCTATAGTATTTTAAATAGCGATAAAACATAACCTATAGCATTTTATATAGCGATAAAACATAACATATAGCATTAAACCATAACCTGTAGCATTTTATATAGCATTAAAATATAACCTATATGGCGGCTACCATGGCTCTGCCCACCATACCTGGGCCTTGACTGCCCCGGCCTTGTGACCTGCACATTTCCATGGCCTCAGGAGTGTGCCAGGAAAATCATATATTTGGCCTTAGCCACCCTTTTTCCCTTTTTTTTTTTAAAGGTCCTGGAGCATTTTTGGGTTTGTCCCCCCCACCTCTTTATTTTGGATACCCCCTGCCACACCACATGTCTATGTTCTTTTGCAATGTGACTTGCGATGTGTTTTTTCTGATTGTATACTATTTGAGATTTGGCCTTGCGTGGCTGTTGTACGGTCTGACCGTCCTCTTATATTGTATGTCTTCTGGCTGATGCCTTTCCAAAATAAAAATTTTGAATGCAAAAAAAATAATATATATAACCTATAGCATTTTATATAGCAATAAACCCTAACCTATGGCATTTTATATAGCGATAAAACAGCTTATAGCATTTTATATAGCGATAAAACATAACCAATAGCATTTTATAAAGCATTAAAACATAACCTATAGCATTAAAACATAACCTATAGCATTTTATAAAGCATTGAAACATAACCTATATAATTTTATATAGCGTTAAAACATAACCTATAGCTTTTTATATGGCGTTAAAACATATCACTATATTTATATATAGTTATAATTACTTTTTTGGTTGTTATTACTTTTTTTACTATATTACTAATAAAGGTTATGTTTTAACACTACAGGTCATCTCGGCTCTAGTCTCTTAGGACACATTGCGTTCTGCGCCGTGCAGGGATTATCCCAGTGTGTAGTTGAGTGACCATATTGCAATCAGTTTGAGGAGTTTCTTATCCTCTTGGTTGTATTGATTGTTTTATCTTTTCACTTCACCATCCTATTTGGGATTTTCAGGTCTAATAATTCAATAGATTTTTTTTTCTAAAGACAGATACAGGGTTATCCAAAGAGATCCGAATTGCTTGAGAAAGGTAACCGAATGCTGAAAATCAGCGTTCGGTTACCTTTCCTGGCCATTCGGCTATCCAGAGAGCAGGCAATTCGCCAAATCCTGGCGAATTGCCTGAACATACGGTGCCTGTTCGGTGCCTGTTCGAGGGCAGTGAAATCCCCATGAAAAAGCACTGCTTCGGCTATTCAGAGAATGAAAACCAGCAGTGAAAGGTTCCCCTAATGTCCTGCCATTCGGTGGTTTCATTCGGCAAATTTATTCAGGAGAATCCCATAGGCTTCAATGTTAAAAATATTCCCATTTTAATTCAATATCTAATAAACCGTTCATTATAAAATTCTGCAGCAAAAAGTCTCTGTATTTATAAATTTTTTAGGATACTTTAAGCATTTTTCAGATTTTTTTTTTTTTTTTAAAAAGTCCGATTTTTTTTTTTTTTTTCAGTTAACTTATTTTTTTTGTAACAGCCCTCTTTATTATCATTCCCTGGACCTCCTGTGAAAATTTCAGACATTTTCGCTCAGTAGTTTCTTTGCAAACAGCATTTATTTTTCCCAGATTCATACAAATGGTTTTTCTAATTTATTCACTGCCTCCTCTACGTCACAGCTGCTTCGGCTCTGTGTGATTCGGCTCCTGTTCGGCTCCTGTTCGGCTTTTTCGAAGGTTAATCCAGATGTTTTTGCTTGTTTTCAGCATGCATTCGGTTAGTTTTCGTCAGGTTTTCGGCAGCTTTTCCCTGCAATTCGGGGACCCTGTGCTCTTTGCTAAATACACCGCAGGGTCACCGAAATGCAATCGGCAAAAGGAACCGAATTGAAGAGAACGAAAAGTCACCGAACGTGCGGTGACTTTTCGAATCTCTTTGGATAACCCTGAATGTGTTTATTAGTCATCAGTTCATTTCTTGCTGTGATATAAGTGCATTTGGATAATGCAAGACTCCCTGTTGACAAGAAAACATTTAAAACTCAACTGGTTTTGTACCCAAACATAGTGTAACATTGTAACATATGACAACCAACTAGGTACATAGCATTTGTAAATACGTCTCTGATAGGGATACCAGGATATGACTGTATTTATCTCGTTCTTTATCTACTGGTGAGTTGTGTTTCTGGGTAAATTGAATCCAAAATTCAGTGGTTGTGTCATTCTTATCTAAGGGTTTATTCAGAGAGAGACCATCTGGCCCTGGAATGTATCCGGACACTGAAATTAAGCGTAGGGTGACATTTAGGGGCCATTAGCCAAATTTTGGCGAACTGCCAGCCAGTACAGTGCTGTTCGACAGCAGTGAAATGCCCCATAGAGAAGCAATGGTTAATCTATTCAGAGACACTGAACAGCAGTGAAAACTTGCCAAAGTGCCATGCTCCCTGCTGGTCAGTGATTTATTTTGGCAGGTTTATTCAGGCGAATCCCATAGGCTCCAATGTTAAAAATATTCCCATTTTTATCCAATATCTGATAGACCAGGGCTCAAAATTTCCACTCGCCTACTTGCATTTGGCGAGTGGAAATTAAGTGAAGGCGAGTGGAAATGCACACGCAGGCTGCACAATAAATAATTTTGTGCTGCATATTCCGGCAGTGCCACCATGCAGCCCCCCTTCCCCAGGCTGCACGGTGGCAGGGATCAGCTGCCTAAACTGAACAAGCTTGTCTCTGTCACTGGCAGGGGGGTGGAGAGGAGCTTCCCTGCCTCCTCGCTCTGCTCACGCTGGGGTCTGATGACTGGGTATACTGTACATGTATCTGAGTCTGATGTCTGTATACATGTATCTGGGCCCTGATGTCTGTGTATTATTGTTATTTTTGTAAATTAATTCTAAATAAAGCCTTTAACAGAGTAATTTCATAAGATAATTTAAGGGGGTGTGTTTAGGGGCAGAGTTAAGGGCTGGGTAGGGGTTAGGTGGAGCAACTGGTGGCGAGTAACTCTTATGGCCTGGTTAGTAGCTTGGGACGTGAAATTTTGAGCCCTGTGATAAACCATTTATTATTTTAATCTGCAGTAAAAACTCTCCTTATTAGGGATTTTCTCGCAAAATTATTTTTGTTGTTTATTAAGTAAGCCTTAATTAGTGGGTTGGGTATAAGAGGCATTTTAGAATTTCCACCATATTTGTTTTGCCTATGTAGGGCTCTATTCCAAGGCTGGTATAAACTTACCCTGAGCGCTTGTAAACTTAACAGGAGGAAGCTACTTGGGGAAGCAGTCTATTCAGGTAGGGTGGATATAAAGATCAGTGCGGTGCAACTCCCACATAAAGATCTATCACCAATACCGCCCCTCAATCTCTAGGTACAAAGGTAGTGGTCTCGCTATGTAAACCAACATAATACATCATGGCCCCTATTACATGATTCGCGCAGCGCATTTGCGTGTGCGCTTTTGCGCGAGGACAAGACCATTTGCGCGGAACGTCGTAGTACGACGTTCGCGCAAACGATGCGCGTTATCATCTACCGCGATTGACCCTGTGCGAACCCAGCGCGAGCACAAGTTCGTGTGGACATCCTATATTTAACATTGTGAGCGCAAATGCGTTAGTGCGGATGGTATTACAATCTTTGCTCAAGTCGTACGAGCGACATTTGAGCGAATTTTCGTAATGTCTTTGAAAACGTGGTGTTAACTGCAAATATGATAGTTGTGGCCGAAACGAAATAACTCAGCAATAAAAAAAAATATACAGCGCTGTACAGTTACACATTGTACACGTACCCAGACATAAAAAATTTATAATTTGTCAAAAAAGTTTTTTGCTGCAGCACATATACGCAGATTGACTTTGACAGGCGCAACAACCTAACTTTAGAAAATGGTGGTTCTTAATTCTGATTGGCTGAATCCCGTGAAAAAACAGTCTGCCCACCGATTCCTGCATGCAATGTTCATTTGCATGAATTTGCGCGTCGGATTTGCGCACGAAAAAACATGAAGGCTGAAAAAATGCTCTCGGATCGGAATGCCGCGTTAATTTTTGCGCGATAACGTTTTTTTTTCCGTGCGCAATAAAAAATGCGCTGCGCGAGCGCATTTGCGCGAAGCGTGTAATAGGGGCACATACAGTTGTGTTCAAAATTATTCAACCCCCAATGCTGTAAAGGGTTTTAGGGAATTTAGTGTACATTTGTAATTGTATTCAGTATGAAATCCTACAAGGACTTTTAAAGAACCATATGCAACTAAAATGACATCAATTGGTTTTGTAATACAGTAGTAAATGTTTCTTTTGTGAATTCTTCATTGACACAATTATTCAACCCCTTAAAGACTACCACTCTGAAGAACAGAGGTTCATTCAAGTGTTTTCAATCAGGTATTGAAAACACCTGTGGATGTCACGGAGCAGCAATAAAGCATAATAAGCACCAATTAGGCAGCTTTAAAATGACTGTGATACTCAGCTCCTTCTAGACATTTACTGGTGTGGTTACAAACATGGTGAAGTCAAGAGAATGGTCCAGGAAGACAAGAGAAGAGGTGATTACTCTTCACAGGAAGGCCAATGGCTATAAGAAGATTGCAAAGATGTTAAACATAGCAAGAGAGACCATAGGAAGCATCATTCGCAAATTCAAGGCAAAGGGCACTGTTGAAACGCTACCTGGTCGTGGCAGAAAGAAGATGCTGACTTTGACTGCTGTGCGCTACCTGAAGCGTAGAGTGGAGAAAAATCCCCGTGTGACTGCTGAGGAACTGAGAAAGATTTGTCAGATGTGGGTACTGAAGTTTCAGCTCAGACAATACGGCGCACACTGCGTAATGAAGGCCTCCATGCCAGAACTCCCAGGCGCACCCCTTGCTGTCTCCAAAGAATAAGAAGAGTCGACTGCAGTATGCCAAAAGTCATGTGGACAAACCACAGAAGTTTTGGGATAGTGTTCTGTGGACTGATGAAACAAAATTAGAACTGTTTGGGCCCATGGATCAACACTATGTTTGGAGGAGGATGAACAAGGCCTATGAAGAAAAGAACACCTTGCCTACTGTGAAGCATGGCGGGGGGTCAATCATGCTTTGGGGCTGTTTTGATTCTGCAGGTACAGGGAAGCTCCAGCGTGTGCAAGGTACCATGAATTCTCTTCAGTACCAGGAGATATTGGATGACAATGTGATGCAGTCCGTCACAAACCTGAGGCTTGGGAGACGTTGGACCTTTCAACAGGACAATGATCCCAAGCATACCTCCAAGTCCACTAGAGCATGGTTGCAGATTAAAGGCTGGAACATTTTGGAGTGGCCATCGCAGTCACCTGACTTAAATCCGATTGAGAACCTCTGGTGGGACTTAAAGAAAGCAGTTGCAGTGCGCAAGCCTAAGAATGTGACTGAACTGGAGGCTTTTGCCCATGACGAATGGGCGAAGATACCCGTAGATCGCTGCAAGACACTTGTGTCAAGCTATGCTTCACGTTTAAAAGCTGTTATAACTGTAAAAGGAAGTTGTACTAAGTACTAAGACTGAATGTCACTTGGGGGTTGAATAAAACTGATAATGATGTGAGCACAGAAAATACATTTGTGGTTATTTCATTATAAATGTTATGTTATATTTGTCTGACCTACACGTGCCTCTTTGATTTAATTGTAAGCAAGATGACTGAATTATCAAAATCAATGTCAAACTGGCCAAAACACTCAATTTCAGTGGGGGTTGAATAATTTTGAACATAACTGTATATACTACATGAATGCTCAATTCCTTTATACTGCATTTATACCTGTTTACATTCTGCCAATCATATAAATATTTTGTGCCATATATACAGTAATAGTATATGAAAGTGCAATTTTATTTTCTTATTAATAAATATTGTGCCATTTTTTTTACATACCACGCCCAAATAAGCTTTCCAATGTTATCAGTGCTGTACTAGATTTTTAAAAAAAATATAGGGCCATATTACATACTTGGTGTTAACTTAACCAGAGCTGTTGTAAACTTCCCAGAGCCATTATAGCCTATGGAGGTTTTAAGTTTACAACAGCTCTGGTTAAGTTAGCACCAACATTGTAGTACTGCCCATAATTTATTAACCCCTTAAGGGCCACTGACGTACCCTGTACGTCCTGTTCTCGGGTCCGTCAGCGGCGCCTAATCCCCCCCTCCCGCCCGATACTTACCTCCCTCGCTGGATCCCACGGCGATCTGGCAGGGAGGAAGCCTGCCCATGTGATTTACATGGGCAGGCGAGGCTGATGACGTCGCCACGCTGCGTGGTGACATCATCAGCAGGCGTCCCCATGCATTTCAATGGAGGGGAGGGGGCGGCTCCTTCGGAGCCCTCTATCTCCCCAACCATTGAAGCTAGGGAGATGCCGTTTGCACCGCTGGAGAGGGGAGAGCCTCATCCGGCGGCATTAACAGTTTCGCCGCCGGATTAAGTTGCGGCGCCAATTGGCGCCAAAACGCGATTCAAACCTGGAGGGGGGCTGACATCTTGGATGTCAGCCAAGCCTCCAGGTCCCCCCCCACCCACTGACAACCTCACCATATGTGTGAGGATGTCAGTGGGCCAGTTAACCCTCTAGCTGCCATGTAGAGATAAGGGGATCCTAAGGATCCCTTTATCTCCCGATCCATGGAAGCTAGATGGTCATATTTGGCATCATTTGAAAGGCCTGATTATGGCCTTTCCAATGATACCAAACATGACCAGGTTTGGTTTTAAAAAAAAAATTAAAAAAAATAATTAAATAAAACAAAATAATAAAAAAATTAAATAAGACAAAATAATAAAAAAATTAAATAAAATAAAAAAATGTTGTTTTTTAAAAGTTTTTTTTGTCTGGGGGGAGTTTAATTAAATAGGACCTAGGCTGTCATCTAAAAATAATTAGCACAAAATGGTCAGAATGAGCACAGCGCACATAGGTGAACTGTCTCAGCAGTGAAGGGGTTAAAAAGCAAACGCATGTAAAAATTGGGTATTTCTAGTTTCGGGACAAAATTTTGAACCTATTTAGCCGGGGTCTTTTTGGGTGGTTGTAGATTTTGGGGATTAAATTACGAAAAAGTGTGTTTTTACCATTTTTTTCCTCATATTTCATATTTTTTTTATAGTAAATTATTCGATATGATGGAAATAATGGTATTTCTAGAAAGTCCATTTAATGGCGGGAAAAAGGGTGTATAATATGTGTGGGTCGAATAAACGAGTAAGAGGAAAATTTGACCTAAACACTAACAGCGCAGAAACGTAAAAACAGCAGCGGTCACTAAAAGACGGATTTGTGTAAAACCGCCCGGTCACTAAGGGGTTAAATCAATTCTTATTTTGATGCTGTAGACAAAGGGTCAGTAACAGTGGCCCTCCAGATGTTTAGAAAGTATATCTCCCATGGTGCTCAGCCATTCATTAGGTTGATGGAAAATGTAGTACAAAAACATCTGGGGGGCCAAGTTTGCTGACCCCTGTTGTAGACATTGTATCTGCTGGCACAGTTACGCTTTGGGTTTGCTTTGATCATTATCGAGTCCATGCTCAAGCATCCTCATGCTGAAGACATACTTCAAATCAAAGTCGTTCTACAAGGCTTTCATCTCGCTAGGAAATCCTTAATTCCTCAGAATGATAGGGTTATGCAAAACATTGAAAGCTGACAATAACTCTCCCAGACTGCGGGATGAAAATGATGGAAAGTCACAATACTGAGCTGTCCGCCCTCTCTTTTGGTGTCAAATGATCTTTGACTATTTTCTGATACTGATTTACTGTAATTTTGTTTAACATTTTAATATTTATACCATGGCTCAGGAGTTTTATTCAGAGCAGCACATTAATACTCAGGAAATAAACTCATCCTAGTCACATGTCGCTAATCATTTTAATGGGAATGTATGTAAAGAAAAATCCACTTCGATCCAGAATGAAATAATTTAATATTAATCACTCAACCCCACATACAGTGAAATAAAATGCTATTGCAATTAAATGCATTTACAGAGACAGAGCACAACAGATAAAACACATCAAGTATGTCCAACAGGGTTATTCAAAGAGAGACAAATTGGCTCCGAATTTGCCCCGAAGAGTGAATTTCCCTGTATGGTACAATTTTGGGCCCATTCGGCTATTCAAAAAGCTAGCAGTTTGCCAAATATATTGCCGAATTTCCAGCGAAATACGGTGTCTGTTCGGCGGCAGTGAAATCCCCATAGAGAATCAATGGTTAATCTATTCAGAGAATGCTGAAAAGCAGAGAAATGTCAGTGAAATGTCAGTAACATGTCCTGATTTTCCGTGGTTCAGTTCGACAGGTTTAAAAAGGTTTCAATTATTTATTTATTTGTAATGGATTTTACCAGGAAGGATACATTGAGATTTCTCTCCTTTTCAAGTATGTCCTGGGTTCAAGAGCATTGAAATTTTACAGTTGTTACAGAAATACAGAGTAATAAATGCAAGATATTAAAGACAAAACACAAATATACAGATTAACACAGAAAATAAATATGTAAGTAATATAGTTACTATGTTACATGTTTACAGGTGCATTCTGTACCGAGGTATGTTAGTAAGGAGCTCTTGAGTGACAATGTAAAACATGTTCCCTGGTTTTATTAAATATATATTCAGCCGTTTATTCTTTTATTTGCAGCAAAAACTTTATTTATTTATTTTTTAGGATTTTTTTAGTTATTTTTCGGGATTCATCTCATAAACCCTGTTTCCTAATACCACTACTTTACCAGTTGCTTTGTTTTGTTTCACTCGCTATATTCTGTCAGTCTAAGAAAAACTTTATTGTTTGTCCTTTTTGGGTGGAATTGTTAATTGTTAACCCTTTCCGGTCCTATGTCAGAATATGTCCGATACAACCTTTTGCCGGTTGCGGTCCAATGTCAGATATATTTCAACATGACCAGACCGGCCCTCCCTTCCTATACTCACCTCTCTCCTCCAGGGTCCCACGGAGATCTGACTTACTGAAAGTCAGACCTCTGTTTTTGTACCCCATCTTGGACGTCAGCCAAGCCTCCGGGGCCTCATTTCTCTGACTGACGTTGCCACACATTGACATCAGTTACGGAATTAACCCCTAGCTGCCAAGGGGTATCCTTATGGAAACCCTATGGTGGAGATAGGAGGTCCAAAGGAAACCCCTATATCCTGATCAGTGGCAGCTAGAGGGTCACATTTGGTATCACTGGAAAGGCCTTTCCAATGACGCCAAACATGACCAGGATAAGTGTAATATAAAAATAAAAATGCATTTTTTAAAACAAAAAAATAAAATTTAATAATGCAAAAATATTATTCAATGTTCAATTATAATGTGAACAATGGTGCTGCGCTACCAAAAAATGGCTTTCAGTTTTAACTAAACTTGCGTATTTTCAAAAAGAAATACAGTAACGGGTTTCCATTGATAATTTTTTAACAAATATACCCCATAGAATCTATAACCGCAAAGGTTCGGATGATAAAAATGTTAAAAAAATAATTTTACACACTGTAGGTGATTGAAATTTTAATGGAAATTATTTTTTTTTTACATTTTTGTTATAGCATTCCGACAGGACATGACGTCTACCTATAATAATGATATATTATGAATCTGCCGAGTCTACTGTAAAAAAACCGCAGGTTTGGAAACAACAGGAGATTTCTTTATGGAAACAGCAGGAGAGGTCTCAATGAAACAGAAGGAGAGGTCTCTCTAGAAACAGAAGGAGAGGTATCTCTGGAAACAGAAGGAGAGGTCTGTCTGGAAACAGCAGGAGAGGTCTCTCTGAAAACAGAAGGAGAGGTCTCTCTGAAAACAGAAGGAGAGGTCTCTCTGAAAACAGAAGGAGAGGTCTCTCTGGAAATAGCAGATGGAGTATCTCTGGAAACAGCAGGAGAGGTCTGTCTGGAAATAGCAGACGGGGTATCTCTGGAAACAGCAGGAGAGGTCTGTCTGGAAACAGAAGGAGAGGTCTCTCTGGAAACAGAAGGAGAGGTCTCTCTGGAAACAGAAGGAGAGGTCCGTCTGGAAATAGCAGATGGGGTCTCTCTAGAAACAGCAGGAGAGGTCTGTTTGGAAACAGCAGGAGAGGTCTGTCTGGAAACAGAAGGAGAGGTCTGTCTGGAAACAGAAGGAGAGGTCTCTCTGAAAACAGAAGGAGAGGTCTCTCTGAAAACAGAAGGAGAGGTCTCTCTGGAAACAGAAGGAGAGGTCTCTCTGGAAACAGAAGGAGAGGTCTGTCTGGAAATTGCAGATGGGGTCTGCCTGGAAACAGAAGGAGATTTCTTTATGGAAACAGCAGGAGAGGTCTCAATGAAACAGAAGGAGAGGTCTCTCTAGAAACAGAAGGAGAGGTCTGTCTGGAAACAGCAGGAGAGGTCTGTCTGGAAACAGAAGGAGATTTCTTTATGGAAACAGCAGGAGAGGTCTCAATGAAACAGAAGGAGAGGTCTCTCTGATAACAGAAGGAGAGGTCTCTCTGGAAACAGAAGGAGAGGTCTGTCTGGAAATAGCAGATGGGGTCTGCCTGGAAACAGAAGGAGAGGTCTGTCTGGAAACAGAAGGAGAGGTCTGTCTGGAAACAGAAGGAGAGGTCTGTCTGGAATAGCAGACGGGGTCTCTCTGGAAACAATAGTCAAGGGTTCTCTGAAAACAGAAAGTTGAGGATTGTCTCGAAACAACAAGCAATGTCCTCTGGAAAAAGTAGGATTAGGGCTATCTGGAAACGGTGAGGGTTCTCTGTAAAAAAGAGGTTTGAGGGTTTTTCTGGAAACAACAGGGGATTTTTGTAGTATTTTAGGCCGGGGTCAGACGTGCGGTAGTAAGAGAGAGTGGATGTTCCTTCCACTCGACGCCCGTCTAGAACCTGTCTGGCCGCCTCCTATGGAGGATCGCACTTTGCAGCCCTGTCAACGCGCGTTCTAGTGCTTCGACGGGGAGGCTTGCTGCACGTACGCAGCACGGCCGCTGTCGTGTTCAATTCATGGGTGACAACAGCTTTTGGCTGGCGCGCAACAGCGTGTGGCCGGCGCGCAACAGCGTGTGGCACAGACGCCGGAAGGCATTTCAGTACAGGTGCACATAGTGCGCTCGTCTGATCCCAGCCTTAAAGCACATAATTTTCTATCTTTCTCATTAATTTGTTGAGACTGCTGATGGAATCTTCAGAAGAATACCATCACTCCCCCACATTGCATTGTAGGTTGCAGTCAATGCCCACATGCATGGCGTCTGCGTGCAAAGGCTATTTTAAAGACAAAGAACGATTATGTGTGGGTTAAAAGTGCCGGCTCACGAGGACTGTAAAGATAAGGCTAAAAAAAGAGAAATCCTTGAGAGGAATGTACTGTAGGAGGTGGGTGAGTAGGAGTAATAACGAGAATTATGAATACTTTTATACGAAGATGCCTTTTTTAATTGCACGGGTTTAACAGTGACGAGAGGCAGATCACAGTTATAAATCACGCTGGAAATGGAAATGGATTCAATTATATCTGTATAAAAAAAAATCTTCTGGCTGAAAATATATCTAAAAGTGATTCCTTTGTACAGATAGGAAAATGGTATAAATAGTGGCAAAACTTTGATCATGGATCAAAGAAAAACCCAACCGACAGTCATAAGCAGGTGAAATAGCAGCCACATAATGGCAATTTCTTTGCGTTTTGGCTGTAAATTTCTGTATTTTACAGCTTTATGACACATAACAATCAGATTATTACTCTAATAATTAACTCAAATAAATAACACAAAGGTTGTGTTGTTGGTGACATTATTAATATGTGCATTATATAAGCAGTTCTGGAAGGAGGAATCTCTTGGGGAAGAAAATCAATTGTGTAATTGCATATTGTGATCATTTTGCAGTCATTCTGCATTTTAGTTAAGGACTAATATAGTATTTGTCCATAGGATTTAAGCATAGATTTATTGGTCAGCTGAGCATAATCTTGCATTTAATTGATGTTGTGTTTCAGATCTTGTCGCCCCCTACATGACCATCGCTGAACTGAGCCTCTATTAACCTGACATCACATTTTGTCTGCAATCTTTGTTTTTTGAAATTGACCTCAGTAATGGGCAAATTGATGAAGTCCTGGGTTTATGAAACTATTACTATGAACAAATGGCTTAATAATCATTTGTGGAATACTAAAACCCAATTTCCCCTGAGTTAAGAGACTAAGGGCACTATTACGAAGTATTGTTCGATTGCCATAAATCTCAAACCCTCAGCGCTATTCTAGTGTTGATGGCGGAGGTGTCTAGTGATCGGAGTATCACATGGGTACCTAACGGAGCGTACATGTTCCAAAATATGTACTTTCAAAGGGCATATTGTCTTGCCAATGTATTTGCTTCCGCAACTACATATAAGCATATACTGTATACCACTCCAGCTGTATTGCAATTTGCAAATTCTTTTACTGTATAAGTTTCGGTGTTAGCTACATTTGAAAATGTTTTTGAATCTTTCAGTATATATTTACAACCCTTATTGAGGTAACCTTCTTTAATTTGAATTACTATCGGCATGAGATTCTAAAACCAATATGTGGACCTTTAAAAAATTATTAATGAAAGAGGTTTCCTAAATCGGTTAAATACCCGTCTGTTGCCAGAAATGCTCTTAATGTTTCATATCAATGATTTTTAACAAATTGTTTGTTGATTTTGTGTTTGATTTTTGAATAACATTTATCAATTACTTGAATATATTTTGTATCACTAGGGTTATCCCCTTTGTGTAAACACTCCACTTTCTTGTTTATTTTCACTATTATGAAGTGCCTGCTAAAACGGAGACAATAAGGTGGAAAACCTGTGCCTGCTGATTCCCCCTTAGCATCCCTGTTTTAGCTCCATTTTGTGGGGCATCTTGCCCCTTAATGCAGCTCTAACCATAGGATAATCGAGGCAGCGGTTAACGCGCCACCGCAAGTATCCCCTCCTGGAGTCCACAGGATTCAAGGAGGGTTTTGCTGCCGGGTCACGTGACCTACAGGATCTCACTCTTGTTTCCGGGGCTCTGCTCCCGGTGGCCAAAAGCTGCTGATCGGGCCTCCATTAAGCCCTGCGAACACTTATTTCATTATGTCCTTGCATTACTGATGACCCAATGAGATCCTCATAGCTCCTTATTCTGCAGTCATTGTTAAGCGTGCCATTCACATTCTCTCATTGACTTTAAAAATTTCATCTTCCGATTATGTTCTATAGTGTTAAAATATAAACAGCGCTGTCCAGGAGTGGTTGTGACCAGGTGCATAAACCTGATCTCTGCTAACTAAGTTATCTAGTATACATACAGAAAAAATGGCGTCGCGCCCATACTCACTGGAGCGGCTGCAGCCGCTCCGGTGAGTATGGGCGCGACGCCATTTTTTCTGTATATATATTATGCTTGTAACTCCAGTTCGTCGTTTTGCTGCTGTTCCTCTTTCCATGTTTTTGATCCCAAATGGGAAGTGTTTGGCGTGTATAAATAAAACCCACCATTTCTCTGCCTCTCCTTAGCTGAAAAGCAGCAGGAGGTGCTTGGAGCTGCTCAGTAGAGCGGCTTTTTGGTTACATTGGTTAGGTACTCACTCTACAAAGAGGTGCCTTGAACGGGCGAGTGAGCTTACGTTGCAATGGCCATTGAAACAAACAAAAACCTCAGTGTTTTGTTGCACATAGAATACATAGAAACGAGCGCAGATTACACATTTTTTTCCCTTGTTAAGTTATCTAGTATGTCATGGCATTGATTGAAGGGTTCTGTGTGAAAACAGATTCGGGATGCAAAAAAATTGCCACTGTCATTTGCATGTCTTACCCAGAGTTCTGTGCTGCATATGGGGAATGTAGCACATGAGCTCTGGGATGCAGTTCTTTGAATTGCTGTGATGTGTAAATGGCTTCTACAATAATAAACTTAAATATATATATATATTCAGGTGTTGACTGGAGTGTATATTATTATTATCCTTTTCTTATATAGTGCCGCAAATTCCGCAGCGTTTTGCAAGATCAGGGTACAAGGGGTTGATACATTGGAATACCACACATGGATGATATGTCCTGAATCAGGGGGACCCTGTTGCCAAGGGAACTTACAATCTATGAGATGTACAGTACAAGTTTTTTGTGAGGTACAGTTGTGTTCAAAATTATTCAACCCCCAATGCTGTAAAGGGTTTTAGGGAATTTAGTGTACATTTGTAATTGTATTCAGAATGAAATCCTACAAGGACTTTTTAAAGAACCATGTGCAACTAAAATGACATCAATTGGTTTTGTAATACAGTAGTAAATGTTTCTTTTGTGAATTCTTCATTGACACAATTATTCAACCCCTTAAAGACTACCACTCTGAAGAACAGAGGTTCATTCAAGTGTTTTCAATCAGGTATTGAAAGCACATGTGGATGTCACGGAGCAGCAATAAAGCATAATAAGCACCAATTAGGCAGCTTTAAAATGACTGTGATACTCAGCTCCTTCTAGACATTTACTGGTGTGGTTACAAACATGGTGAAGTCAAGAGAATGGTCCAGGAAGACAAGAGAAGAGGTGATTACTCTTCACAGGAAGGGAAATGGCTATAAGAAGATTGCAAAGATGTTAAACATACCAAGAGAGACCATAGGAAGCATCATTCGCAAATTCAAGGCAAAGGGCACTGTTGAAACGCAACCTGGTCGTGGCAGAAAGAAGATACTGACTTTGACTGCTGTGCGCTACCTGAAGCGTAGAGTGGAGAAAAGTCCCCGTGTGACTGCTGAGGAACTGAGAAAAGATTTGTCAGATATGGGTACTGAAGTTTCAGCTCAGACAATACGGCGCACACTGCGTAATGAAGGCCTCCATGCCAGAACTCCCAGGCGCACCCTCTTGCTGTCTCCAAAGAATAAGAAGAGTCGACTGCAGTATGCCAAAAGTCATGTGGACAAACCACAGACGTTTTGGGATAGTGTTCTGTGGACTGATGAAACAAAATTAGAACTGTTTGGGCCCATGGATCAACGCTATGTTTGGAGGAGGAAGAACAAGGCCTATGAAGAAAAGAACACCTTGCCTACTGTGAAGCATGGCGGGGGGTCAATCATGCTTTGGGGCTGTTTTGATTCTGCAGGTACAGGGAAGCTTCAGCGTGTGCAAGGTACCATGAATTCTCTTCAGTACCAGGAGATATTGGATGACAATGTGATGCAGTCCGTCACAAACCTGAGGCTTGGGAGACGTTGGACCTTTCAACAGGACAATGATCCCAAGCATACCTCCAAGTCCACTAGAGCATGGTTGCAGATTAAAGGCTGGAACATTTTGGAGTGGCCATCGCAGTCACCTGACTTAAATCCGATTGAGAACCTCTGGTGGGACTTAAAGAAAGCAGTTGCAGTGCGCAAGCCTAAGAATGTGACTGAACTGGAGGCTTTTGTCCATGACGAATGGGCGAAGATACCCGTAGATCGCTGCAAAACACTTGTGTAAAGCTATGCTTCACGTTTAAAAGCTGTTATAACTGTAAAAGGATGTTGTACTAAGTACTAAGATTGAATGTCACTTGGGGGTTGAATAAAACTGATAATGATGTGAGCACAGAAAAGACATTTGTGGTTATTTCATTATAAATGTTATGTTATATTTGTCTGACCTACACGTGCCTCTTTGATTTAATTGTAAGCAATATGACTGAATGATCAAAATCAATGTCAAACTGGCCAAAACACTCAATTTCAGTGGGGGTTGAATAATTTTGAACACAACTGCATGCGCATCCATACCGTTGGGTGTCTTGCCCAAGGACACTCGCTGAGTGGGATTCAGTCATCGTTCCATGACTGTAGATTAGGTTAGTTAGTTAGGTTAAACCCGCTTTTCGTAAAGTCGAGACTTCTCCACAGTTGTATTAGAGGGCTGAAGTGCTGAATGGTATTTTGACTTGCTTCTCCACAATTGAAGGTAGAGACATTACCACTGGGCTCCACAGACCATATTGTGTGGTAGGCAAGTATGTACCGTTAGGTGTCTTGCCCAAGGACACTTACTGGAGGTGCTCTGGCCAGGATCAAACCTGAGTCTCCACGGTTATAGAGCACTGATATTACTTCTACTCCATCCAGCCGGTACCATGGATACATATAGAAACATAGAAACATAGAAAAATGTCGGCAGATAAGAACCTTTCGGCCCATCTAGTCTGCCCAATTACATGGATACTTTACCTGGATTTATCTTTTGTTTAGGATAGCCTTATGCCTATTTAGGATAGCCTTATATAGAATTATATGTATCAGCTGGACATAATAAATCACAGCTACAGTAGGATTGGTTGTAATGATTGGCAGAGGTTCCCTCAGCAAACAAGGTTTAAATACAGCCAGACAGTCTGTATCAGTTCATTGCTGCCCTATTGACACAGCCCATCCAGCTTCAGGTGTTTGCATTTAGGCAGTTAAAAAGTAATCAGTCCGCCCTTTATAACATTTAAGACCAGCTCCACTGAGCCTTGGGTCCTGTGACATCCTCAAGTGGCATCTTAAGTGGACGCTCAGAGTTGATTCCTGGAGTTGCGGGACTGGAGGAAGGAACTGCAAGGCCCACTTTTACTCTGGGTAAACGCACGTCTATATCATGCTTTCTCTCACGCTTCTGCTCTTTACTTCTACCTTTCTCCTTAAATGGAACTCCTGCCCCTCTACCACCGACCCCTACACTATCTGCATCTCTCCCTCCCTCCTCTCGTCCCACATGATGGCCTCACATGAGCTCCTTTGTTTCCTCAGAACATGGTCTCCCTCTAACTCTCGTGCTGCCAATCACTCCCACTCCCACAAATCCCATTCCCACCTTCTCTTTCTCACCTTCCTGCTGTTACTCTAGTCAGGTGACATATCCCCTAACCCTGGCCCCACAACACATCCAATACTTCCATCTCATCCTATCTCCATCGCACATAAATCACCTCCCTGCAAGCCCAGCAACCTCATTCCCATAATCCCTCAGCGCCTGTCCTCTTTCTCCTGCGCCCTCTGGAACGCTCGCTCTGTGTGCAACAAACTCACAGCAATCCATGACCTCTTCCTTTCAAACTCCTTCAACCTCCTAGCTTTAACTGAAGCCTGGCTAACTCCCTCTGACACGGCCTCCATTGCTGCTCTCTCACATGGCGGTCTACACTTGAGCCATACCCCCAGTCCGGGTGAGAGAAATGGTGGCGGGGTCGGAATCCTGCTCTCTCCCACCTGCACCTACCAGCATCTCCCTCCACCCCCATCCCTCTCCTTCTCCTCCTTCGAGACACACTGCATCCGCCTGTTCTCTCCTCTGGCTCTCAGGGTGGCAGTCATCTACCGCCCACCGGGACCAACCTCCCAGTTCTTTGACCACTTTGCTACCTGGCTTTCTCACTTCCTGTCTTCTAATCTTCCATGCCTAATTCTCGGCGACTTCAACATTCCCATTGACGATCCTTCCGCCCCTGCTGCCTCCAAACTTCTTTCACTCACATCCTCCCTTGGACTCACACAATCCTCCCTCCTCCCTACCCACCGCGATGGTCACGCTATTGACCTTGTCTTTTCAACCTCTGCTCCATTTCTGAGTTCAACTGTCGCCCTTTCCCCATCTCTGACCACCACCTTCTCTCTTTCAACCTATCTGGACTTCCTAAACACCCTGCTCCCCCACCCGCACACACACTCGCAGAAATCTACATGCTGTGGACCCCCATCAATTCTCCAACCTACTTCACCACCTCCCTCATACCTCATCCTTCACCTTCCCTGATGCTGCCACTAATCACTAGAACACTACTCTTATCTCTGCTCTAGACACTCTTGCTCCTCTTCGACTCTGTAAGGCCCCACGCCGCCAGCTTCAGCCCTGGCACACCCTCCAGACACGCTACCTGCAAAGATGCTCCCGCACTGCAGAGCGTGCCTGGAGGAAATCCCGCTCTGAAGCTGATTTTGTTCACTTCAAGTTTATTCTCCGGTCATACACCTCTGCCCTCCACTTGGCCAAACAATCCTTCTTCTCATCTCTTATATCTACGCTGTCCTCCAACCCTAAACGGCTCTGGTCCACCTTCAACACCCTCCTCTACCCACCTGCACCTCCCCCACAGCTGCCTTCAGCGCTCAAGACCTGGCAGACTACTTCCTCAGTAAAACTCTAAATATCAGACGCAACATCCCAACACAAGATAGTTATCTGCCACCTCCACTCCCACAGGTCCCCTCTGCACCCTCTGCTGCTTCCTCCCAGCCACTGAGGAGGAAGTCAATTCCTTATTGTCCTCCTCACATCTCACCACATGCCGCTCGACCCCATTCCCTCACATCTAATTCCTCCCTCTCCTCTCCTCCCTCACCCCTGCTCTCACACACATCTTCAACCTATCTCTCTCCACTGGCTCCTTTCCATCCGCCTTCAAAAACTCGCTAGTTACCCCTTTACTAAAGAAACCATCCCTAGATCCCAACTCTCCATCCAACTACCGCCCTGTATCCCTGCTTCCCCTTCACATCAAAGCTCTTAGAAAAACTAGTCTTCAACCGCCTCTCCCTCTTCCTGTCCTCCAATTCCCTACTTGACCCCCTGCAATCTGGCTTCCGTCCCCTACACTCAACTGAAACTGCCCTCACCAAAGTCACCAACGACCTCCTAACTGCTAAAAAACACGGCCACTATTCTATTCTCATCCTGCTTGACCTCTCGGCTGCTTTTTGACACTGTTGACCACCCCTCCTTCTACAGACCCTCAACTCTCTGGGTCTCGGTGACACTGCACTCACTTGGGTCGAATCCTATTTATCCAACAGGTCCTTCTGTGTGTCCTTTGCTGGTAACTCCTCCTCATTGCCTCTATCTGTTGTGTACCTCAAGGCTCTGTCCTTGGTCCTCTGCTCTTTTCCATCTACACCTCCTCCCTGGGCAAAATCATCAACAGCTTTGGCTTCAATTACCACCTCTACGCTGATGACACTCAGATCTACCTCTCTACCCCTGATCTCTCTCCCCCTGTCCTTTCAAACGTCAGTGACTGTTTATCTGGCATCTCCTCCTGGATGGCTCCCCACCACCTAAAGATCAACATGTCGAAGACTGAACTCCTACTTATTCCTCCCTCCAATGCCTCCCCACCTCCTGACTTCTCTATCACGGTGGAGGGTATCACCATTTCCCCATCAAACCAAGTTCGCTGTCTTGGAGTTACACTTGACTCTGCTCTTTCCTTCATCCCCCACATCAAGTCTCTTTCCTCCTCCTGCCGATACCAACTGCGTAATATTTCCAGAATTCGGCCATTTCTTACCGCTGTCGCCACAAAACAACTCATACACGCCCTGGTAATCTCCCGACTCGACTATTGCAATAATCTCTTATCTGGCCTCCCTCTGTCCCGCCTCTCCCCCCTACAATCCATCCTGAACGCCTCCGCCAGACTAATTCACCTCACCCGCCGCTCTGTCTCTGCCGCTCCCCTCTGCGAGTCCCTTCACTGGCTCCCCATCCACTGCAGAATTAAGTTCAAAATCCTTATCCTTACCTACAAAACCCTCACTAACTCAGCTCCCCACTACCTGTCCTCACTAATCACCAAATACACCCCAGCCCGCTCCCTAAGGTCAAACAGTGACCTGCGCCTAGCTTCTCACCGCATCACCTCTTCCCATGATAGACTGCAGGATTTCTCACGCGCAGCCCCCACTCTCTGGAACGCTCTCCCTCGTACTGTCAGACTTTCCCCTAACTTCTCTTCCTTCAAACGCTCCCTTAAAACGTTCCTATTTAGGGAAGCCTACCACCCAACTCACTGACGCAATCATCAATCACTCTCCCCTTACAGTCCTCTCCTCCTGTTTCCAACCCCAACCCTCCCAGATTGTGAGTTCCTACGGGAATAGGGCCCTCATCTCCTCCTGTACTGTTTGTCAAATGTTGTTCAATGTATTGTAACCCTGTCTATACTGTGCTTATTGTACAGCGCTGCGGAATATGCTGGCGCTTTATAAATAAAGAATAATAATAATAATAATTGCTGGTTATTGAGGAAGCCGATTTATGCAGCAGCAAACGTGCTTGCAGTTTTAGGGATTATTCAGAGAGCATCGAAATGTCGCCGACATTTCAGTGCTCTTTCTTTTCCCGCACTTCCCTGCACTTCGGGGAATCAAAGTTCCTCATCCTGCGGTGAATTCAACTGACGAACGTGGTAAAAAAAACAAAAAACAGTAGGCTTGAAATTTTCAAAATTGAAACGCTGTTTGCAAAAAACTACTGAACGGAAATGTCTGGAATTTACAGATCAGGTCCTATGAATGATAATAAAAGAGTATGTTACAGAAAAAAGAAAAAGTGCTATTAAAAGAAAAGCAGGGAAAAAAAATCCTGAAAAAAAACCCAAAAATTACTAAAAGATCCTAAAAAATCAATAAAGAGTCTTTTTTACTGCAGAATAAAATAATAAATGGTTTATTAGATATTGAATTAAGATGGGAATATGTTTAACATTGAAGCCTATGGGATTCGCCTGAATAAACCTGACGAATGAAAACTCCGAAAAACAGGACATTACAAGATAACAAAAAAATAAAGGGCGTTATACTGTCCAAGCCTTTAACGGCTGGGCCCGTTATACTTGAAGGTACATTCCACTGGTGTATTTTGGCCTAGGCCAACAAGGCCCAGGCCTAGGGTGGCACTTTCCAGGGGGCGGCGGCCCGCTGGGTGGCCCCACCCCTAAAAAAAAAAAAAAAAAAAAAAATTTTTTTTTTTTTTTTACTTTTGCAAACTATTTTACCTGGAAGGAAACATTGAGATGTCACTAATTTTCAAGTATGTCCTGGGTAGGCAAGGCCTAGGCTTTCACTTTCCAGGGGGCAACAAAAAACCTCACCACTAATTGGGTTACTCACAGAGCACCGAAATGACGCCAACATTTTGGTGTTCTGTAGTTCCCTGCACTTCGGGGAATAAAATTTCCCAACCCTGCAGTGAATTCACCATTCACCGCAGGGTCCCCAAAGTGCATGGAGTCGGCCGCTGTATGCTGCCACCGCAAACCCATGGCCTGCTGTTTTAAAAAGAACTACTGAACGAAAATGTCTGGACTTTACATATAAGATCCTATGATTGATAATAAAAAGTTCTGTTACAGAAAAAGGAGAACCGCTATTAAAAGAAAGGGGGGAATTTAGCCCAAAAAATTCTGAAAAATCACTAAAAGGTACAAAAAAAAATCAATAAATAAATAAAGACTTTTTACTGCAGATTAAAATAATAAATGGTTTATTAGATATTGCATAAAAAACGGGAATATTTTTAACATTGAAACCTATGGGGTTCGCCTGAATAAACCTGCTGATTGAAACCACCGAACATCAGGACATTTCACTGACATTTCTCTGCTGTTTGGTGTTCTCTGAATAGATTAACCATTACTTCTCTATGGGGATTTGCACTGCCTTCAAACAGCACTGTACTTGCTGGCAGTTCGCCAAACTTGTGTGTGAGCATATCACCAGAGCAGTGGTGTACTTAGAGGAGTGGCGGAGGGCGGGCCGCCCCAGGTACCAGTGATTATTGGGGTGTCATTAGGGGGTACTAGGAGGTGCCACTGTCACTATGTGTCAGCTTTGAGCTGTGCTCTCAAACAACGAGCAGCGGAGCATGACGTTTGCATACGGAATAAAATCGAATAGAATAAAAATCCCCCTCTCCTCCCTCCATAGCTCCTCCCCTGCCTCGCAGCAGCTCTAGGAGAGGGGAGGGGGATGTGATTTGTGTCCAGAGAGAGAAGATGACAGTAAACGGCAGGTAAGGGGGGGGGGTTCAGCAGAATATGAAGCCCTGTCTGCTTACTGCTGTTTAAAGTGGACCTTTCCTTAACCAGCACTGCAGTGATAAAAATTTGTCATTGAGCTGCCTGGCTCCTGGTGAGGCTGCTTGCGTGCAGGTCACACTTGGTCCGGCCAGTCAGGTGGTACTGAGTCTCAGTACCACCTGACTGGCTGAACCACGTGACACGCATGCACGCAGCTGCCCGCCCTTTCGTTAACATGGACTGTCACTCTATTCTGGACTGAACACCCACCGGGAAGGGAATCAAAGTCACGGTGCACCCTCTGGCAGTGGCACCCCACTGCTGACAAGATGGCTCCACGCACAGGCACAGCCGTGATCCTAACGTGGCCTGGAGGGACCTCCTGCTGAGTCTGTACACAGTCCCTGCTGACTCTGCACACAGCCCTACCGCGGACAGAGGCCGGTAAATGTAGAATAAATAATTGCTGTGTGCTCATATACACTCGGTTTGCTGGGAGTTTTACTGCAGTGGATTCTGATGCACTCATACACACCACACATTGCATTGCTGGGAGTTTTATTGCAGTGGATTCTGATGCACTCATACACACCGCACATTGCATTGCTGGGAGTTTTATTGCTGTGGATTCTGTTACGCTGACACACACCACACATTGCATTGCTGGGAGTTTTATTGCAGTGGATTCTGATGCACTCATACACACCGCACATTGCATTGCTGTGAGTTTTATTGCTGTGAATTCTGATGCACTCATACACACCGCACATTGCATTGCTGGGTGTTTTATTGCTGTGGATTCTGTGATACACACTGCATATTACTGTGAGTTTTATTGCTGTGCAGTTCTGTGATATGCTCATACACACTGCACATTTCTGTGGGTTTTATTGCTTTGCAGCTCTGATATGCTCATACACAGTGCCCATTTCTGTGGGTTTTATTGCTATGCAGCTCTGTGATACGCTCATATGCAGTGCACGTTTCTGTGGATTTTATTGTTCCACCAATTAGAGCGGCTGTGATCCCGTTTACTTGACATGCGTGGCTGTTCTTTGTAAAAATACTTGAATTTAAACATTTCATAATTTTCTTTATCTCAATAGATACATTTGAAATGGTATACAAAATATACAAGTAGGCACTTGGTATCCACTTTTAATATAAAGAGAGGAAAAGGCGGAGCTCTAAGAGGAAAAGGTGGAGCTTAAAGAGGAAGGGTGGGGATTAACCAGGAAGAGGTGTGCCCTTGACAGGAAGGGGTGCGTCAAATTTAAATTAGGGGTGCACGAGTTTAGTCAGGCCTAGGGCAGCACAAAACCTAAATACACTACTGGTACATTCTACTCATCCCGACCATTTTAGCATTTTAAAGTGGTCAGGATGTGAGAAATGCCCCTCTCCTGCCCCAATCTGGCAGAAACACTAGGCGAAGTGGGGGAGTTTCCTCCACCCCTCCCAGTATTAGCAGCAGCCTTTGCATAGCCTGTCTAGTTTAGGACACAACAAAGAGGTCTACCTTGCCATTGGCTGATGAGCTTCTAATTTTCCTGTGTTTGTTTGTCATATATGACATAGAGAGAAATCTGCATTATAGCAATAGCGTGTGTAGGTTTAAGAAGAGGAACAATGTGTATTAATCCCAAGAAAGAAGATAAACCCACACTTAATCTAGATCTCTATACAGCTGTCAATTAGTGTGTGAGGTAATCAATTCCCACTGCCACTGCGTGGCGGACTCTGGCTCTGATTGGCTGTGTTTAATCTAGAATGCAAGCGTACATATTTTTAACATATAATTCTCAGAGTAATTGAGTAAAATTGATGACATGCTCTATAGTGGATGTAATGTTTGGTCTAAAATCACCCTTTACGAAAAATATTTTGTCAAAAATGTTTTTCTTTCTGTCTGTCTATCCAATCCATCCATCCATCTATACATTAATATCTATGTATCTATAGCTATGCATCTATCTTTCATTCAACCACATCTCTTTACAGGTTGAGCACCCTTTTCCAGAATGCCCAGGAGAAGCTGATGTCTGAGAGGAAGAGGATCGCGGCAGGAGAGCCTCAATCCCCTTCCTGCTGCAGCCGCCAGGGTGTACACATTCTAGGAGCACTGTGCAGGGTGTGTTTTGGACATGATGCTCGAAGTCAGTGTGACTGTCAGGGTGGCACCTGGCATACATCATGGTGGGACCCAAAGTTCAATTGGAATTTCAGTATCCCCAGCACTGGGGGTGAGGAAGCAGATATAAATAGGAGACAGCGAATACACAAATACTGGATACTGGTTAAAACAAAAAAGGCACAGCTGTGGCTAGGTGGCTACATACAGGGTTATCCAAAGAGAAAGGTAACCGAACGCTGAAAATCAGCGTTCGGTTACCTTTCCTGGCCATTTGGCTATCCAGAGAGCAGGCAATTTGCCAAATACTGGCGAATTGCCTGCACATACGGTGCCTGTTCGGTGCCTGTTCGTGGGCAGTGAAAACCCCATGAAAAAGCACTGCTTCGGCTATTCAGAGAACGAAAACCAGCAGTGAAAGGTTCCCCTAATGCCCTGCCATTCGGTGGTTTAATTCGGCAAGTTAATTCAGGAGAATCCCATAGGCTTCAATGTTAAAAATATTCCCGTTTTAATTCAATATCTAATAAACCGTTCATTATAAAATTCTGCAGCAAAAAGTCTCTTTATTTATAGATTTTTTAGGATATTTTAAGCATTTTTCTTAATTTTTTTATTTTTTTTAAATGTCCGATTTTTTTTTTTAAGTTTACTTATTTTTTCTGTAACAGCCCTTTTTATTATCATTCCCTGGACCTCATATGTAAATTTCAGACATTTTCGCTCAGTAGTTTCTTTGCAAACAGCGTTTCTTTTTCACAGATTCACACAAACGGTTTTGCTAATTTATTCACCTCCCTCGTCTGCGGTCTCAGCTGCTTCGGCTGCTTCGGCTGTGGGCGATCGGCTCCTGCTCGGGCTTTTTCCGTGGTTTTCGCAGGTTTATCCAGATGTTTTTGTGGCTTTTCAGCTTGCATTCGGTGGGTTTTGCGGTTAGTTTTCATTGGGTTTGCGGTAGCTTTTCCCTGCAATTCGGGACCCTGTGGTGCTTGCTGAATACACCGCAGGGTCACCGAAATGGGATCGGCAAAAGGAACCGAATTGAAGAGAATGAAAAGTCACCGAACCTGCGGTGACTTTTCGAATCTCTTTGGATAACCCTGTATGAGTACTTGCGGGCAGAGATGGAGACAGGAAGTGTAGGACTTGCTACCTAGTAGACAGAGATGGTGGGATGAGCTGCAGGTCTTGATATCAGGATCCCCTGGAGTTTGAAGCCATAGATGTTGGGACGCATAGTGCAGGATAGATGGCTGGATACCATGCAGCCAAAGGTGAGGTCTTTGGTACATTGACTTTGATAGTGGCTTGCGCAGTGCAGGTCTTGCAGGCAGGTTACCTGGCAGCCACCGGTGAGGTCTTTGGCACACTGAGTTGAATAGTGGGCTACACAGTACCAGAGAGATGGCAATACTCACAAATTCACAAATAGCAGGATCCAGGAGCACTTGAAGCACAGATGAAGCCAGCGAAGACAGGGCACATGAACTAGGTAAGGTTTAACTAAGGTGTAACTAGGGACACCGCAAGAAAAGACAAGGGCAAAGTAGGTTAAACAAGGCAGATCAGACAGCTAGGAGCTGGAGCAGATGAAGCACCTCTAAACACTAGAGGGAAGGGCATGACATCTTTAAATAGCTGGCTTCACAGGTGGTAGGGAAAAGCAGCTAACAGGGTGAAACCCTGGGATGGAGGTAGTTCGAGGAGCGGTGAGGGGGAAGAAGAGGCTCGGATTAGGAAGGAAGCTGTCATAACTGGCCCTCCAGTGGCTACCAGGGCTGGAAATATGACATTGACTCTGTGCCGCATGTTACATGCTGGGGCTGTCCAGAGTCTCCCATCGTATGACATGGTCAGATGCAGCACTGGGGCGCTGGGTTCCCGAGCAACAGCGACAATCCAGAGAACTCCTAGTCCAGAATAATGAAAATCCGGATGGCTCTGAAAATTCCAGTTGTTGGAGTCTTCCTGTTTTTAGAATTCCGGATACGGTGGGCCCAACTTGTGTATATATATATATATATAATTACTGTAACTGGATTAACACACACTCAGGCTGCCTTGTTGAGCCTTTTTAAGTACTCTGCATCATTTTCATGTGAACTAAAGCAATTTTTTAGTGCAAGATCTGTAATTTGCTCATTAATTTTAAATAAACATCTAGAATGAACTGTCTGATTGAATTATTGTGCCCTGGCTGAATGTGTCACCATGAGTAAGGGGCTCGTTGGCTCTTAATGCTCAGTGCCAAGTTTCATTTCATAACAAACATAAGCGCTAGCTATTCCTAACAGGGATCCAACTGTTTAAATAATGAATGCTTTATTTATATTTTTAGAGATCTCTTCATTTACCCATCCCCATGCAATTTTTCCACCCAAGTGTCACCATCCCCATTAATCCCATTAGTGCCATCATGTCCTTCAACCTTCAACCGGATAAAAATATTCAACTCACCTCAGTATCACAACCATCCCCAGTTTCACTGAATAGTCTTGTTATAAATGTTACTGCAAACCCTAACATTTTGCTGAAATATGGCCACGTAATTTCAAAAATGATATGTTTTTGTCAGTTACTATAATCGTCATTAATAAGATGAACCTGTTGTTTATCGCAGTTAAGAATTTCACTTTTCCAATCATTACAGTTAAGTGTTTGCTTATTGATCATATCCCCGCTTTAATAAGTGGATATGCTGAAGAATCCTGGTAGAAACCGATCAGAAATAAAAAGTCCTAGATGTAAAACTTAAGAACAATACATTTATTAGTATGTTTTTAATATACATTATATATAATATATTTTAGAGCCTTCTGGATTTTAGTAAATCAGGATTATGAGCACTCTGGATGGTTGCTGCCACTTGGGAACTCAGCTTCTGTGCAGCCCCAACGTGTGACATGCTGCTCTGAGTCATGCTGACTCAATGCATCATGTCCTCAGAGTAACCCCACACTGCGCTCCTAGTGTGTGTACACGCCAATGCCTGCAGCTGAAAAGGGATTGTGGTTTTTCCACCACAATCAACTTCCTCTAGAGCATGGTTCCTCATTGCGAGACTCGCGATCTGCATGCAGCACACGTAGCTGACAGTGGTGGTTTGCGGACTGCAAAGCTAAGGCACTCGCAATCAGGCAGTGTGTGTTTGTTACGTGGGGTCGGGTTAGGGGTCTTGGTCCCATCCGAGTCCCCCATGTCTGGCTGCGCTTGGTGTCAGACTCGGGTCGCGCGCTCCTGTTTCTAAACACCAGTAGAAATGGCCCCGAATTCCAGGGAACCTCCTGTGTGTGCGCATGGCAGGTGTCACCACGTGTCAGGCAGGGCCAGGATGCCACCGACTACTGCAATAGGTGTATCGCAATCTGACTGAGTGGCACAGAGAGGGGCATACCAGTGAGGGAGGGGCATACCACTGAGCGATGGAGAGGAATCCATCTCGCCATCTGAAGCCGCAGATAGAAGAGGTGCATAAGAAAGAACGAGGCAGAGGAAAGAAAAAAAGAGGTAGATGAAAGAAAGTGGTAAAGAGGGCAGAGGAAAGAAAGAGGCAAAGAATGCAGAGGAAAGAGGCACAGAGGAAAGAAAGAGGCAGAGGAAAGAAAGAAAGAGGCAGAGGAAAGAAAGAAAGAGGCACAGAGGAAAGAAAGAAAGTGGCACAGAAGAAAGAAAGAGGCAGAGGAAAGAAGCACAGAGAAAAGAAAGAGGCAGAGCTACAGAATGCGGAGGAAAGAGGCACAAAGGAAAGAAAGAGGCAGAGGAAAACAAAAAGAGGCACAGAGAAAAGAAAGAAAGAGGCAGAGGAAAGGAGGAGGCACAGAGGAAAGAAAAAGGCAGAGGAAAGAAAAAGGCAGAGGAAAGAAAGAGGCACAGAAAGCAGAGGAAAGAAACAATGAAAGAAGGCCAGAGAGCAGAGTTTGCCAACAAAGAAGCTGAGACTAGGTGTATATGAAAATCCTTCATTAAGGCCCAAAGAAGCCGGGGTCTGGACATTATAAATCCATCGGTATTCCCTCTGGCGTAATTTGCTATCAAAATTGCCCTTTCTCGGTGATGGGGTAACCGTTTCCAAACCACAGAACTTGATGACCATGGTATTGTTATTGTGAAATTTTGCTAAATGTTGAGATATAGGTGTCCACTGAATTCTCCTAATGGAGTGTATGGAGTGAAACATATATTGAGCGGAATGCTGATTCTTTTCTTTTAAATCATGTTTGTCTTGTAAGAATATTCATGAGGGCAGGAGCAGAAGTCATTGAGCAATAGGGCCAGTGAATTTTGGCGGTTGGCAGCTCAGGCTGTATGTTGATGGTATGTTGGCATCCTTGATGGGTCTATTCCCCAGTGATTTGGTTACAAGCCATTTACACTCCATTCTGATATTGGAGCTGTAACAACTAACCAGACCAACACTAGTGGTCGCTCATTATTGTACATCTCTACACCTCATGGATGTGTCTATTGTTGTTTTTATTGGATTTTAGTTTGTATCTGGGAGTGTCTTTTGTTAATAAAGGTTCATCCGCGACCAATTCTTGTCACTCCTATGATAAACAGCCGGCAACCTTGCAGGTTTGTTGACTGGTAAATATTTGTTTAATTCAATCCAGCATAGTGACAGCACTCTTAGGATTCCCATAATGAATCCTAAACAATGGATTCCATATTTTAATGTTAGTGATGTACTCTCTAAATACAGTTCAAAGTTCAGTATTTTGTGCTTGTAAATGTAACACATATTATAGTGTTGCTATGATAGCATTATATGTGTGGCTTTGTTTCCTTTCCTATAGCCTGCCTGAAGGACACATAATTAATTATCATTCTGAATTCTTTTCCCACTGGGCATCTGACATAGATTTATAATCCTCTATGTGGATATAATGTATGCAGGTTGTGGTCCCCAGGATAACTTTTCTGCTGCAGGATGGCACAAAGTAGATTCATTAATGTGATATAATTCAATAACCTTTGACTGTAAAGGATGTACTGTCCTTCAATGACCTTGTCCTGGAAGAAATGGCAATGTGGATGCTCATAGTGTAACACAATTAACTTTCCATTATTCCTAGCTACGATAATAAGCAAACGGAGACAAGAGCAAGTTCACCGGTATTAATGTAAAGGCTCCCGTCTCAACCTTATGAACAATGCAATATGAATCTCGAGTTAAAAACTGGACCAAAAACAATGAAGTGAAAGCGTGGCTACCTTGGCTAATTAAGCATATCGCTGGAGAAGATGGCACAACCCGGCACAGCATACGTAAATGAATCAAGGGTTTCAAGTTACTACTAGTATTTCTCTAGAATATTCTGCCGTACGTTTGCTTTATATGTGATTTATAAATTGACTGTACTCCATGTCCTTGCTTTTGTAAAATATCTTCAATTTCTTTAATGGTTCCAATGTTTTCAGCACTATTCTAATGAAGGGAATAAATGTAATATATCATCTCGATTTCAAGCCCACGGAAAGAAATTGTTTATTCACTTGTGATAAATATGGGGGAGCTATTCCAACATAATTAGTATCAGGAAGTCGGGAAAAGTTGGATAATATCGATGCAAAGCGAACTGCTAAACCTTAACGGCTCCCTGTTACTGACTCTAGTATGACCGAGCTGCTGTGATAGAGTATTGAGTAGTGATAGCAGGAACCCGCTAAATGGTACCAACAGCAGCAGCACCACGCTCTGCCATAGGTATTGACTGCTGGGGTCCATAGGTGCCAGCACTGCAAAGAACTCTGGGATATATTTGTTCCCAGTGTTCTACTATACATGGCTAGGGGGGGGGGTGTGGAATGCGCCAACCTTTGCACCATTTAGGACACAGCTAAGTGAGGGATTTGTAGGTTATCTAATTTTAAGTGTTAAGTGAGTTTGCAAAAACATTAGGGTCTCCAAGACGATATTCATTCTTGAATACCACATCAAGAAGAGAATAGCAGGCTACTAGAGAATAGCAAAGCTTGCAACCGTACCGGCTGGGTGGAGTAGAGGTAACATCACTGCTCTGCATGGAGAGAGCCTGTGGAGACATGCGTTCGATCCCAGCAAGAGCTCCTCTCCAGTAAGTGTCCTTGGGCAAGACACCTAACAGCACATACTCACCACCCAGGACATACTTGAAACTGAGAGAAATCTCAACATATCCTTCCTGCTAAAATCCTTTCTCCAAAAAAAACCAGGTTGAAATAGCGGACTGATCCATTGAGTTAACAAGTAACGGCCCAAGTCGTTAACTTAATAGTTGGGTTGGAATAAAGCAAGACATGACGGTCACTACTGAAATAATGCACCACATTGGTGGGAAAGGAGAATGCACAACAGATTGCATACTGGAGCTCCCAACAACATAGGGGTTAGGTCCCTCCCTCTACACGTTTACTCTTCTTCCACCACTGAGATGTGACATAGGGTTCTACTTCCTCGTCATTAAAAAGGATTCCACCCCATCAGGAAGACTCACAAGTCCCTCCAGTTATTTGCATTGCTAACTGGGTCATCCGCCGAAATAAATTTGCATTTTTTGTACATTAATGAATATCCGCTATATAAATAGTGGTACCGTAACACCCTTAATATACAAGATGGATAATTGTAAATAGCATGGTTGTCAAACAGAACACAGGGAATTGAACCATGGTAAACAGTGATAGATGATCCACTGACCCAGTCAGTTGGATCACAGATTCAAATTGTGACAAAAAATGGAATATAGAACAATAAACTTTTATTAGGGCGCAGTGCCAAAGATAAAATTGATCATGATCATGATGCACACATAGACACACACATAATTTAAAATGAGAACCTACTATTGCTATACCCAATGTATAGAGTATGTGCATATTGTCATTTGCATTCTTTCTAGAAACCAATAATAATTGGTATGTATACCCAGCGCTAAATACTCGATCAGAGGTGGAGAAAATACTAGATAATAAAGCAGGGAAACTAAACCATAAAGATATATATATATATCCAGCCCAATAAGGATTTTTAAATAAAAAAGGGCATATTGTGAACCAAAATCATCCCTATTATGAAAACCAATAATAGCTACCAAGCGGCGCTCCGTGCATAAGCGACACCAAGGTAATCCAAGACAAACAATATGCTACAATATAATAATTCAGAGGCAGTCCAAAATTATTTTAGGGAGATTTGAAATAAGGTTTGCCTGCTTGAAAACACAGCCAACGGGCGCGCAGCCCATTACATTAGTGTGTTGTGGACCCATAGAACATTATGGACTGGAAACGTATGTTTAGGAAATTTTGCACAAAATGCACATTTTTCACTAGAAATGACAAGCCTGTAATCAGAGATACAGTCAGGATTTATGCTATTCATCATATACCAGCTAAGGCTGGGGTCAGACGAACGCAGTGCAAACGTGTGTTCAGCCGCACGTTATCACGGCCGTAGTAGCAGCAAATGACGTCCAATGACGGCCAATATACAAAGTACGGCCGCACGATAGTTCGGCCGCGCAACGCAAGCCGCAAACTAACGCATTTTTTCGAGAACGTGGAACCGCTAGTACTGATGCACAGAGTGCGCTGCGTCCACTTGCGGCGTGTGTACGTGATTAGGAGACGTCAGACGCTGCTAATGTCCGGCCAACATCATGTCCATTTGCACATCGTATGACCGCTATCGCGTCATCCGTGAAAAAATGCGTTCAGACGCATCAACGCACTTTTTGACGGTAGATGTAAAAAATGCGTTCGTCTGAACCTAGCCTAAGAGTCATCTAAAATGTCTATGTACTGTAGGAGGTGATAGAGGACCCCTTTCCCCAACATTAGGGTGTGCCTGGGCACACCAGGCACACCTCCTGCACATGCCTATGATTCATACCTTAACCCCTTAACACCAGGCTGGTTGTGCCCGGCGGGAGGGGCTTTACGCCAGCAGCTTTATGCCAGGTGCTGCAATGAGCCTCTCCTTCGGCCCGCCCACGCAGCTGACGTGCAAACTGTCATTGGCTGCAGTGGGATGGCCTGAGTCCAGGCCGTCCCGCAGCAGCCAACGGCATGCAGCGAGTGCTTTGTGGGGCCGAGGAGGCCCATAGAAGTCAAAGAGGCATACTAGTACGCCCCGTGTTCTCAAAGCCCACCCACCGCAGGAACGGCATGGTACGTCCCGCGGTGGGAAAGGGTTAACTGCACTTGGCTCTTTATATATATTTGGAACTTTTTATCTTAATCAGTTCCATATGTTGAAACAAGCGTTTCCTAATCTACATCCATTACTTAATTTCTATCTTTATCAAATTGGTGGTATTATTTAACAAGAGAGAGCAATGTTTCAGTTGGTGTGGCGACCTTTCTCAAGCATCAGCTTGAGAAAGTTTGCCACGCTGACCGAAATATTGCAACCACTTGTTAAATAAAGCCATCAACATTTTTTGGAGTGCCCTCTTTTGTTTGTCCTGTTCACGTGTTTGAGCCCACTGGTCCCTGGAGCACCCTCCTTTCTATGGTATTGTGTCATATATAATTGAGTGCAGCTCCCACATTTAGCTTTTCACTGCCGAGAGAGTTAATCAATTCTTCTTTTGAAATGGAATAACCCAGTATCAGAGGGAAATATATGCAGGGTTATTCAGCAAGCACTGAAATGTCACCGACATTTCGGTGCTCTCTAAATCACTGCACTTTGGTGAGTCCGATTCGCTGAGCCTGCGGTGACTTCAGCTTTCAGTGCAGTGAATTAACTGCAGAACGCCACCGCCAACCCACCGCAAACCCGCTGAACAGCCGCCGAGCCGCCGAACACAGCGCCGACCTGCCACAGAAAAAAGCCGACAAGCCAGATGGGTAAAAAAAACAACAAAACGATTGAAAGTGGCAAATTTGAAACGCTGTTTACAAAAAGACCACGGGACGAAAAATGTCTGGAATCAACATATACGGTACTATGAATAATAAAAAAGTCCGTTACAGTAAAAAAAAACGTTATTTAAAAGTAACGGAAAACATTTTTTGCTATAAAATCCTGAAAAATGCCTAAAAAAATCTTAAAATAAATAAAAAGACTTTTTGCTACAGATTAACCCTTTCCATGCAGAGGACACGCTAAGCGCGTCCAGCCGCATGTGCACTTCACTGCATCCTAGATATCAGCCCAGCATCCGGGACTGCTGCAGGCACTAATAGATGTCATTGCGGCGGTGCAATGACATCTATTGCAGGCGCCCCCCCCCCGCGAGTGCGGGAAGGTGCCTGAAAGAGAGGGGGGGAGGTCTCTCCCTTCCCTTCCGTGCGGGGCAGCGGTGAAAGTCAGGCACCGTTTGGAAGGGCACAGCCTGCCCTTCCAAACGGTGACTGGCTTTAACCCCTTGGGGGCCGGATCCCGATTCGGCGCCAGATTGGGATCCTCTTCTGGAGCTGGCCGACATCTTGGATGTTGGCCAAGCTTCCAGGATCTACCCCTGATGCATAGCGCAATGACATCAGTTTTAGAGTTAACCCCTAGCTGCCACCCATGGTGGAGATAGGGGGTTCCAATGAACCTCCTATCTCCCGATCCGTGGCAGCTAGGGGTTAAAGCATGGCCTTTCCAACGATACCAAACATGACTAGGTTACAAGTTAAAAATGAGCTCAACACACAGGTGTGAAATGGCTCAGCAGCGAAAGGGTTAAAAGAATAAATGGTTTATTAGATACTGCATAAAAACGGGAATATTCTTAACATTGAAATATATGGGATTCGCCTGAATAAACCTGCTGAATGAAAACACCGAACATCAGGGCATTTCACTGACATTTCACTGACATTTCACTGCTGTTGGGTGTTCTGTGAATAGATTAACCATTTCTTCTCTATGGGGGATTTCACTGCCGCTGAACAGGCACCGTATTTGCTGCTTTGTGAATAGCTTAAGGCTACGAAAGTGCACCGTACGGGGAAATTCACACTTCGGTGCCATTTCGGGGCCAGATCATCTCTTTCTGAATAACCCCTATAATAGCTGTCAATCAGGAAACTGCTTGAACACTGAACAGAATTAGGTAGAGTTAGAAAAAACACACTACCATGCGCCAATAAACTTAGGCAGACGCTATACCTACATGAAATCAGCATTCTGATTTTAAATTGACATATTGAGGATACATTCTTAATTATGTGATGAGGTTGTTTACGAATAACCATAAGGAATGTATGTACTGAGGTTTCCCATTTGTATCACATGTGCTGGATGTGAAAAATGATATTATATTGTATCTGATATAATTCTTTACTCACACCCCCATATTTTTGCAGAACGTGAATGATTTAAATATTAGAATGAATTTCAAGAAATTGGGTACCGGGGCCATTTCCAATGCCGGCACAAGCCGCTATTAGCTAAACTCATTTAAAATAAAGTATTGCCTAGGAAACAATCATTCCCACAGCTGATCTGTAACCCTGTGAGATTATTTCAATATTTCTTTTAGGAACAAAAGCAGATCTAATAGTTTGAAGTAGATTATTTTTTCACCACATTCCTTTGCCATATTTGACATAAAGATTTTCATTCCTAATAATAGGAAACACTTTGCATTTGAAGAATAGGCAACATTTGCTAAAAGTGCTTCAATAGCTCGTCTGCGTCTAATTTCTCGATATGGAATTTTTAAAGTGACGTTCGTGGCAAAAAACAGGAATGGGATTGAAGAATGGGAAGAGAGCCTCAGGTTTCGATTATTGACCCATGCTGACCACCATCACAACTCCTCACCCTGTTTCTAGCCTAGCAGGGTTATTCAAAGAAAGGTGAAACTCAGGAGAATGACTGGAGAATTGAAAATTCAAACCAGCCAGAGCCAAACCAGAAAAATTCTCCCATTTATCTAATTTTCCAAATCGGAAATTTGGTCTAGATTGTTCTCTTCTCCAGACAGTTCTCCTGGTTTTCACTTTTCTCTGAATAACCCCTACAACAGTGTTCTTCTGGCTAGTTGGTTCATGTTACAGAAAGCAGCATTGTACTTGCTGCACATATGCTGAAAGTATGGTCAATAATTCCAATGTGCGAAGGGAGTGGGCTGGGTGAAACCAGAAGTGCTTTTATTTAATAGTTTTTTGTAATGACACAAAGCATGGCTTTTCAGTTCTGGTAGGATTGTAACTGAATCTTTGTTCCTTATACACTAATACACATTTAGATATATAACAGTAACATTCACCTATGGAGGGATAACGTCCTTAGAGAAAATAATAAACAATTAAACAAGTACAGATATATGATTACTCAATCTATATTATAGTAGGCTAATGGTGCAATATAATCAATACAGTATAACATTAGATCTTATAGTCCACATTCCCTGTATGCTGGTGCCCTATGACATATCAGCACAACCCACTGACATCTGTATAGTGTCTTATCTAATTACCCAACAGTAGCAACAGCCTTTTCTCCTCACAGAGATGTAAATTGAATCACTTTTGTCCTGTTTATAACCATGGATATGCTCCCTCTTACCTGCAATGACATAAAGCATGAGTTTCAGTTCTGGTAGGATTGTACTTGAATATTTGGTTCCTACCAGGAACAAAAGCTCTGCTCTTTTGGTTCCCTCTGCTAAGGGAAACATCTTACCTAAACACATGCTCATCATTCAGGCTTTTCACTCGGCTGCCATCTACTGGTGGTTTAATAGAAAAGCCATTAGATTACTTTATAACATAACATTTATTAGTGTATGTTTATGGGGTACCTGGTTTATTTTATTGGGATACCTTATTTTGATATACCTTACATACTGACCCCAGTTATCAGTGACTAACAGCCAGGCACAAAGCCTGACTCAATTGACACTAAATGCACATGGACTCCACAAGACCTCTGAATGTGTCCTGTGGTTTCTAGCTTCAAGACATTAGCAGCAGATCCTTTAAGTCCTGCAAGTTGCGAGGTGGAGGCTCCATGAATTAGATTTGTTGTTTCAGCATATCCCTCTGATACTCAATCGGATTGAGATCTGGGAATTTAGAGGACACAGCGACACTTCGAAATCTTTATCATGTTCCTCAAACCATTCCTAAAAAGTTTTTGCACTGTTTCAGGGAGCATTATTCTGCTGAAAAAGGCCACGGCCACCAGGGAACATTATCGCTTTGAAGGGGTGCACGTGATCTGCAGCAATCTGGTATGTGACACGTGTGTTCTGGCACCTTTCTATCACAGCCAGCAATATGTTTTTCAGCAATTTGAGATACAGTAGCTCTTCTGTGTTTTTGGACCAGACGGGCTAGCCTTCGCTCCCCATGTGCATCACTGTTCTTTTGGCGCCTATGACACTGACAATGGTTTACTGGTTTTCCTTCCTTGAACCACTTTTGATAGGTACTAGCCACTGCATACCAGGACCATGACACAAGACTTGCAGTCTTAGGCTAGCGTCAGACGAACGCAGTCATCACGTCCGTATTGCGCACAGTTTATTGTCCGTCGTAGCATTGATTTGTGATCAATAGAGACCAACACACGAAGTATGTGCGCACCGAAGTGCGCATGCACCATGCAGATGGCAACAGACGCCATTTATGCCTCAACGTAAAAGCGCTACGACGGACGCCCATAGTGCGCTGCGCCCACGTAGCGACCTGTGGGCATGGTGACGCGACGTCAGATGCTGAAAAAGGCCACGGCCACCAGGGAACATTATCGCTTTGAAGGGGTGCACGTGATCTGCAGCAATCTGGTATGTGACACGTGTGTTCTGGCACCTTTCTATCACAGCCAGCAATATGTTTTTCAGCAATTGAGATACAGTAGCTCTTCTGTGTTTTTGGACCAGACGGGCTAGCCTTCGCTCCCCATGTGCATCACTGTTCTTTTGGCGCCTATGACACTGACAATGGTTTACTGGTTTTCCTTCCTTGAACCACTTTTGATAGGTACTAGCCACTGCATACCAGGACCATGACACAAGACTTGCAGTCTTAGGCTAGCGTCAGACGAACGCAGTCATCACGTCCGTATTGCGCACAGTTTATTGTCCGTCGTAGCATTGATTTGTGATCAATAGAGACCAACACACGAAGTATGTGCGCACCGAAGTGCGCATGCACCATGCAGATGGCAACAGACGCCATTTATGCCTCAACGTAAAAGCGCTACGACGGACGCCCATAGTGCGCTGCGCCCACGTAGCGACCTGTGGGCATGGTGACGCGACGTCAGATGTAGCGCATTTGCGACGTCCATCCCGTTGACGCTCCGATTTTTTTTGGTCTGGCTGACTGTACCTGTCTTTTAATTTAAATTAATTTTGTTTCCCATATTTCCCTTTTTTTCTACATCCGTTAAAAAAAAAAACAGACCGTGTGGTGTCTACAGTATCTTCCGTCAGTACGTCTGTCCGTTATGCACGCACGCAGAGTGTGCTCAGACTGCGTTTGTCTGACATTAGCTTTAGAGATGCTCTGACCCAGTTGTCTGGCCATTACTATTTGCTCCTTGAGGAGGGATTGTTTACCTATTTAATAAATTGATTTGCAATATATACAGTATATATGTATATATGTGTATATAATTTGATAACTTCTATAGTTCATTACAATGAGAAGAGCAGAATTCTCGATTAGTGTGAGAAAAATGTCATGATACATTTGAGTTTTGTTAGAGCAGGAGAGGGAAACCTTGGACAGATTCTTTAAATGTATACTGTACTTAAAGGCAGACTAAACCACAGCAGGTCAGATACATTTTACCTGTCTACGTTACTAATCACTAAACTTGCTATGTAGTATAGAGATCCCTGGTTGTCTAGTAATTGCACACTTCAATCATTTTGGTATCTTGATTAGCACATCAGAATTTATACTTTTAGAATCATTTTTTTCTTGATTGCATTTTATAAACTCAATGATTCAAACATGTAAATATATATAATTATAAGGTTAATTAAAACTATATTTTTCTTGGAATATAAAAATAGTCAGGAAGGAAAAAAATACTAATTTAAACTGACCCGAACAAAAATTCCACTTAATTCATCTTTAAGTGACGCTTATGCTACGCTTAATGCTGTATGTTACTCTTTTTTTCCTCCAAGTGATGGGTAGATGATAAAAACTGATTGGACTGAGTAAGAGTGACATACAGTAGGTAATTGTGAAACAGTGAAGGAATGGGGAGTCTGTGAAGGTGGGAGATAAAAAGCGGACATCTGGAGTGAACATTGATATATACTTGGAAATTGGAATCCCTGCCTCCAAGACAAATTCCCATCCCAATGTGGCAGGAGATGAAAGATCAACAGTGCAATAGATCATTCCTGAGCCCATTGTTTTATTGCTAGATAATTCATTTTCACATTCATGGGGAGTTATTAATGAGTGGCAGGTCTTGATTATTATTCACGCCTTGATAACTGTGCACGATTTAGAAGTTTGGAAAATAAATATTGTAAAATGTTACCATAAACATGTTTCTTGAATATCATCCTCTGCTAGAGACGCATTAACAACATCGTTGATTGCTCTCTTTTTCTCTTTTTTTAGGACTTGCTGCCCTTTGGTACACCCTGGGAATTTCGTAATCCTATCAGGCTCCGATTTCGAATTCTGAGTCCAAAGAACATCAATATCACCAGGTATCTCCTTTTACATATCAATATTAATAAGAAAAATGTTCAATTTCTGACACAGATCTGAAATATAAATATATTCCCTTCCGACCTTTAACCCTTTAACTACCAAGTTGTTTTCAATAAAACATTATCAAAATCCAGTGTTTTTCTGAAAAATCATTTTAATCAATTATACAGTGGAGAAATATTTGGGAATATAGGGAGATGTTGCCATCTGCTGGCCATATAGAGTAACTGCAGATAGAGCTGCAGCTCGTAGTTCCCAGCGTCTGCTGCTGAAAGTCTGATTAGGACGTTCAATTAGCCGATTTTAGATTGTTTTATTATCTTAGGCATGATGCCCACAGGGCAACACCTTGGGGGCACTTCTGCAGCCCAAACAGCAAACAAAATTTGTTTGCAGCAAATGAATTTCATGCGCAGCTGCAGATCGAGTTAACTCAATATCGAGCACCCGTTGGTGCTTTTGAAGACCCGAGTTTTCTCGATCTTGGTAGTGAAGGGGTTAACCTTTTTTGAGAATACACTAATGCTACAGTAGTGTGAGTGGAGCTGCATAATATTTAACACCGCACAACCTGACTTAGTGGCTTTAAAGTGTTTTGTGATGTTAAAAATGCACTCTAGGAGAGGTGTTGTGTTGATTGGCATTCTAGTGCAAAATTGTGAAGATCTGATCATTCTGTTACTTATGTTGCATAGTGCATAAACATTATATAGATGTATACATTATGATACCGAATCATGTTTAAAACATAGGTGTGCGCAAACCAAGGGCCTGATTCCAACCGAGCCATTACGCTAACCTCCCCAGCTGTTATACACGATGACACAAGTTGTTCGTGTAATGTATCCGGCCACTATCACACTCGAGCTGCAAGCTTTGCTTGTGAGTTGCGTTTCAAACATTGATTCAGGTTACCATAAATTAACAACTCTATACTTTGTATCGGAGCCATTAATTTGCAGCTAGCCGCAAAAGAAAGAGGATGGCGTAGCTCAAACAAGTCGTGAGAAATGAGTATCGGCTATTAAACCATGGTGTTTAGTGATTTTGCATTTTGAGGTGTGAGCCAAGTGTTCTTCTCTAATCCCTGTGCAAAACGCATTCATGAGCTCAATGCAGAACTTGAGGCAGGTTTGCACATGACTCCATGGAGTCCTATGGACTCCATTAGCCGATACCAGTGGTAGCACCACTGCTGGTAGCAGTTAGCGTTCACTATTAAACCAGCTCGATCTTCTGATACAGTGGCTTGGTTGTAATAGAGTCAGTAACAGGGAGCTGCTAAAGGTTATTGGCTTGCCAACTTGTTTCCCTCTTACTGACTCGATCGTAATTGGGCCTCAAATTGGTAAAACCAGTTGCCATTGAGGTGGTGTCATGGAATGTGATATACATACATTATTGAATGCAAGCGTGAAAAGCTAACATATGAAGTAACGGAAAAAACATATTATTTTGTGCTTTGAATGACCACAAAAACCTTTACATTAGATGCACACATCAAGGTGTTCCTCTTTTATTGAGATGGTGAATGGGTGGTGTTTTAGGCATGGTGCTTTTTCTGCGCGATAAAAAAAAGATCCTTGTGGGTATATCTCAGGGATGTGAGGGTTCATTTAGAATAAACACTCTCACATCCTGCTCCTAGCACTTTCTTTATTAGTTTGAGATATTCAGAGTGTGTGTGTGTATCGTTATCTCAAACAGTGCAACAATGGAACAGGTCCAGCACCTTACTTGCAATACCACGATACAAAAAGAAAGTGGCTCGATCTTCATTTTCCTACAGAGCACCGCAGTTATGGAATATCTCCCAGACACCATCAAATCTTCCCCCAGTCTAAAGTCACTCAAGAGTAGGGATGAGCCGAACACCCCCAAGTTTCGGTTCGCATTCGAACTCGAACTTTCCAAATGTTCGAATTCGATTTTTAGAGTGCCCTAACATCCAAATGTTCGGATTCGAACTTGAACTCAATACAAGTCAATGGGACTGAAAATTCGATTTTTAGAGTTCCCTCCAAGAGGGCATATATGCTAGATATTTGCCATAAAAGGTGTATGGGGGTCCGGGTAGTGCCCTGGGGGACAGGAAACAAGGACAAAAAGTTTTTTAAAAAAAAAAACGTTTTTAAAGGGACAGTGAGTTTTCCATGAAATAAGGGTTAAAAATAAAAACTAAAAATTCCTTCAAATATCGTGCCTAGGAGGTCCCCATAACCTGCCAGTGAAGTGGCGGATTTCTAGGATGTATAGAAATATGTAAAACCAAAAAATTACATTTCAAATGACGGTAAATACTTTCCTTTAATCTATTCATAAACAACTGCTTGGGGCGGCAGTCTGTATGAAAAGAGGAGACATTTTCGGACACGCAGAAAAAGTTTAGTGATTTTTTGCCTAAATTATTGTGAAACTTATGCAGGCTTTGGATGAAAGTAACAATAGGTGCTTTAAGGCTGGGGTCAGACTAGCGCACTTTTAACTTGCGTTTAGGCGCACTTAATCACGGCCGCACTAGCAGCAAATTACGGGCAATGACGGCCAATATACGAAGTACGGCCGCACGAAAGTCCGGCCGCGCAACGCAAGTGGAAAATGAACGCATTTTTTCGAGAATGCTGAACCGCTAGTACTGACGTACAGAGTGCGCTGCGTCCGCATAGCGGCATGTGTGCGTGATTAGGAGACGTCATTAGGAGACGTCAGACGCTGCTCATGTCCGGCCAACATAACGTCCAGACACCCAAAGTTTCCTGGTTTGGATCCGTAAAAAATCACGCACAAAAATGTGCATTGTATGACCGTTTAAGCGCTTTCCGTGAAAAAACACCTCAATGCGTTCGGGTGCACTTTTTGACGTTCGCTGCGAAAAATCCGTTCGTTTGACCCTAGCCTAAAATTGGGCCTTTAGCGTCAGCAACAGTGCCGTCACACAGTAACCCCACTGAGGATATGAATCTGATACAGGTGGCAGTGCACCCAAATATTGTGCCTTTGGTGCCAGGCCAGCAAGTGCCATCATACAGTAACCCATCTGTGGTATTGTGGAAGAGTGCAGGGGTGGACCATGCAGTCCTATATTAAAAAGATATGAATCTGGTAATGGCGTCAGTGCACCCAAATATTGTGCCTTTGGTGCCAGGCCAGCAAGTATCATCATACAGTAACCCAGTAACCCCTCTGTGGTATTGTGGAAGAGTGCAGGGGTGGACCATGCATTCAGGGCCAGTGCTAGACTATTTTGTGCCCTAGGCAAGACCAGCTACTTGCACCCCCGCAAAAAAAAAACCACAACATGAAACTGCTAAATTTTCTTTTTATTTAAGAATAAAGTTTGAAAAGCACCAATAGTAAAGGTAAAATAAATATGAATAAACTGTATTACACCATTTTAAATTAACTCTATTAAACAAATTAAAATTAACTGTATTGAACAAATATAAATTAACGAAAAAAAATAATAACAGGGTTATTCAAAGAGATTTGAAAAGTCACTGCACGTTCGGTGACTTTTCGTTCTCTTCAATTCGGTTCCTTTTGCCGGTCCCATTTCGGTGACCCTGCGGTGTATTCAGCAAGCACCACAGGGTCCCCGAATTGCAGGGAAAAGCTGCCGCAAACCTGACGAAAACTAACCGCAAAACTCACCGAATGCACGCAGAAAACCCTCAAAAACATCTGGATTAACCTGCCGAAAACCACAGAAAACCCGAACAGGAGCCGATCACACAGAACCGAAGCAGCTGAGACCGCACAAGAGGCAGTGAATAAATTAGCAAAACCGTTTGTATGAATGTGTGAAAAATAAAAAGCTGCTTGCAAAGAAACTACTGAGCGAAAATGTCTGAAATTTACATAGGAGGTCCAGGGAATGATAATAAAGAGGGCTGTTACAGAAAAAATAAGTAAACTTAAAAAAAAAATCTGACTTTTAAAAAAAAAAAAAAAAATTAAGAAAAATGCTTAAAGTATCCTAAAAAATCTATAAATAAAGAGACTCTTTACTGCAGAATTTTATAATGAACGGTTTATAAGATATTGAATTAAAACGGGAATATTTTTAACATTGAAGTCTATGGGATTCTCCTGAATAAATTTGCCGCATGAAACCACCGAATGGCAGGGCATTAGGGGAACCTTTCACTGCTGGTTTGTGTTCTCTGAATAGCCGAAGCAGTGCTTTTCATGGGGTTTTCATTGCCCTAGAATAGGCACCGAACAGGCACCGAATGTGCAGGCAATTCGCCAGGATTTGGCGAATTGCCTGCTCTCTGGATAGCCGAATGGCCAAGAAAGTTAACTGAACGCTGATTAACCGAACGCTGATTTACCTTTCTCAAGCAATTCGGAGCTCTTTGAATAACCCTGTAAGAGTTGTCACGTAAGTTTCAATTTCAGACACATCAAAATTTCACTTTGCGTGCCTTATCCTTTGCAAATTTTCCTCATGCGTATATATATATATATTGCCCAGGCCAGCTCACATCATGCTTATATATATTGCCCAGGCCCAGGCCAGCTCACATCATGCGTATATATATTTCCCAGGCCCAGGCCAGCTCACATCATGCATATATATATATTGCCCAGGCCAGCTCACATCATGCGTATATATATTGCCCATGCCCAGGCCAGCCCAGCCCACATCATGCGTATATATATTGCCCAGGCCAATCCCCTGGTGGAGATAGGGGGTTCATTTGAACCCCGATATCTCCAGGCAGCTAGGGGCTCATGGAGGGTGTCAATCGAAAGGCCTGAGCATGGCCTTTCGAATGATACCCAACATGACCAGGTATAAAGTAAAAAATAAAAAAAAACATGTTTTTTTTTGTGTGTTATTTTTATTAATGCAGCAATATTGCTCACATTTCAATTATAATGTGAACGATGATGCACTAATGATTTTTTCTATGGGGTGCGTTTGCTATAAATCACGTAATTCCCCCCCACAAAATGTAACAAGTCCCCATTTCTAATTTTTGTATAAGCGCACCCCATAGAAAACATAACCGCAAACGCTCATGTGCTAAAATGTGAAAAAAAAACACTTTACACATTGCAGATGATTAAAAATTCAATTTGTATTGCATTTTTTGTCATAATATACAGGCAGGACATGACGTATACATATAAAAATGATATATTATGAATCTGCGGAGTCTGCCGGAAAGAACGATATCTAATATGTCTGCGTCATTTAATAAAATGTGGTTTCAAATTGCGTTTAAACATGATGAGCGAAAGTGGTAAAAATGAGCTGAGCACACAGCGGTGAAATGCAGCATATTAGAATAAGATTTAGGAGAGAAATTAACACTTCTCAGAAGCACAGGTGTTGTTTGACACATCAGGAGACACACCACACCCTCATTGTACATACAATGTATCAACTTCATTAGACCAGACTAAAAACACCTGTTTTCGCGGTTTGAAAACACAGGTCATTTAGAGGTGAGAATCTTTGCACGTAGACATTAGTTTTTAATTCAATATCTAATAAACCGTTGCTTATAATATTCTGCAGTAAAAAGTCTCTTCATTTCTAGATTTTTTAATATTTTTTAAGCATTTTTTATACTCTTTCCAAAATTTTTATTTTTTTTGCGAACTCGGACCGAACACGCCAAAAAAGTTCGAAGTTCGCGAACATGCGAATGGCCAAAGTTCGAATCGAACTCCGAACTGATCGAACCGAGCAGCTCATCCCTACTCAAGAGCTCCCTATTAACATACCTCAATACAAAATGCACCTGTAAACATGTAACATAATGACTATTTCCTACATATTTATTTTCTGTTAATCTGCATATTTGTGTTTTTTTGTTTTTTTTATATATTGCATTGTATTACTTTGTATTTCTGTAACAACTGTAACATTTCAATGTTCTTGAACCCAGGACATACTTGAAAACGAGAGAAATCTCAATGTATCCTTCCTGGTAAAATCCTTTATAAATAAATAAACAATGGACCACAGTTTTGTTTGTGTCAGGTTACCCCACTTTATACATTATGGTTGATAGTACATGCAGTATAAATATTAACTGGATATATAACAAAGAAAATAAATAAACAGAGCTATGCAAGGAACAACGTACTAAAAGAATTGCAACTGAATGGAATCGAGAAGCAAACACAGATTAATCTTCAATTGAGTCTAATACATATATATATATTATTATTATTCTTTATTTATATAGCGCCACAAATTATGCAGCGCTTTACAAGATCAGTGTACAAGGGGTTGATACATTGGAATACCACACATGATGACCTGATTCAGGGGGACCCGGTACCAAGAGAATTTACAATCTATGAGATGGGCAAGTATTTTGTGTGGTAGGCACATCCATATCGTTAGGTGTCTTGCCCAAGGACACTCGCTGGTGGCGTCTTCTAAGTGGGATCGAGTCGGCTTTCCATGATTGCAGATCAGAGAACTGGCGGTTAGGTTGAACCCGCTTCTCATAAAGTCGAGACTTGCTTATCCACAGTTGTATTGGAGGGATGTGCTGCACAGGATTTTGACTTTCTTCTCCACAGTCGAAGAGCAGAACGTCACCACTGGACCCCACAGCTGATATTGTGTGGTAGGCAAGTATGTACCGATATATGTCTTGCCCAAGGAAGCTTACTGGAGAGGTGCTCTGGCCGGGATTCGAACCTGGGTCTCCATGGTTATAGGGCAACCTCTACTCCATCCACTATATATATATAGTCAGGTCCAGAAATATTGGGACATCGACACAATTCTAACATCTTTGGCTCTATACACCACCACAATGGAGTTGGAATGAAACAAACACAATGTGCTTTAACTGCAGACTGTCAGCTTTAATTTGAGGGTATGTACATCCAACTCAGGTGAACGGTGTAGGACTTACAGCAGTTTGCAGATGTGCCTCCCACTTGTTAAGGGACCAAAAGTAATGGGACAGAATAATAATCATAAATCAAACTTTCCCTTCTTAATACTTGGTTGCAAATCCTTTGCAGTCAATCACAGCCTGAAGTCTGGAACGCATAGACATCACCAGACGCTGGGTTTCATCCATGGTGATGCTCTGCCAGGCCTCTACTGCAACTGTCTTCAGTTCCTGCTTGTTCTTGGGCATTTTCCCTTCAGTTTTGTCTTCAGCAATTGAAATGCATACTCAATGGGATTCAGGTCAGGTGATTGACTTGGCCATTGCATAACATTTCACTTCTGTCCCTTCAAAAACTCTTTGGTTGCTTTTGCATTATGCTTTGGGTCATTGTCCATCTGCACTGTGAAGCGCCGTCCAATGAGTTCTGCAGCATTTGGCTGAATGTGAGCAGATAATATTGCCCGAAACACTTCAGAATTCATCCTGCTGCTTTTGTCAGCAGTCACATCATCAATAAATACCAGAGAACCAGTTCCATTGGCAGCCATACATGCCCACGCCATGACACTACCACCACCATGCTTCACTGATGAGGTGGCATGTTTAGGATCATGAGCAGTTCCTTTCCTTCTCCATACTCTTCTCTTCCCATCCCTCTGGTACAAGTTGATCTTGGTCTCATCTGTCCACAGGATCTTGTTCCAGAACTGTGAAGGCTTTGTTAGGTGTTGTTTGGCAAACTCTAATCTGGCCTTCCTGTTTTTGAGGCTCACCAATGGTTTACATCTTGTGGTGAACCCTCTGTTTTCACTCTGGTGAAGTCTTCTCTTGATTGTTGACTTTGACACACATACACCTACCTCCTGGAGAGTGTTCTTGATCTGGCCAACTGTTGTGAAGGGTTTTTTCTTCACCAGGGAAAGAATTCTTCGGTCATCCACCACAGTTGTTTTCCGTGGTCTCCCAGGTCTTTTGGTGTTGCTGAGCTCACCGGTGCGTTCCTTCTTTTTGAGAATGTTCCAAACAGTTGTTTTGGCCACGCCTAATGTTCTTGCTATCTCTCTGATGGGTTTGTTTTGTTTCTTCAGCCTAATGATGGCTTGCTTCACTGATAGTGACAGGTCTTTGTATCTCATCTTGAGAGTTGACAGCAACAGATTCCAAATGCAAATAGCACACTTGAAATGAACTCTGGGCCTTTTATCTGCACATTGTAATTGGGGTAATGAGAGAATATCACACACCTGGCCATGGAACAGCTGAGAAGCCAATTGTCCATTACTTTTGGTCCCTTAACAAGTGGGAGGCACATCTGCAAACTGCTGTAAGTCCTACACCGTTCACCTGAGTTGGATGTACATACCCTCAAATTAAAGCTGACAGTCTGCAGTTAAAGCACATTGTGTTTGTTTCATCCCAACTCCATTGTGGTGGTGTATAGAGCCAAAGATGTTAGAATTGTGTCGACGTCCCAATATTTCTGGACCTGACTGTATATATATATAATGCGAAATACTCTTCCAATCACAAACTTTCTCTCACTTCTAATGCCCAGTGCTCAGCTTAGCATAATCACATTCCTCATGGAAGGCCAGCACTCCAGGGTCTTCATATAAAACCCTGATGTGGGAGTTGGACTTGGGGGGGGGCTCTTTTTGTTATAAATACTTATGTTGTGTTTTATGGTTCATGAGTCCTGATGAAAACTCAGTGGAAATGAGCTGAAACCATTGTTGCTGTTTTTATTGATCCAAATAAAGTCTTGGGGCCACATTACACTCTTGGTGCTAACGTTAACACTCTCCTGTGTGAGCATTAACGTGAGCCGTGGTGGCTACCGTATATTACAATCCATATGCTAACGGGTTAAGTAACCCGTTAGCGTTTGGTACCTTGCGCTTTTCAGTGCGAGGTTACTGTACTTTGCGCTCCCTATACTCAACATGGGGAGCACAAAGTGTTAATCAGCGTTAGGATTACAAAGTCCTAACGCTGATTAACGTCCAGCTCTGGTTAGCAAAAAGTTAACCACAGCCTGGACCTGGTGCTAACGGATTCCACTGGTGCAGAATCTGTTAGCACCAGCAGAATTCCCCCCAAAAAAAATCAGATACTCACCTAGTATCCTGTGGCAAGGACCGCGGCTCCGTCCACCTCCTCTGTTGCCGGGAAAAGAGGGAGAGACTGGGGCCAAAAGTCCCCCAGTCTCTCCCTGCAGATCACTGTGACCGGCACAGGGGAAACTCAATGGAGTCCTATGGACTCTGTCGAGTGGATACTCGCGGCGGCGCTTAGCGCTGCCGTTTGCATCCCGGGGTGTAGCGCCCGCTAACAATGCAGGCAGCTTTTTAAGCGTCTGCATTGTAATCTCACGTTACAACCGGTACGCTAGGGAGAAAACTGAGGGCACATTTTTTTCTCCCTTGCGTTCCCGTTTTAGCGTTGAGAATGTAACCCTTGATGTTTTATATGAAGACTCTGGAGTGTTGGCCTTTGATGAGGAATATATATATATATATTGAAATCAGCTGTAATCTTCATGCTAGATTGTACGTGTGGCCTTTGAATGGTGACATAAGGTTTCATAGTGCTTTGTTATTTTTAGTACATTCATAATATATGCATGTTTAAATATAAATAATTTATCACATAGTAGAAAGTCATTGGGCCTCTGAATGCACCGTGTCCTGTTTAATCATAATGGCAACTGGCAGTAAAAGTAGTGTCAGAATAAATAGTAGCTTGAGAGTGGATTTTGTTAGGTTTCGGTGGCAATCAAATCAAGTGACTGAGTATCGTAATAGTATGCATTATGCACGACACAGTGTATTAGAGGCCTAGATATAGCTTTTTAAATGATTATAAGTCAACAGCTTCTTCTTCCTATGCTCTTGATCAATAATAGGGGCCATATTACAAAGCTGGTGCTAATTTAACCAGAGCTGTTGTAAACTTACCAGAGCCATTATAGCCTATGGAGGTTTTGGGCCCTATTACAATCTTCGCGCAATTTCGTCCGCACAGCGAAATTTTTTTTGCGCACAGCAAAATTCGTTATCGCACGAAAATTAACGTGGTATTACGATCCGAGCGCATTTTTTCATCCGTCACGAATTTTCACGTGCAAAAACGACGCACAAAACCGTGCGCGCATTAACGTTGCTAGCAGAAATCGGTGGGCAGACTGTTTTTTCACGGGATTCAGCCAATCGGAATTAAGAACCACCATTTTCTAAAGTCAATCTGTGTATATGTGCTGCAGCAAAAAAAATAAATAAACAATTTATTAATTTTATTGTTTGGGTATGTGTAGAATGTGTAACTGTACTGTGCTGTATTTTTTTTCTTTCGTGCTGGTGTATTTCGTTTCGGGTCAGAACGATCAAATGTACAGTTACCACCTGCTTTTCAAAGACGTTAAAAAAATTGGCGCAAACGTCGTTCGTACAAAGTTGGGCGAAGATTGTAATACCCTCTGCGTACCAGCGCACGAACGCATTTGCGCTGACAATGTGAAGTATAGGATGTGCGCACAAATTTTTGTTTGCGCAGGGTCACTCGTGGTAGACGATAACACGTATCGTTTGCGCGAACGTCGTAATACGACGTTCAGCGCGAATGGTTTAGCCCCTCGCGCAAATGCGTGTTTGCGTGCGTGCAAAAAAATGCGCGAGGAATGTAATAGGGCCCTTTAAGTTTACAACAGCTCTGGTTAAGTTAGCACCAACTACAGTATGTAATATTGCCTTAGTCTATGGGATTGTTAAGTTTACAACAGCTTTGTAATACTGCCTAGAAATTTTACACTGATTGCCAAATACACATAAATATATTGAATAATCTGTTTAATCTTGATTTAAACTAAAATGTTCTTATTTTTCATTCCATGTATGATATATTGATTCTATACTTTATGATTAATTCAGTATTTTGAAATGCTAATATAAAACAAACTAGTTTAATGATGGAGACAGCTTAAAGATAAAAGAAACCTCTGAGCTATATAACGTGAAAATAGGAGATATCGGAAAAATTTAGCATGAGTGATGAGGATAGATAGACAGACAGACAGACAACTAGAGAGATAAATGGAGGGAGAGATAGTGCCTCCACATTATTCATTGATACAGAAAATGTGCAAGCCTTAATAATAAACGTCATTGGTGATATTAAACCTTTCAATACCAGCTGGGTGGAGTAGAGGTAACATCGCTGCTCTGCGTGGAGAGAGCCTGTGGAGACACAGGTTCGATCCCGGCAAGAGCACCTCTCCAGTAAGTGTCCTTGGGCAAGAACCCTATCTAACGGTACATACTCACCACCCAGGACATACTTGAAAAGGAGAGAAATCTCAATGTATCCTTCCTGGTAAAATACTTTCTGAAGAAAAAAATACCAAGTAATTTTCCATAAAAAACACCAAATCGCTTTCCATTACCCCAAAATTAAATACGTACAGTAGCTTGTCTACAGCACATTTTCACTGTCAGTAAACTCTGACAGGCAAAGAGTTCCCCCTGCTGGCCAATAAGCGCTACTACATGTGCATTACACCTTGAAGGAAAAACAAATCCAAATGTTTTTCAAACTGTTTCAACACATCAGCTGTCATGTCAGGTGTGTTTAAATGTTTAGGACACATTCTTAAACTTAATTGAAATTAATTTAATTTGCCATAAAGTAAATTATTATTTTTTGCTCCAGAATAAGACCAGATCAAGTACAGTCGATCTTGGGCTCCTGCAGGAACATTCGACAACTGAGTATACTCAGTCCTGGCAGTGAATGGGGTTAATAATTACTGAATATTCCTGTACAGCTGCATGGAAATGCACTCATTCATTTTAAAAAGTTAAATCTGTCTCTGATTTCACTGCAAAAAAAGACACGAAGTTGGACAAAAGAATAGATATAGATGGATAGCTTTTTTTATTTTAGTGCTATATTCTGTGTTTAAGAACATCAGCCGACCCGACACATTAAGCAGGAATTGTAGGGAATCATTTAACCCTTCATGCCCTAGCGTACAATGCACAGTTTTGTTGTTGTTTTTTTTTTTCAAGAACGCGAGGATTTAGAAAGCATTTCTCCTGCTATTGTTAATGTCACTTGCCATGGTTAGAAGATTACATATTTCCAAATTGCTAAAGACATCTGTAAAATTTCATTCTGACACTACCAGCTATTATCTCACCAAATAAAACATCTATTCAGGTTTACATCTCACGAACTAAACTTTGCAGATAACATGCTATTCTTCTTCTAACAATGTACTGTATAATCTTATTTGTTGGTTTATAACATTGAGTTGTGCTGCCTTAAAACACTGTTTGATAAGGATGCAGGAGGAAACACCCAAATTATTACAAGAAAAAAGTAAACTACACAACACCAAACAATCTCCTTGTATTCTTCTAACCCTAAAATATAGAAATCTTAACCTTTTTAAATACATGAATCTTTTAATGTTTGTGTTATTTACAACATGTTTAATTATGTAAGGTTAAGTAAGTAAGTAACAGGGTTATTCAAAGAGGTCCGAATGGCTGCTGAAAGGGAACCGAACGCTGAAAATTAGCGTTCGGTTACCTTTCCTGGCCATTCGGCTATCCAGAGAGCAGGCAATTCGCCAAATCCTGGCGAATTGTCTGCACATACGGTGCCTGTTCGGTGCTTGTTTGAGGACAGTGAAATCCCCATAGAGAAGCAGCGCTTCAGCTATTCAGAGAGCAAAACCCAGAAGTGAAAACTTGCCGAATTGGCCATTCGGTGGCTTCATGCGGCAGGTTTATTCAGGCGAATCCCATAGGTTTCAATGTTGAAAATATTCCCGTTTTAATTCAATATCTAATAAACCGTTGATTATAATATTCTGCAGTAAAAAGTCTCTTTATTTATAGATTTTCTTTGGGATATTTTAAGCATTTTTCAGGATTTTTTTACCAAAAAATGTTTTCCGATTTTTTTGTTTTAGTTTTTATAAATCGTTTTTTCTTTTTTCTGTAACAGCCCTTATTTATTATCATTCCTTGGACCTCGTATGGAAATTTCAGACATTTTCGCTCAGTAGTTTCTTTGAAAACAGCATGTGATGTCTTCAGCCCCCGCAATGCTTCTTGGGGGGTCAGGCCGCCCGGTGGCATCGCTGGCTGGCCGCTTGCCAGTACTTGGAGCTGGCAGATTGGCATCGGAGGGGGCGGGGCTTAGCATAATTACAAGGAGCCACCAGCCTTTAAAGCAGGGTGAGAGGATCTGCTCCTTGGCCTGACGTGGAGTAAAGTGGAGTAGAGTTCCTGCATTGCTTGGCTGCTATCTTGCATTTCTCTGTTATTGATTACCTGTTGCTGACCTGCTTTTTTTGCGAGGACCCTGTTTACGTTTGGACCCGGCTATCCCTGTTGACCATTCTCTTGATATCTCCTATTGTACTTTTGCCAGAGCAATTTGGTTTTCATGTTTATTTAACTGGTTGTGAGTCCTAATCCCAAGGTGTCCAGTTGTGTCTGTCAGTTCTATAAACCTATATCTTTGCTCATATTGTCTTGGTGTATTTTCCTCCTGCTTGCAGCCTTAAACTCCAAGTTTATTGTGTGACTGCCCTGCAGGCTGCGCGGCCCATCTATCTCGCAAGTATCCGTGTGTTCCTCGTTTCTAGATCAGAGTCCTGTCTGTGTATTCCTAGTTTCTAGATTGAAATTCTGTCCTGCTTCTTGCTGAATATATCCTCTGTCTAGTATCTGTGTACTTCTAGTGTCAAGTTTCTAGTCCTGTCCTGTTTGTTGCTTCTGGGTTTTCCTAGTTTCTAAATTGAAGTTCTGTCCTGCTTTTTGTTTACTATATTATCTGAGAATTCCTAGTCGCTCGCTATACAGAATCCAATCTCTGATTGTAGGCCTGCCCTCCAGGTTATTGAACTATGTATGTTCCCCCTCTGTATAGCTGAGATAATACAGAATCCAGTCATTGACTGAAGGCCTGCCCTGCAGGCTACCAAACTGAGTTCCTACTCTGTATTGTTCTAAACATAGGTAAAGGTGTTTCCTCAGTTTTGTGTTTCAGGTATCATTGACCATATGATATTCAGCAATCTGAAAACATATCTCATCCATGTTGTTCGTGTATCATGTTATGTTTATGTCTTGAGTCTTTGTATCAGTGCACAGAGAGTTCATATGCTTTCACTCCACGAGCTCTTGGTCTTGAAACCATTTGTCGCTGAGTTGGTAATCAGGATTTTGTAGTACCTCCCTGGTCTGGGAATCAAGGTATTACAGCCTTTCTTGCTGTCTGTGTTTTAGTAATCTGTACAAAAGAATCCAAATAACGCTACTTCAGGGTAGCGCCGTAGCGCACTGTCACACAGCGTTTCACTTTTCAAACATTCAAGCAAACGCTTTTTTTTTTTTTTTAATCCATTCGTCTGCGGTGTCGGGTTTTTCCGGCAGCTGCACTGTGTGTGATCGGCTCCTGCTCGGGTGTTTCCGGCGTTTTCGGCGGGTTAATCCAGATGTTTTTACTGGTTTCGGTGTGCATTTGCCTGGGTTTTGTGGTGAGTTTTCGGCGGGTTTGCTGCTACTTTTCCCTGCATTATAACGGCCCTGTGGTGCTTGCTAAATACAACACGGGGTCGCTGAAATGGGATCTCCAAATCAATCCGAATCGAAGAGAACAAAAAGTCACCGAACGTGCGGTGACTTTTCGATTCTCTATGAATAACCCTGTATGTGTTTAGAAACAACACATAATAAGCAACAGAGCAAGGATAGAAATTTTATATTCAGAGCAGTCTAAGTATAGATAATAAGGCATATTATTGCTCGACTGAGCTACTAAAGAACCAAGAAATGTCCTGTTCTGCTTTAGATTACAATACTGGACAGACTGGTGTCAGTGCTTGATTTTATGGTGGGAAAATCACTGCAGATATTTTCTTTCTGTCTGATCCTGGAATTTATAATACATGACTATGACGATTTTGCACAGAGCTGTCAAACTCACGGCACCCCAGATGTTGATGCCTAAAATTCCCAGAATTCCTTCAGTGGCATAGATGGCCAGAGAATGGAGTGAGTTGTCGTTCAGAACATCTGATTTAGCGTGTTACTGCTTCCCTATTTACAGAGCATTTTTTGAACTTGGCTTTAAGCAACTAAAGGTCCATGACTTGCATGAGAATTGTTATACCTTGGTTGTTCAGTCTTTCGACAACTGGAACAAGTCTGCTCAAAAGTGCATGTACATCCTATGTCTTTGTTGGGACTCACCTGTCATCCCACCATCCATCTGCTAGTTGGTGTACTGTGCTGCTGTTTCCCACAGCACTTGATGGGCTGGAACCAGCATCCATGTTTTCTTGCCACGGTCCTCCCCCTCTGGACACAAAACCACGGATTTAACTTTGACCAAGGCTCACGTGAAGAGGTGGAGCAGCATCTGGTGTTCTGCCAAGTGAGGGGCGTGCCCCAGGCAGACCTTGGACAACAGCGGTCAGGGCCTTCAGTAAGGAGCCGTGGCAGGGAGATGCCAGAAGTGGGGGAGGTGGTCCCATGGCTCACACTTCCCACATACCCTTCCATGGCAAGTGAAGGCAGAGCAAGTGGTTGGGGCCAGGGTGTGTTGGCCATGCCTTCCTATTTACACCTAATTCTTTGTGGTTGCCTGTAGTAGCCCTATCCAGTGTCCAGTTTATCGTCTAATTAACGTATTATCGTATCTTGAGTCCAGGGATCATGTCCAGGGGGAACTTGAGGGAACTCAGTGCCTCCACCATTTTTGCAGCAGGAACTCAGTTCCCATTGGTCCCACACACTGTAAAGCTTGTATTCAGTTGTTCAATCATATATTTCTCTGCTAAGTCACAATAAATGTAGGATTTATGATATATTTTTGCTAAAATCCACAGATATACATAAATACATCAGATTTAAAGGTGTGTTTATGTTAAGTGCTAAGTGAGGGACAGAATCTTGGTGAGTTCTTGCACTTTTTTTTAGGACTTGGCCCCTGATCTTGATCCTTGGTTATTGTGACATCTGAAGGGTCTCAGGGGGTCCACTGACTGGCCAAGTGCCAGGGGCTCCGGCGGTCCCCATCGTTCCTGTGGCTGGCCAGGGGTGGGGCACGGCGTGATGACGCGGAGCCGCCGGCCTTTAGTAAAGAGCGCACGCTCTAAGTCATTGCCTTGACGTGGAGTCATTTTCCCGCATCGCTGAGTGTTTCGTGTATTCGATTCACTGATTCTCTATTTCATTGATTCATTCACTCTGTTGCCGATTCTGATTGTCTGAGGACCCTCTCTGTTGCTGACTGATTAGTGACGATTCTATATCTTACACAGCCTGTATGTATGGTTTACCCCAGAGCAGCCTCAGAACGATTGCTGATCCTGCCACACGCTGACTCAGAATATATATATATACAACCCTGCTTGTATACGAACCCTCTCTGTTGCCGATTCAGTCTGTATGAGTACCCCCTCTGTTGCCAACCCTGCTTGTACATGAACCCTCTCTGTTGCCGACCCGGATTGTGAAATTGACAAAGTTGTTTCTGACTTGTGTTATATAACCAACCAGTACAGGTCTAACGCAGGTTATTCCTCATCTGACAACGAGGTTAACCCTTTCCGCCGCAGTGTATGTCACTTCGGACACCTACTGCCAAAACCTCAAAGTTATACTCATTGTTACTCGTGTGTTTGTTTTTTGTACGGATCGTCAATAAAACTCTTTTTGCGTCTGGACGTTATGTAGGCTGGACATTAGCAGTGTCTGACATCTCCTAATCACGCAAACATGCCGCTATGCCGCAGCTGCGCACTCAGTACGTCAGTACTAGCGGTTCAGCGTTCTCAGAAAAATGCGTTCAAATTCCACTTGCGTTGCACGGCCGGACTTTTGTGCGGCCGTACATCGTATATTGGCCGTCATTGCCTGTCATCTGCTGCTAGTGCGGCCGTAATTATGTGCGCCAGAACGCACGTTAAAAGTGCGCTGGTCTGACCCCAGCCTTAAGTAATCACTAATGGGTATATCTGACCAATAGAAGCTGGCTGATTTGTTAATTGCGTGGCAAAAAATGGTATGTGTAGCTTGTGTAGCTTGTTTGTGAAGCATGTGACAGTTTTACTTGTATCCACTTTTTACTAGATCTTCTATTCATTTCCTTTATTGTATAAAGCCTATTATTCCATTATTACATACCCGGGACTGAGAAACACCGGGATTAGTGATCGTAATCATAATTTATTTGCGTCCTTTCCGTTGACTTTTCTTGTGGTATGGTGGAGATGTTTTTCATTGAGATTGCATGATGTAGCGTGTCGAGCCAGGTTCTATACAAGAGTTAATACAAGACGTGGTCTGGTTTGCCTCTTCCGGATTGAGGACTGAGAGGGGGAAACTAGTGTTGTCATTAAATAGAGATAGAAAATCACGAACAGGAGACAAGGCGATACTGAGAGTCTGTTATAAATATTCAAGCATCCCGAATAAATCAGAACTTGTTTTTGAATGTTTACAGCAATTATTATCGATGTTTACATATGCTCTGAGACTGAATATGGAAAGCATACATTTTGCCATTGATTAGCATTCACGTAACGGCGCTATAGACACAATTAATCTTCTTAAGTCTGACTTATAGATTCCCAAGTGTGCCTGGAATTTGACCATCGATCGCCTTGCTTTGAAGGACAGGGAAAGTTAAGGGACTGCATTTTTTCTTTTTAACATATTCGAACTGAATTGAAATATTGCTGTGTGATATTTTAAAAGAATATACATATATAAAATCTAAATATATATATATATTTTTAAACAAACTTTAATTGATGTGAAACAAGAAGGATAAATATAAACTTACATTTATTGAATATCCTGTGCTTAATTATGTCTTTTGTGAACTAAATCAAATTTAATTTAATGGCAAAGCTTAAAAATAAATATTTTTTATTATATTGCTTTAAGCATCAGTCCAGCTAAACTAAGGGCTTAGGTGTGACTGTTAATCTATCGAAAACAAGCAAATACAGTTACATGCTGCACCTTATGATTAATCATCTATACATGACCAGGAATTCAGCCCTAATACATTTCTTCATTAAAATCGCAATATCTGCATATCCTCGCCTTTGCACGTGTGGAATCGTGTGGTGATATAGCACAGAATCACTGATCGAAGCTTAAGAAAAGGCTTAATCCCTTCCCTGCGGAGGACGTGTGGGGAACATCCTCATTGACCCCTGCTGTATGCGGAGGACGTTCCCCACACGTCTTCCGCTCGGCAGTGGGGCCAGAGAGATACTTACCTCTCTGTTCTGGGTCCCACAGACTTATTTGAAGTCAGATGCCGCTTTTATAGACCCTCCCACCGTAATGTCTCATCCCGTCGTACGCTATGATGCCATTTCCAGACGACCCCCCCAGGCAAAAGCTGGGAGATCGGCTGAAGGGAGGGGGGATTTGTTCGGATCCCTCTCCCTCCTGATCCGGAGGGTCTACAAACAAAATCCAGGCACCGCTTTGTAGGGCAGTGTCTGCCCTTCAAAGTGTTGCTTGGCTTTATCCCCTTAACTGCCGGACCGCGATCTGGCACCATTCGGCGCCAGATCACGGCCTAGATCCGGTGGGGGCCACCATCTTGGATGGCTGCTCCACCTCCGGGTCCCCCCTCAGCAACAGATGTCAGTTAGCCGGGGAACCCCTAGCTACCCCAAGGAAATCCCCTGGTGGAGATAGGGGGGGTTCAAAGGAACCCCCTATCTCCCGAACGGTATACAGACTCCTCTCCTTATGTTTTTCATGCTTTGCTGACTTTTAGCACAACATTGTCCAAAAGAGCACATGCGGAAGAGGTTTGTTTTTAGGGGGTTTTTTTTTCCCCCCAGTACTATTGCTTCCTTGATTGAAGATATAGGAATACAGATTCCCTCACAGATGTCATTTTATGTCTTGCTATTTTTGCACAAATTTTTCACAAGAACACAAATAGAAAAAGTAATTTTTTAGGAGCACAGCATTTTTTAGAATTATATTTATTTATGTATATCATTTTTACATTATTGTTATAAATATTCATCAAGATCATTGAGACAAGCCACTTGCACTGGTGTGATTTATTTCACCACTATATTTGAAAACGGCACTGATGTTTTTGCGCTCTTGAGTGTGTCGCTTATGTTTAACATTTTAACAACCTCTAAAAGCTGCTAAATGATTCTGCAAATGCAAAATCATTTAACACGCTCCAAACCCCCTCATTAAATCCCATACTCACCTCACATCCAGCAGTGCAGGGGTGCACCTAGGGGGGGCGGGGGCGGGCCGCACTGGGTGACACCACCCCTTAGGGTGACACTCTTAAAAAAATTATTCTTTACTTTTGCAAAGTATTTTACCAGGAAGGATACATTGAGATTTCATTAATTTTCGGGTGACACCACCCCCTAGGATGACACCCTTAAAAAAAATATATATTTATTATTGCAAAGTATTTTACCAGGAGGGATACATTGAGATTTCACTAATTTTCAAGTGTGTCCTGAGTAGGCACTAGGCAAGGCCTAGGCTGGCACTTTTCAGGGGGCGGTAAAAAACCCACCACTGAGGCTAGGGTCAGACTAACGCATTTTTCACGTTGTCCGTGAAAATGTGCGTTCGAAGAATGGACGTATTTTTTCACGGAATACGCAATAGCGGTCATACTATGCGCAGTTTCATCCGTGATTTTGTACGGATCATCAATAAAACACTTCTTGCATCTGGACGTTATGTTGGCCGGACATTAGCAGCGTCTGACGTCTCCAATTCACGCACACACGCCTCTAGCGGACGCAGCGCACTCTGTACGTCAGTACTAGTGGTTTAACGTTCTCGAAAAAATGCGTTCATTTTCCACTTGCGTTGCGCAGCCGGACTTTTGTGCGACCGTACTTCGTATATTGGCCGTCATTGCCCGGCATCTGCTGCTAGCACGGCCGTGATTAAGTGCGCCAGAACGCGCGTTCGCACTGCCTCAGTCTGACCCTAGCCTAAAGGAGTTACTCACAAAGCACCAAAATGGCGCCAACATTTTGGTGTTCTGTTGTTCCCTGCACTTCAGGGAATCACATTTTCCCACCCTGCAGTGAATTCACCATTTACCGCAGGGTCCCCAAAGTGCAGGGAGTCGGCCTACTTAACGAAAATGTCTGGAGTTTACATATAAGGTTCTATGACTGATAATAAAAAGGTCTCTTACAGAAAAAAAAACCCACTATAGGATGGATATGTTGTGAGTTTGCAAAATCACTTAAAAATAACGATTATTCAAAAAGAATCTACACTCGCCCCTTTTTGCACAGCACAGAGGATGCATGAATGATCCACCATCGGCAGATTCATAATATATCATTATTATATGTATACTTCATGTCCTGCCAGAATGCTATAACTAAAAATATTTTTGAAAACCTTAAAAAAATGTGTGTGATTTTTTTTTTTAAAAAAATAAAAATATTTTTACATTTTAAAACTGGGGGGGTGCCAAATATAGGATCCGCCCCGGGTGCCAAATGTTCTAGGTACGCCCCTGCCGCAGTGAAAAGGATGGCCCTATCCACCGCTTCTTCTCACCAGAAGCAGAGTGAGACTGGGAACAAATAGCTCCTAGTCTCCCTCTGCGATTACTCTGCGTGCTGCGCTATTTTGCGAGAGCAAGATCACGCAGGGTTCACGGACCTGAAGTGCAACCCTCCCATGGAGTCCTATGGGCTCCAATAGGTGATACTTGCGGCGCCTCAGTATCGCTGCAGTTAGTGCTGCGTTCCGGGGCGAGGTGCTGAGGTAGCATCTGCCACAGAATGTAACGTTAACAAGGAGGCTCTATTGCTCCAAAGCAAGACATGTATAACCATAATTATATGGTAGCCATTGCAAACTTTAGGCACATTCTTGAAAAGTATTATCTGACATTATCTGCCAGTCAGCAATAAATATTAATAATAAGATAAAAAACGTTTAACGACAAAAAATCCTTTATCAGCCTTTGTGTAACGGAAAATGGTAGTGAAGGAAAAAAAGTCAATAAGCAAATTTTCTTGCAATGGTATCTGCTGTTCAAAGACATTATTGATCATTAGAATTCTAAGCTTAATGAAACAGAAGATTACCTTGGGGCAAATGCATACATTGTGTCTGAGCTATAGTTCCCTGCAGTGCAGCACAATGCTCGAGATTGGTGTGTAGCCATTTCAGGACAAAGCACAGTGAAGCATTTGCCATGCAAATTCAAGATAAACTAAGCTTTCCTCGCCAACCGCTGTTTAGCTCATTCGACTTTACATTTCGAATTTGAGATTTTGCTTCCCTTCTGAGGCCTTTTTTTACCTCTCCACTGGGAGCACTGAAAGGCATGTAACACTAGATGCGTAAAAACAAAATTTGGCATGAGGCCCTATGATGACATGTCGACTGCCAATTATGTTGTGGTGTGGTTTCTTTTCCCCCTAAGCTTTTTATATCTACCTTCAACACCTTTTACAATTATTAAAGGCACGAGAGAGGCATCTCCTAGAGAATTAACTGAGACCTCCAGGGGAACCTTCAGGGAATGCATTTCTGTCCAATAAATAATCATTAAATAATAACATGTAATTTTACCAAACTTGATAAATATCTGTGTTGTGATTGAAAAAAAAGTTTTTTTCACTGACAGAAAATGAGTAAGTGCATTGAAAATGTTTCAGAGTTACCAATTAAACCAGTACACATTATAGGCTCGTGTCAGACGAGCGCACTGATCACGTCCGTGTTGCCGCACATTTGTACGTCCATTATAGCATATAATTATGACCAATGGAGCCCCACACACAAAGTACGTCCGCACGGAACTGCGGACGCATAACGGATGTGGCAAACGGACGCAGGTTAGGCAAGAACATAAATCCGCTAGAACGGACGCACAGAGTGCGCTGCGTCCACAACGTCCGCATAGCTTTGTGTGTGATGAGCGAGGTCAGACGGACTGCATTTTTGACGTCCAGCATTTTGACGGACGAAATGTTTTTCATAATTTATTTTTCCTTCTACATCAGTTAAAGAAAAGGTCAGTCACAAAAACTGACTGTGTAGCCACTACCTTGTTGTCAGTCAGAAAGTACGTCCGTTGTGCACAGTCCGCACAGAATGCGCTCGTCTGACCCTACCCTCAGTGGTAGGCTTGTAGAAATATAATGAGGGCCAGTAGAACAAATCTCCCCAAAAAAACACAAACATACTTATATATATCGCACTCTTTTATTACCAATAGGACTGGTGCATAGCTGTGGCAAAGGTTGATGAAGCATTTTAGTGAACCAATGAATGTGAAATGCTTGTTTATAAATGTCTTTGGACATAGAATAGAGTTCTATGCACACCGGGTGTGGCAGAATTAACATATGTTACATAGTTACATAGTTACATAGGCTGAAAAAAGACATGCGTCCATCGGGTTCAGCCTCTCCCACATCACCTACTGCTGTTGATCCAAAAGAAGGCAAAAAACCCAGTCTGAAATGCTTGCCAATATGCAACATACTGGGAAAAAAATTCCACCTTGACCCCAGAATGGCGTCAGATTTCTCCTTGGATCAAGAAGCTTTTACCCACATATTAAATATTATAACCCTTAATATTATGTGTCTGCAGGAAGTCATCCGGTCTCTTTTTAAAAGTCTGTACAGTCTCTGACCCAACCACCTCAACAGGCAGAGAATTCCACAGCTTTATTGTTCTCACCATAAAATAACCCTTCCTATGCTTTAGGCTGAATTTCCTTTCTTCCAGTCTAAATGGGTGACCTCGTGTCCTGTGTATAGTCCTGTTAATGAATAGGTTATCAGACAATCTTTGATAATGGCCCCGTATATATTTATATAAGGTTATCAGATCCCCTCTAAGGCGCCGTTTCTCTAAACTAAACAGATTTAAGCTTGTTAATCTTTCCTCATAACTTAACCCTTCCATTCCCCTTATTAATTTAGTTGCACGTCTCTGGAATGGAGATCCTATCGTTGCCAGGTTCCATGTGTGGAGAATTCAAAATTTTGAATAGTATGTTTGCTTCAGTAAATTAACATTTTAGTAGCCTATCATGGCAGCTATACATTTTATTGTCCCCAAGAATAGCACAAGTAACAGATCCAATGATTTGGGGCCGGCAAGAGATTTTAGAGAGATTTGATGGCCACTCGCTAGTCTCATCTTGAGCAGGTATGTAAAATAAATACTGATTTGTGAAAAGAAGCAGATTAACTATGAACAAGGGTATGGTTTCACTGTTTGTGTGGGTCTACTGAGTTTTAAGGGCACACCTCAACACATCATCATCTGCCTCTTGCAGCTCATATATATAAATGGAACATATATAAAATTTGTCACACAAATCATTCATATTGATATCAATTGAAACACACATGCTGTACAATGTAACCTTATACAGTTGCCTGTGTCCCATGACTTTCTATAAAAAGCTGTGCTGCAGTCACTGGAAAGATGCGCAGCTGGAAAGACCCCAAGATGGAAAGAGTAGACCTAGTCAGGTAAAACGTAGCCATTTATACCAGACCATGCTCACACTGTTTGCATTTGCGTGATGATGGCATTGTTATGGGTGAATAAGTGTACATTCGGTCTCTGTGAGGAAAGGCCAGTGCCAACCTTTCTCCCTGTCAGACATGTTGCTTTGTATTTATGTGCATACTCACTGTCCTTTCTCTATCCTGCCCCTTGCAAACTTTGGTGCCTACACCCAACTTTCACAACTCTTTGTGTCCAAACTATCATCGCTTCTGCCATGCTCAGCACTGGCTCTTCCTCGCCCAAATGGTATTGCAATGCTTTTTCAAGCTCCCCACATCTCCAGTGATACTTTCACTACCCCTACTGGTTCTATTCTCATGATCTCCTTGTACTCCCCTGTCATCCCTACCTTCACACATCCCTAACCTGGCACTCCACCCTTTCTCCTTCAAACGTTCCAACAGGTGCACCTCTCACATAGATGCCTTACCTCCATCTCCACCCTGGCACCCCTCATAACTTTCTGTGAAATACTTGCCTTGGCACTCGATTCTCATCCACAGCTTTCATGCTGGCATTTTTCTGGAATGCCTGGTGGCCAGTACAGGACTAGACATCACAATGTTCTTATGCTGAGTGCATTCATATTTTTTTGGAAATATCTATATGTGTGTGAGCTCTTACAGCAGTGCGATGGTTTACACTAATCAATTTTTAAAAATATTTGGAAAGAATTTCTATAGACGAATTATCCTTTTTCTTAATATAAACATCAAGATTAATGTTACTTGGATCACAGAGGTTGATCATTTATATGAGAATAAAACGCTTGGGTACTTTATAGCCATTTATATCTCTATAAATCGTCGTTTTAGTCTCACATTTAAAGACCTCTTTGGATTTTGTTGTTTTTGTTTATGTGAGCAGTATATCAGTGAAATACTTTGTGACATTGAACCTGGTTAGTGCCACATTTAAATGGTCCAAAGATCAATGGCTCCATGCGGCATTGCGGAGAAGGTGGCTGATGACATGTTTAGCACCCTGGCAATTTATAAGCTTATAGTGTATTTAACTGAGGTGCCTCCTGAATCAGTATATCCAAAATCTAATCACTAAGGGGAGTGTTGATCTGAAATCCCTACAGACTTGTGAAATGTCCAAAAAAAATGTATCATTGAAGAAATAAACGATTAGTATTTTTTTTATTAAAAAAAGTCGATTGTGCAAAAATATTTATATCAATGGCTTTATTTAAACAGGGAATTATACATTTCTTTCCTAGTGATACCAATATTGCGAGACTGCAATTTTTAAAATGGTAATAGACTTGTGTATCTGGACCTGCTCCCATCATGGTCCTTGATTAATGGAGAATTTCCTGATTAATGCACTTCCTCCATTTGTTTTGCTATATATTACATTTCTGACCACATGATTGGATGAGGTGCACACTAATTATTTATTGATCACTAGTACACATGAACAATTGTTTCCACATTCCCTGAACCCAAATGTGGCAGAGCATGGATAATAATATAAATAAGCAGGAAAAGTAAACACCAATCATTGGCCTAGAATTACTACAAAAATTATGATAGAGCTGTGAGTTCCCACGAGTAAATACATTGAATGTCATGATGCACTGCAGTGGAGCACCAATCACCTCAAGTATAGGAACCCATGTGCTGCCCAAAATGGAGATGGAGTCCAAACCCCAATAATGAAAAATGCAAAGAAAAGCAAATAAAAAACTATGGGCACTATTTCGTAGTTCGTGCAAAAATGGGGACGCTAACAGGGAAAATCTGCGTCTGCGCTGCCCGAGTATCATCTCATGGATTCCATAGGACTCCATGGAGAGTCTCGCTTCCGGGCTGCGAGCCATGTGCAAGATCGCTCGGCACTGCGGAGTGGTCGCAGAAGGAGGCTGTGAACTATTTGTTCCCAGTCTCACTCTGTACGCGGCCAGAAGAAGAGGCAGATCGAGCCACTGTTCTCGCCGTGTTATGATTAGGTGAATATGGGACTTATTGGGGGTGGTAAATAATTTTGTAAAAGCAGAATGTGGTACTTATTTATTGAAACACTAATACTTATTGCGCATCCTATACTTAACATGGGGAGCCAAAGTCCAGTAGGCTCGCAGTAGCTAGTGCAATCACTGATGCGCTGATTTCTTTTTCGGAGTTAGCAACACGAAGGTAATATGGGGGCATGCGATAAAGTCACTTATCCTGATGGTAACGCTTACATATCTGAACACTAACATTAGCGTTCACTAGGGAATAGTGGCCTATATGTCTGCAAAATGATAATAAACACATATAAGAATTATAAGGTGCAGAAAAACATGGAAGACAATACTCAAATGAATCTAAAGTTGAAAATCTGAGATTTAAGGCTACTTAAGTCCCTCTATATATTTATACTAGCTAGATAGGAAACATCCCCGATGCATGACCAAAGTCGTATGGCACAAAGCGGTCGTAAGTGGTTTTGCATTTGTAAAAGGGCACTGAGGTGGTGGAGGGGTCTGTAAGTGGAGCTTTGCTCTGGGCCCATTAACTGTAACATTAAATATGTCCCTTGGCCACATCCTGAGTGAGGTGTGGCCTACCTATGTATTATCTTCATTCCAATCTTACATTACGTAAAGGCGATACTCTTCTCATAACATAGACTGCTGGTATTTGAACATATAATTAGATCAGGGGTCAGCAGCCATGGCCCTCTAGATGTTTTGGAAGTACATCTCCCATTATGCTCAGTCCTCATCAGGTTGGCAAAATTTTTTGGGGAATGTAAATAACCCCATAAGGACCACTGATGTACATAGTACATCCTGGGGAAAATTCCCCTGAAGGACCAAGGACGTAATATGTACATCATGGTCCTTTATCCCCCCTCTCTCCCTATACTCTCCTCCCAGTGCCTGTAGGGGGAATCTGAAAGGGGTGGGTTCCTTTTGACTACTCTTTCTCCCCAACCGCTGCAGCTAGAAAAAAAGAAAGGTACCGCTTGAAAGGGCAGAGTCTGCCCGTTTCAGTGGTGGCTCTCTTTAACCCCTTAGGTGCTGGATCGCAAAGCCTCCGGGTCACCCCCCACACAATGACATCGTAATCGTATGTGCGATGACATCAGTGGGCCAGTTAACCCCCTAGCTGCCAAGTGGGGCTAGGAGGATCGTTTGGATCCTCATAGCTCCCGATCCATGACAGCTAGACACTCATGTTTGGTATCACTGGAAAGGTCTGATCACGGCATACCACACATAACCAGGTTAGGTGTCATAAATAAAAATAGTTTTTTTTATTTTTTGTCTTGGGTAAAATAAAATAGGACTTCAAATCACAATTAAACATGATGAGCATAAAATGGACAAAATTAGCTCAGCACACAGAGGTGAAATGGTTAAATAGTGAAGGGGTTAAATAGAAAAAACATGTAACAATTGGGTATTTCTTATTTCAGGACAAAATTTCAAAACTATTTAACTGGGGTCTTTTTGGTGGTTGTAGATTTTAGGGATTAAAGTTAGAAAAAGAGTGGGGTTTTTTCAATTTTTTCCTTCATATTTCATATTTTTTATAGTAAATTATATGATATGATGGAATTAATGGTATCTTTAGAAAGTCCATTTAATGGTGAGGAAAACAGTATATAATATATGTGGTTTCCATAAATGAGTAAGAGGAAAATTAGACCTAAACACAAACAGCACAGAAACATAAAAACAGCAGTGGGCACTTTCGAACAGATAATGGTAAATTCGCCTGGCCACTATGGGCTTAAAAAACATCTGGAGGGTCAAGGTTACCTGCTTCTGGCTTAGATGAAAGGGCAACTGTTACCATATTAATTCAAAAAATCTCTAGAAGGTCTGAGTCTGGTAGTTAGGATGTAAAGAATAAAGAATCACACGCGACCATGGGACCCGACCGGCTAGGGCACTCACCTTGGCCTATCCGAGGCAACCTCTGACACGGCTCCCCCGATGTTCAGCTCAGCTGTGCGGTGTCTCCCTGGAACTGGCATCACCATCTGCTTGGAGGTGGGCGCAGAGGGTCCGCTTGGTCCTTGCTGGGCCGGGTGCAAACTGGTGTCTGATGTCATCTGGCCGACCGGGGGAACGCAGATTGGCTGCTGCTTGGGCCCGGAGGGAGGGTGGACCTGATGAGGGACTGCACCGGCTCACCTGGGGATCCTGATTGGTCAGGATCCAGGTGGACAGCTAATCGGTGCTGGGGTTCCTGTGGGAGGAGCTTGGCTCACCTCAGCACCTATATATTGTGTGACTGAGCAGTTTCTCTCTGCTTCAGCATTGGTAAGACTCCTATTTGTGACTCCTTTAAGCTTCACTCTATTGTGGATTGGTTCCTGGCTTGATATACAGTTTATCCTGCCATGCCACCTGCCCCAGTTTCCGGCTACATTCTTGACCTATGCTATTGGATTAATCTTCTGTACTGCGATTTCAGCTATAATCGCTCATCGCTGCACCTGCATCCTAACCCCTCGTACGCCACCTGTGCAACCTCCAGCTCTACAGACCGTGGCATAAAGCAACGCATACGACATACTGATATCAACATACATATATATTTATTTATATTTTATCTGGCTGACTAAAAAGATCAAGACATTCCACTTACGCAGAAGGCTTTATCAACATGTCACAGATGCGCACAGCGAAGGAAAGTGAAGGCAGCCAACCAGATATGTTCATTAACAGCTATTCATTGCATAATCCATATCCTGATGTAGACACGTTATTATTAACAGTCGCTAGCAAGGATTGTGATTTTTATTCTTTGACCAAATCAGCCACATCAGATATTCTGGGTTTGCAGGAAGTGAAACAGAAGCGAATAGTACCTGTCGTAGTGTAACCGATTAAGTATAATAGTTGAACTGTCAGTGAAAAGACGTGTAAATAGAAAGACCAACACTTTTATTGAATTAAAGGCATCTAAGGTCAAAAGGGCTTTAAGGAACTTTTTTGTTTACTGGATTCTTTCTTTTTTTGTTCACTGTCTGCATTACTGTCAGAAATTATAGTTTGCTGCCAGCTGTTATGGAATTTCAGTTACATCCAGTATTCTATGATAATATCTAATGTCGCCACCACCTTCTGGGCAGCAGGGGAAACGATGCAGCGGAAAAGTCACAGCATGAAAACATTTCCTCATATTAAGACACTGGTTAAAAAAGGTTTATTTCATGTGAAAAAATAGGACCCTTGCACCATACTAGCGTCATTTTACTGACTTCAGTACGGTTATAAGTCAACACAGCTGTGCCGAACGTGCAAATCACACACCCATGTCTCTTTTCGACATGCAAATCCTTAACCCCACGAAACAAAAGGTTTATAGCGACACACGTGAATGTAACATACGACTAACTTAACCCCTTCACTACCAAGTGCTTTTTAAAAAAAAACTTTGTCAGGAACCAGTGGTTTTTGAAAAATAATTTTTAATTAATTATTCTGTAAGAAATATTTGTGCATATTTCCAATGTATTTCTTACTATAATAACATATTTGGCCAGTAGATGGTGCCATCTACTGCCAAATTGAGTTAAAGCCGTTAGTTGCAGTATATATCACCTGCTGAATGTCTGTTGTCAGGACATTCAGTCAACCGATTTTACACAGTTTAGCCCTTGGGCATTATGCCCAGAGACCTAAAACTTTGGGTGCACCTTCTGCTGCCCAAAAGCAAACAAAATTAGTTTGCGGCAAACGGATTCAATTTGATTTTGGGATGCAGAGCTGCAGATCGAGATATCTCGATATCGGGGCACCGGATGGTGTCTTTGAAGCCGGAGATATCTCGATCTCGGTAGTGAAGGGTTTAAGTAGCAATGGTTTCACAGGCATGAGATTGTGAGAACCTTAGAGAAGCCTATCAGCTCACCTCATTGTCTTCATTGTCCCTTTTCTGCTCTGTATTCCTGCACAGCCCCTGAGCACCCCTCTACTTCACATACTATGGTAGTTACCCTCACCTAAGTGTGTCATCCCTCTACTCTTAGATTGTAACCTCTCAAGCAATACTTTTAATTTGAACTGGGATTGAAAGTGATTGCAGGACTGAATTGCCTCTTACTGCCACTGTGGCCGACGATTTTCCAGGCTGTTATGCTTACTACGGAATAGCTCACATGTTAGGGATACATGTTAGGGATATGGGATACATTGTAGTTTTGAAGTTCCTCTTTGCAACATAGTCGACGTCCACCATGCCCATTACAACCAATGAAGAATCTAGACATTTGTATCCTTTTCCTAATGAAATACTATTTTACGGATGCGTTATGTGCATCCCGTCTTTGCTACTTTGTGTCTATACTTGGGAAGTAGCAGTTCTCCAGAAGGGAACTCCAAATGGACCATGCTGAGAGTCCACCGAGTGCAACCTCAGCTCAGTGTCTGTTAAATATCAAACTCTTTCTGATACAAGAAAACCATAAAAGTCCAAACATATTTATTTCCTGCACTGGTAAAAATAAATAAATATTATACAATTGAATCTTTTTATTTAGGTGTTCGTAGACTGCAATATAAACACGGAAGCTTCATTTAACCCTTTCGCTGCTGAGGCTTTTCACACCTGTGTGCTGAGGTTATTTTTACCGGTTTTGCTCATCATGTTTAACCGCGTTTTGAAGCCTTATTTTAATATATGACCCAGACATATTATATATTGTTCTTTCCGGCAGACTCGGCAGATTCATAATATAACATTATTATATGTATACATCATGTCCTGTCTGTATATTATAACAAAAAATGCAATAATATTTGAATTTTCAATAATTTACAATGTGTAAAGTGTTTTTTTTTCACATTTTAAGATGCGAGCAATTGCGGTTATATTTTGTATGGGGTGCGCTTGTTAAAATAATTAGAAATGGTGACTCGTTACATTTTTTTGGGGGAAAACTACGCTATTTTTAACAAACGCACCGCATACAAAAATTGTTAGTGCAGCATCATTGTTCACATTATAATTGAAATGGGAACAATATTGCTGCATTAACAAACAAAAAAAAAATACTTGTTCATTTTTTAAAAATATTTTTTATTTTTATTTTTTTTGTTTAATTTTTACATGGTCATGTTTGGTATGTTTGGTTGGAAAGGCCGTGCTCTGGCCGATCCAGCAATACCAAACATTAACCCCTAGCTGCTACGGATCGGGAGATAGGGGGTTCCAATGAATTTCCTATCTCCACCATTGGTGGCAGTTAGGGGTTAACTCCTGGACTGGCATCATCGTGCTTTGCACGATGACACCAGTCAGGGGGCATTCCCAGAAGCTTGGCCGACATCCAAGATGTCAGCCAGCTCCGGGAGAGGATCACGATTCGGCGCTTTTCGGCGCCAAATTGTGATCCGACACCCAAGGGGTTAAAGACAGGCATGGTTTGGAAGGGCAGGCTGTGCCTTTCCAAACCATGCCTGCCTTCAGCCGCAGGACCCCGGCGATCGGGAGGGAGGTCCGAAGGTCCCCCCTCCCTTTCAGGCACCTCCTCCGCACTCGTGGGGGGGCGCCTGAAATAGATGTCATTGTGCCACCGTAATGACATCTATCTCCCCCCCTCAGGGTCCCGGAGTGCCGGGCTGACATGCAGATGTCAACCCGCACCAGAGGGGGCCAGCAATCAGCCGGAATCCCAGCTGACTGCTGCCTCCTGTGCTAGGACGCGCTCAGCGCGTCCGTAGCACAGGAGGAACATTTGGCGCATCTTTAGCAGTCAAATTAATCCAAAACGTATTTAATTTTTAAATGAAAAAACAAAATGTGATGATTAAAAAGGTTACAACCAACTAAAATATAATTATTTGATGCCTGGATGTAGCAAATTCAATAAAATTGGGTATAACCCACCACCGAATCCACCTCCCGGCTCTGTTGCCACTTGCCCATACATATTGAGAGCCTTTGGTGCTAGCTAGGTTCTCAAACTTCAGAATCTGAGTTTAGCGGACAGGTTCTGGGCAAAACCAAACCCCGGTACTCAGAGAATTAGGTCTCTGACACTCTTCCCCCTCGAAGATGAGAGAGCAGGGAGGGGGCAGGGAGGAGGCATACCGGTCATTGTGATCACATCATTTAAATTGAGTGGTCACAGTGCCTAGAGTGTTCCTTTAACAACTGTACCACATTACACTAATGAGAGGAGTGCATACTGTGTGTAACCTCTCAGAGACCTATTAGACACCAAGGATGGTTTATTGACTTCAATGAACCCCAATGGATGTTACAGGAATCATTGTAAAGCTTGAGATAGTCCCTTGGATATCGTAAAATGGAATTTATTTGTTGCTATTGGCAGAAGGAAGGCTCTCTGTCCACAAAACACAAATTACATAGAAGTAGTTGTGCATATTACATTATATGCATTGTACCTTAAAAAGGGACTATAATTATTCATAAACTAAGCTATGACACTTTAATTCCAGGAAGAAAGGAAGGCCATACTTAGCTATAGGTGTTATTTGGAGAGCACCGAAATGTCACCAACCCTCTCGTTCTCCTCGCTTTGGGGAATAAAATTCCCCGACGCTGCTGTTAATTCAGCATTCACCACAGGGTCCCCGAAGTGCAGGGAAAAGCTGCCGACCGCATCTGAAAAATCACCAAAAATCCCACCGATACGATCAGAAAAATTTGATCTCAAACTCTGCAGAAAACCCGCCGAACGTACCCAACAATCTGCCGAAAACTCGCCGAACGTACCCACGAACTGCCGCAAACTCGCCGAACATACCCAACGATCTGCCGCAAAACCGACGTACACGTATGAAAAAAGCAGACGATCCACCGAACACAGCACCGACCAGCCGCCGGAAAAAGCCAACAAGTCGACGAGCAGGGTAAAAGAAAAAACAACATTGAAATTCAAAAAATTTCAAGCACTATTAGCAGAAAAACTACTGTACAAAAATGTCTAGAATTTACATATAAGGTCCTATGAATAATAATAAAAAGGTCTGTTACAGAAAAAAATACTATTTAAAAGAAAAAAAAAATCAAATATTTATTTTGCCAAAAAAAATCAAGAAAAAAAACTAAAAAATATCATAAAAAAATAAATAGACTTTTTGCTGCAAATTAAAAGAATAAACGGTTTAATAGATATTTAATAAAAACGGAAATATTTTTCACGTTGAAATCTATGGGATTCGCTGATTATTAAACCTGCCGAATGAAACCACGGAAAAAAAAAGGGAATTTCACTGACATTTCTCTGCTGTTCGGGGTTCGCTATGGGGATTTCACTGTCGTCGCACAGGCACCGTATTTTGCTGGCAATTCACTGAAATTTGCCGAACTTGTTCGCGTTGTGTAGTGGTCACAATATTTGAAACTTTATTTGTCATTGCAGATATACTAACTCACTTTTATGGGTTTTAGACTGGGAGTCAGTATCTAGTAAAATGTTTGTTAAACAAGCAGTAAGAGGATTCCCTTTGGATTCTTGCAAAAATAAGCACGATAAGGCACATACAGTGTAAATAGCAGACGAACGGTACAATTCAAGGAGCGATGTTTATGGAAAAAGCTCTAGCAACATTTTAATCTAGAAAGACCTTCCTCAATCTTTCTGCATCAAAACACATGAGTGCAAACCCTGTATTGTTTATCAATACAGAATGTACAAACACAAACCGGGTTATCCAAAGAGATTCGAAAAGTCACCGCACGTTCGGTGACTTTTCGTTCTCTTCAATTCGGTTTGTGTTGCCGATCCCATTTCGGTGACCCTGCGGTGTATTCAGCAAACACCACAGGGCCCCCGAATTGCAGGGAAAAGCCACCGCAAACCTGACGAAAACTAACCGCAAAACCTGACGAATGCACGCCAAAAACCCTCAAAAACATCTGGATTAACCCGTCGAAGACGCCGGAAAAACCCGAGCAGGAGCCGATCACACGCAACGAAGCCGCCGGAAAAAGCCGAGAAAAAGCCGAGACCGCAGACAGAGGGAGGTGAATAAATTAGCAAAACAGTTTATATGAATGTGAAAGTAAAAAGCTGTTTGCAAAGAAACTACTGAGCGAAAATGTCTGAAATTTACATAGGAGGTCAAGGGAATGATAATAAAGAGGGCTGTTACAGAAAAAATAAGTAAACTTAAAAAAATAATAAAAACAAATCGGACTTTTAAAAGAAAAAAAAAATCCAGAAAAATGCTTAAAGTATCCTAAAAAATCTATAAATAAAGAGACTCTTTACTGCAGAATTTTATAATGAACGGTTTATTAGATATTTAATTAAAACGGGAATATTTTTAACATTGAAGTCTATGGGATTCTCCTGAATAAACTTGCCGACTTAAACCACCGAATGGCAGGGCATTAGGGGAACCTTTCACTGCTGGTTTGTGTTCTCTGAATAGCCGAAGCAGTGCTTCTCTATGGGGATTTCACTTCCCTCGAACAGGCACCGAACAGGCACCGTATGTGCAGGCAATTCGCCAAGATTTGGCAAATTGCCTGCTCTCTGGATAGCCGAATGGCCAGGAAAGGTAACCGACCGCTGATTTTCACTGTTCAGTTACCTTTCTCAAGCAATTCGGAGATCTTTGAATAACCCTGAAAGTATTACAATTTCATGTGTATAGAGGTAAAAAAAGGACCCAAGAGGTTGATGTCTACAATTCCCACGATTCTTTCAATGCAGTAGATCCCCAGGGAATCATGGGAGGTGTAGTTCAGAAGCATCTGGGGGACCGGAGATTGACAGCCCTGACCTAGATAGTCACCCTTTTTCAAACACAACCCTCTTACACAGTGAGTTTGGTCCTTTTCATTTCGCGGCACACTGATAATGAACAAAAAAGGCTCGCCAGCAGTGTATTAAATGTTTATTTTATTATTTCAATTAAATGAGCATTAAGAGGCTGATATTGGCTTCTATTACATTCTTCGTGCAATTTCGTTCGCGCAGCGCAAATTTTTTTCCACGCATTGCGCCCGGCGTCATCACGCGAAACTTAACGGAGTATTCTGATCCGAACACATTTTCTCATCCGTCCGAAAATAACGTTCGTTAAAACGACGCCCAAAATGTAGAGTAATATGCGCGCAGTAAGGCTAGGGTCAGACTAACGCATTTTTCACGTAGTCCGTTAAAAAGTGCGTTCGAACGAATGGACGTATTTTTTCACGGAATACGCAATAGCGGTCATACGATGCGCATTTGCGTCCGTGATTTTGTACGGATCATCAATAAAACCCTTTTTGCGTCTGGACGTTATGTTGGCCGGACATTAGCAGCGTCTGACGTCTCCTAATCATGCACACACGCTGCTATGCGGACGCAACGCACTCTGTACATCAGTACTAGCGGTATCACGTTCTAGAAAAAATGCGTTTGTTTGCCGCTTGCGTTGCGCAGCCGCACTTTTGTGCGGCCGTACTTCGTATATTGCCCGTCATTGGCCGTCATTTGCTGCTACTACGGCCGTGATAAAGTGCGGCTGCACATGCGTTCACACTGCGTTCGTCTGACCCTAGCCTAACGTAGCGCATGCAAACCAGTGTGCGGAATGCTTTTTTCTTGGGATTCAGCCAATCAGAATTAAGAACCTTAATTGACATCAATTTACCTAATTGACTCACTTAAGTTTTTGCGCCTGTCAAAAGTAAATCTGAGTATACATGTTGCAGCAATACAAAAAACACGCACAAATTCACAATTTTATTGTTTGGGTATGTGTAGAATGTGTAACTATACTGTGCTGTATTTTTTTTTCGTGCTGGTGTTTTTCGTTTCGGCCAGAACGTTCAGATTTGCAGTTACCACAGCTGTTAAAAGACGTTAAAATTATTCGCGCAAACGTCATTCGTAAAAAGATGCGCATCGATTGTAATACCATCCTCATACCAGCGCACGAACGCATTTGCGCTCACAATGTTAAGTATAGGATGCGCACAGTTCATCACGCTCGCGCAGGTCCATCCGCGTGAAACGATAACACGCATCGTTTGTGCGAACTTTGTAATCCGACGTTCTGCGCAAAGGATTTTGCCCCTCACGCAAACGAAAATGCGCTAGGAATGTAATAGGGGCCATTGTTTTTAAAGTTCTGTTCAGCTATACATCTCTTCCATTGTCCCCCGTACTCACACCTCATTGAGCCACTGCACAGTAAATTCCCACGGCACGCCTGAGGACTATTTTCGACTCACCAATCTGTCATGACATGGGTTGAAAGTCATTTCTCTAACATGTACTACCAGAGCCATTGCCTGTTTGAGTCACAGTATAGTTGACATCTGGCCAACTGCCATGAGCAGTAGTTTTACAGAAGATAAGGATTTGGACATTTAATATGTATATGTATATATGTGTATCTGTGTAAAATGGTTAAAATTCCGGTGGTTGCATAGATACAATTAGCTGATGTGTGTAACAAACTCTCAGCTTCATCTTAATAGACGTCTGACTTTGCTTAGTGGTGCAGTGTACAATACAAATTATTGCTAAATATACACTATATTGCCAAAAGTATTCGCTCACCTGCCTTGACTCACATATGAATTTAAGTGACCTCCCATTCCTAATCCATAGTGTTCAATAAGACATTGGTCCACCCTTTGCAGCTATAACAGCTTCAACTCTTCTGGGAAGGCTGTCCACAAGGTTTAGGAGTGTGTTTATGGGAATTTTTGACCATTCTTCCAGAAGCGCATTTGTGAGGTCACACACTGATGTTGGATGAGAAGGCCTGGCTCTCAGTCTCTGCTCTAATTCATCCCAAAGCTGTTCTATCGGGTTGAGGTCAGGACTCTGTGCAGGCCAGTCAAGTTCATCCACACCAGACTCAGTTATCCATGTCTTTATGGACCTTGCTTTGTGCACCGGACCTTGTGCTTTAGCACAAAATATTGCTGAACCTAGACCTGACGTCTGACTGAAGCAACCCCAGATCATATCAGGCTTGTTAGGACGGAGGTGACTTTGTTTGGCCAGACAGTGTATATTTGCCGACAATCAATGAGAGCATGAACAGTGTTTTAAATTTAGCTAAAGATATACAGTATAACATTTTACTTTAGATTTTCTCAAAATCAATTTGGGTTGGATTGTAGAATATATACAAATGTAGAGTAATTAATTCTGATCCCAATTAATCTTTTTCTGCATCACTATGCATTAAAAGACCTGGTGGTAGGGCTACTGACTTGATGTACAAAATGTAAGATAGAAGCAAGAGAAGTAGAAAAGAGGTTGTGGAAGAGTGTGTATATACAGTATATATATATATATATATATATATGTGGAGGCTTTTTGTCTCACTTTTAGTCCTTCACCACAACCCTTATAGACACTTATATATATATATATATATATATACTATTCCTTCATTTTTTTTAATTGTATAAAAGTTAACCTGTTTCCCTTTGGTAAAAATCCTTATAGTGTGCTGGCAGGATCAAAGCATCTTGCTCGCCCACCTGTTACGTCCTTATTTATGCTTTTAAGACGGTTTCGTCTTTTGTTCGTGATGAAGAGCATGAAAATTGATAGTATTTATTTACAGTCATTAAGTTATAAATGTGCACCCCCTAATATATAATCTCATTACTGAAAATAGAAGGTTACGTATATGAAAAACTTGATGTGGTATACAGCTCAGACACTTATGACACCTACATGTGGCCTTTGGAGGAATGCTAATTAGAATTGTTCTTACTAATGAAAGAGCTTGAAAATTCAGATCACTAACATCCTGTCAAGAGGTACATAGGGATAGAAAAGGTGGCTTTCATAAAATATGTGTCCCTTCTCTTTAAAACAACGTGATAATGGATGATTTTAGGAGACAAAGAACCAAAAATGGTAAATTATAGACACATTGAATCGGTGCTAAAAGCACGTAAATATAAATGTAACGCTCTGCTAATAAAGAGATACAATGTTGCAATGATGCCTACCCATACGGAACAGAACAGATGTGTTTCACACTTACATGATAACAATAATATACTGGATATGCGTGTCATGTCCGATTATTATAGATAGGCCTTCTTGCAAGATTGTATCTTGACTTCTAAAAGTCACATGAATCAGGTAGAAGCCAACCACCTAACTCCGCAACAAGACATCCAACCGATCCAATAACTGTCCTCACCTCATCCTGCATTAACATCTCATCACTGCAGTCCTCCCCTCCTGTTTCTCACTCCCTAACCCATCTTGAGTGTACGTTCCCACGGGAATATGGCTCTCATGTCCTCCTGTATCTGTTGGTGGAATGTGTTGGCGCATAACAAATAATTATAATAATAATAATAAACTTTCCCTTGCATAGAATCTCCATAATATCTATCTGATTAAAGGGCCACTACCACCAAAAAATGTAGCGCACTATTACATTTTTCACGCAAAAATGCACAGTAAACTCATGAATTTTTGTGCGAAGCGTCAAACATTAACGCGTGTAAATCAACGCTGGTATTACAATCCTCGTGCATTTTTTCATCCATCAAAAAATAACACACGTAAAAAGGACGCGCAAATACGCACGCGCAGTAACGTTGCGCGCAGAAATCAGTGTGCGGACTGTTTTTTCATGCGATTCAGCCAATCAGAATTAAGAACCTTAATTGTCTCGCGTTAAGTAACATCAGGAAGCATTATTTTACTGAGAGGGTGGTGGATACATGGAACAGCCTTCCAGTTGAAGTGGTAGAGGCCAAAACAGTAATTGAATTTAAGCAAGCATGGGATAGGCATAAGGCTATCCTAAACAAAAGATAAATCCAGGTAAAGTATCCATGTAATTGGGCAGACTAGATGGGCCGAAAGGTTCTTATCTGCCGACATTTTTCTATGTTTCTACGTTTCTAAGTTTTCGCGCCTGTCAAAATTAATCTCCGATATACAGTATATGCTGTATCAAAAAAACCAAAACACGCACAACTTCTCCATTTTATTGTTTGGGTATGTGTAGAATGTGTAACTATACTGTGCTGTGTTTTTTTTTTTTTTGGGCTGGTGTATTTGGTTTCAGCCAGGACGTTCAGATTTGGCATTAACACCAGCTTTTAAAAGACGTTAAAATTATGCGCGCAACGCTGTGCGTTAAATTTTGCGCATAGATTGTAATACCATCCCCGTACCAGCGCACAAACGCATTTGCGCTCACCATGTTAAGTATAGGACGCGTGCAGTACATTACGCTCGCGCAGGATTCACGCAGGTCCACCCGGGGTAGACGTTAACGCGCATTTTTTGCGCGGACATTGTAATACGACATTCAGCGCAAAGGGTTTTGCCCCTTGCGTTAATGCGTTTTTGCGCGAGAGCAAACGTTTGCGCAAAGAATGTAATAGGGCCCGTAATGTCCTTATTGTGTTTATTTTATGTTGCTGATATTTTAAATGAGCTTTGTTTTTCTCGTGTATGTTTAATTAAGAAAATATTTTAATCTGTCACTGGGTGCATCCATTGTGAAAGCTTTTGTTTCGTAAACTGCAACCCGCAAAGTATCTTTCCATCACTAGCTCCACGCTGTGGGGCAATGGCCATAGAATAGAGTCTATGGGTCAATCACTGACTCACATCATTGTATTGTGTGGGATTTATTTAAAGAACATAACCGGGGGATAGATTAGATGTTTCATGCCTTATCTCATTCAGCTGCCAGCTCTTATCTTGAGTAGCCTGGATCACAATACACACCCTGCTGCCTTATCTAAACATTCCCTCCTCTACCTCATTAACTGTTAAATGCTATATAAGATCAAGCACAGCCACAAAGTAAAACATTTGCACAGATTTTGGTAAATGTTGCATTATGGGAAAAATCCACAAAATTTAAAGATAAATAAATGTATATTTCCATTTACATGCAATGACTTCAGAAAAAGAAAAAAACAGCAGCGTGTGTTTTATAAAGTGGTTTTATTTGTAATGCACAGGTAATCTAGTTACTGTACAGCTTTATGGAAGTGGTAGTGTTTGTTTAAAGGTATACTAAAGGGTTAAAACAGGAGGGGTAGGAAGCAAAGGCTTAAACAATAAGACCTCCAGATTCCCTTCTCACTCTCCCACCCCTGTTTTAACCCTTTAGTTTCCTTTATTAACTCAGCTGAATCCAGCACTGTCCTCACTCTGATCTTTACAGGATGTGACATGTTTCCATCTCAGCATGTCATGTCACCACAGGTGGGCTGGGCATTCCAGCCAATCCAGTGGCTCTTAGTGCAGGAACACATTGACACCATTGGATGGGGGTCTGGTTCCTAATAATCTAATAATTCTATACAGTAATTTGGGTACAGTAACCTAAATGTTGGTTTTATAAATGAGACGTTTAGTTTATCAATATATCCTTTAAGAAATAACCACGTAACTTTAAGTTGTCTCTAACGATGATGCAAAAGGTTTACAATTACAGGAGTCAAAGCATTTAATAGCTAAGAATGTACAAGAAAAAGAGTCTTCCAGCTCTAGAACCGACCCACTCAAGTCAATTAGTGTGCACATTTTTAATATTGAGTTCTGCTCTAGGGATTTTCAACATTGCCCCCAGCAATTGTGTCCTGTGTTAAAATGATTACAAGTAGCAGATGTTATCACACTTGGTGGTGGGAATGTCAATTACGTTTTTAAATTCTGGCTCTGGAAAAGGGATGGCAAAACAAAACTGAAAAAACATATTTTAGTCCAGTTGTTAAATCAGGCATGCACACAATATAGTCAGCTTAAAATAGATTTTCTCTTAACCCCTTCGCTGCCTAGTGATTTTCCAAAAATCCACTGTCAGGAACCAGTGGATTTTTGGAAAATCATTCTTAATTAATTATACACTAAGAAATATTTGGGAATATTCCCATTGTATTTCTTACTGTAGTCATCTATTTGGCAGCCAGGTGGCGCCATCTACTGGCCAAATACAGTTAAAACAGGTAAAACTGCAGCCGTGTCGGCTGGGGAATGTCCGATATGTCAGGGCATTCCTTAGCTGATTTTAAATCGTTTTAGCACCTTGGGCATTATGCCCACAGGGCTAAAACTTTTGGGGAGTACCTTCTAGAACCCAAAAGAAAACAGAATTAGTCTGCAACAAACGAATTTCATTTGCAATCAAACAGCCCTGATCCATATCATGTTGACACGATCTCGGGCTGCTGTGTCTGCTACCACTGATCATGTATACTAGGGATGTGCATGGCTGAAAAATTCATTTTGTTTAGTTTCGTTTCCTTACGTTTTCAAATAATTTTGTTTTCGGAATTTCGTAACTAGTTTCATTTCGTTTTGTTTTTTTTCGTATCGATTTCGTATCGATTCGAATTTCACATATCAATTCGATAGTTGATATCAATTCGAATTTTGGATCACTAAATAAAACCCCAATTAATCAAATTTTGCTGTTAAAGGAAAAGCTAGGGTTAAATTTTAAGCTGTGTCACAGATTTAGTATTTGAGTCAAATTAAACAGTGAAACAAAATTAATTTGTTTCATAAAGTCCTTTGCTGACTATTACTTGTATTGTAAGTTAAGATCAATTCGATAGTTGATATGTATTTAATAGTTCATTTCAAATTCGATAGTTGATATCAATTATTCAAATTTTTCTTTTATGATGATGACACAGTGTAAAACGAAATAAATTCATTATATGCCATTTTATTTCGTTTCGAATTCGTATCGTATTGATTCGTTATTCGGAAGTACTTCCGAACTACGAATTATCAAATTTTTGTTACAAATTTCGAATTTTTCCGAAACGAATGCACATCTCTAATGTATACACAATCACGATAGTGATGGAGTTAAGCACAATAAGATACATTCGGTATACACTCTGTGTGTGTAGTGGCCAACACTTTGTGGTACAAGACAAAAAATGGATACTTATTTTATCAATACAGTGGATCTCATATATTCTTTCAGATAGACACATAGAGGAAAACATAGTGCAATTTTGTCTGCGTATGCATAAATCTATTGAATCGATCCATAGAAATGACTCCCATGATGCAGAGGGTCTGTATGCCCACTGTGGGGCAGCACATCCATTTTCGGTGGTCCTGCTCCATAGATCCACAAAGAGACATAAGAGTTTGCATAGGGTAGTACATGTGCATGAGTTCCATGAGCCAGATAAATGGTGAATTATAAAAGCTCACTAGAAGTAGAGCCTATGGGGAGCGGAGAGGCTCAGCTCAAGCTTGTACACATATGACACTATTCAGGGTGGTGTCTAACCCTCTATTTTATCCATAATTGCCCGGTACTTGTAGTGGAATTTTAATAAAAACAATGCCTCCTGCACAATATTTAAACTATCAGGGTTATTCAGAGAAAGGTGAAACTCTGGAGAACTTTTGGAGAAATGAAAATTCTAGGACAAAATAGCCAAACCAGAAAAATTCTCCCATTTATCTCAGTTTCCAAATCGGCTAATTTGACCTAGAATTTTCACTTCTCCAGAGTTTCACCTTTCTCTGAATAGCCGTGTATGTGTAAAGATTTGTTAATAAAAATCTAATTAACAATAAAAAAACAATAAAATAAATGATTAACTATAAAATACGATTGCACTGAACCTGCGATATTGCACTCAAGGTCAATGTAACAGTATCCAAGGTTGTTTGCAGAACCACCCTTCCTATAGACAATGCTAGGTCCCTTAAAAACATAATGGATAAGATGAAGGATGCACATGTTTCTAGACTATTAACACAAACTGGGATGGACTCACAACCAGGAGTGAATTGACCAGAGCCATAAAGATTTGACTGCAGGAACTGGAAGCTTACATTGACAACAAAGTCAATCTTTGGGAACTTAAGATGGTGATGTATTTCTTTTCGTAGGACTCGTTAGAAATCGTATGGGAGAATATCCTCACTATCAACGGCTACCAGAAGAACTCTTTGGCTAAGAGCAGGGAAAGCAGGCGTATTCTGAGAAGCCCATCTTTGTGCAGATTCTCCCTTTTGCAAGGCATTAAAGGCAATAAAGGATTCCTACAAAAAGGCCATGGAAAATGGTACAAAAAATATTTTTTTCGTGCCACAGACCAGGAGACAAAGAAGGTTCCTGGGTTCCTGGTCACAGACAAGAACAGCAAGAGATCTTACTTATCATCCAGAAAAATAAGCTTCCAGAAGCTCTTCATGATGGGGTCAGTGGACACACCAAGAGGTACAGAAAAACAGGTTTGGAAAATGTACAGAAGATCTCAGTAGTCTGTACTGAAATATTTCTAGATTCCGGGGTTCGATCCACTATTCTCAAAGCATTGAGCCTTGAAATTCAACACAGACCAACTATAGACCATTTCAGAATACAGTGGATTCCAGACGACGGAGATCAAAAGTCTTATTTCAATATGTCCGAGACCTTCTGAAAGAAGATCTGATTCCATCTTTACTTTTGCAGGAACTCTTCCAAACATCTATTGACCATTGTTAATGCTAAGTAAACCAGATGGAAAGTGGATTTCCCAGATTCCCATTTGACAATCAACTTTTCCAATTTCAGGCCTCTACTTTTTGGGATCTCAAAGCTTCTTAGAACATTTACAAAGGTTATGATCATTGACTATTTAGGTCACACAGAATAACTAACTTCCACTATTTAGACCACCTTCTGTCTTCTGCACTAAATTTCCAGACGACTTTGGTACTCAATCAGGGTTATTCAAAAAGAAGCGAAAAGTCACCATACGTTCAGTGACTTTTCGTTCCCTGCACTTCAGGGCGATTCGGCGTTCCTATTTCGCTGACCCTGCGGTGTATTCAGCAAGCACCGCAGGGCCCCCGTTGTGCAGGGAAACCCAGCCGCAAACTCGCTGAACACTCGCCGCAAACCCGCCGAACACTCACCGAAACCCGCAGAAAACAGCTGGATTAAGCCCGCCGAAAATGCCGGAGAAACCCGACTAGCTGCCGATCACAGCGCAGAGCAGCTGCCGGAAAAACCCGACAGGCAGACAAATGAGGTGAAAAAAAAACAGTATGCTTGAAAGTTTGAAATTTGAAACGCTGTTTGCAAAAAAACTACTGAACGAAAATGCCTGGAAATTACATATAAGATCCAATGAATGATAATAAAAAGGGCTGTTACAGAAAAAGGAAAAAAAGCGATTTAAAAAAAAAAAACGGAAAAAAAGTTTGCAAACAAAATCCCAAAAAATGACTAAAAGATCATAAAAAAATCTATGAATAAAGAGACTTTTTACTGCAGAATATTATAATCAACGGTTTATTAGATATTGCATTAAAACGGGAATATTTTTAACATTGAAGCCTATGGGAATCGCCTGAATAAATCTGTCGAATGAGACCACCGAACAGCAGGGCATTTAGGCAACTTTTCACTGCTGTTTGGTGTCTCTGAATAGACGAAGCATTGCTTCTCTATGGGGGATTTCACTGCCCTCGAACAGGCACCGAACAGGCACCGAACAGGCACCATATGTGCAGGAAATTTGCCAAGATTTGGCAAACTGCCTGCTTTCTGAATAGCCGAATGGCCAGGAAAGGTAACCGTACGCTGAATTTCAGTGTTGGGTTACCTTTCGATGACAGATCGGCTCTCTTTGAATAACCCTGAATGACTTTATTCTACCTGAACTCCAGAGAGTCGAATGGCTGCTGAATTCCCAGAAGAGCCAGCTTCAACTCCAAAAAGAGCAAGTTTCAGCTTGCTCGAGTAATAACCTTTCTTGGAGCAAGTCTCAAGACAAAAGTCAGCTTTCTACAGAAAGAAAAAATAAAAACTACATTTTCTCTGATTCTTTTTAGCATTTTCCAGTCATTGCAACAAGGATCTTCATGATATACTTGCTACATTTTCCAAAAGGGTTGGTCAAATGGACTCACCGGCAGGTCAGTCCTCTAAAGCATTTTTGAATGGGTTTCACACAGATCTACCAGCTTGATTCCAACAGATTTCCATTAACCTCTTGAGGATATTGCAATTTGGACAACATCAAGGTTTTCCCACTGATGGATCCTCGCCACAAATGCCAACAAGTTGGACTAGGGTGCCCATGTAAAACAACAGGGGAACCAGGGCAATTGGTCACACTCAGAGCCATTTATTCAGCCAGTGCCTTGGAATTGAATACAGTATTCAAGGAATCTCTTCTAGAAGAATGACTAAAGATTAGAACAGACAACATAGTAGATACAGCCTACATCACCCATCAGTGTGGTACCCATCACCCATCATCTTGCCCTCAGGGTAGAACTGCGCCATCTCATGTCACAGGCTCCATATTCAAGGCTTCCAGCATTTCATGAACCAGGAGTAGAAAATATCATAGACGGTATTTTAAAAAATAATAAAAATGATCCGTACTCCTGAAATCTTGACTTATTCCATTTTATTCAGCACAACAGATGACCACCACTGGGACCTTTCGTGCACCAACAATAGACAATGTTTTGATCCCACTCAGGGAACTTTCTGAAGCCAACAAAATGCAACGCAACATTTCAGTCCACTGCAGGGACCTTTCTCAAGTCAATGGTTTTTTTGGTCATCAAAATTTTGAAAATGAGGCTTCTAGAGTCTTGTTCAAAAATGGTAAGAACGTCTGATAGATTTAATGGTTTCTGCAGCCAATTTGAAGGCTGTTATTATATTATATAATATTTATATGAAACTTTTTAATATACAGTAATCATCTCTGGAAAGAAGTTAATGTTTCCATAAATAATGAGGGCATAAATGCAAAAAGTTGAAACTTCATGAACTTTTGTAATCTTGTTTTGCAGGTATACCTGAACTGTAATAAATACTTGAAAATCTTGTTTATTTTATGTACTGGATTTGCATGCCTGGACCAGTAAAGACTATGTAGATTTTTTTAAAACTTGTTTATTGATTGTGACGTTTTTGCTAAATGATGTATTGTATTTTAAATTATTATTTTGTGTTTTGAAAAAAAAAAGAATAGAAATGGAATATTTCACTTTTAAATCCTATGGTTATATTTCTCCTATAAATAACTACCTGGCTTTAGAAAGCTCATTTAGAGCGCGGTAATATAAAAATAATATTTTAAATATGAAAAGTTCTGAACCATTGGTGAGTTATTGATGAGTATGAAATGAACAAACTCTCAATATTTATAATGTTATTGCACTTTTTATTGCAGTAGTCTACATGTATAAAATATTTAAGTATACTGAAATAATGACTTCATGAGCTATTGTAATAAAAAAAAGTTATATTTGTTTCCACAAACTGCAAACTGACCTTATATTGCGTTTTTGTTCTTTCAAATATGCTTTCATAAACTTGAGCGTCAGTTCAAGTTGGATTTTTACCAATAAATCTTAAATAATAAAAGTTCCAGTATTAAAAATCATCCTAACTAGGCTTGTGCACCGATTTATTTTTTCGGTTAGTTCGGATTTTGTAAATTTTCGTTTCGACTCATTTCGGCCGATTTTCGTTTCGGTTCGGTTCGTTTCGGTTCGTTTTTCGTATCGACTTTTTTTTCGTGATTTCGGAAATTTTCGTGTTTTTCGGAACGTCTGTTCTCCTCGTTTCAAAGTGTCTATTCGTTTTGACGTAAACTAATGGTTTTTCGGATACGATAATTATACGATACGATAATTCTGCCGATTCGATAATTCTGCCATTGAGATTTGTCATGTTTTACAAGAAGGATACATTGAGATTTCTCTGGTTTCCCGGGAAGGATACATTGAGATTTCTCATGTTTTACAAGAAGGATACATTGAGATTTCTCTGGATTTCCAGGAAGGATACATTGAGATTTCTCTGGTTTTGCAAGAAGGATACATTGAGATTTCCCATGTTTTACAAGAAGGATACATAGAGATTTCTCATGTTTTACAAGAAGGATACATTGAGATTTCTCTGGATTTCCAGGAAGGATACATTGAGATTTCTCATGTTTTACAAGAAGGATACATTGAGATTTCTCATGTTTTACAAGAAGGATACATTGAGATTTCTCTGGATTTCCAGGAAGGATACATTGAGATTTCTCATGTTTTACAAGAAGGATACATTGAGATTTCCCATGTTTTACAAGAAGGATACATTGAGATTTCTCTGGTTTTCCAGGAAGGAAACATTGAGATGTGAATGATGCAAAATTTAATTACAGAATCAGCGATATAAATACGATGTCCGACATTACTGAAATGGAACCAAAATCAGGAATGGAGCCGAAATCACGAATGGAACGAAAATGAATTTCGATTTTACACATTTCTAGTTCATTCGAAAATTCCGAAAAGTTTTCGTTTCGGCACGAAAATTTGTTCGGATCTGCCGTTTTCGGATCTGAAAATTTTCAGAAATTCGGCCGAATCCAAATGCACGAATCGGGAAATTTCCTGAAAATTCCAAAATTCTGAAACCCTGAAGCACATCCTAATCCTAACTAGAAGCATAATTTAAAGCAATGAGACACTGATAAAGATCCTCAACTCTCTGGTCTTCCACTACCTTCTATGGATTTATGGACCGATCTGCAATTATTGTATCCATCTTTAATTAGCCTTGGTGTTACAAGCTTCCAATTACTAAAACATTAGAGATACTTTTGTACTAGAATGATGAGCCTTCAATCAATGCTAATTTAATACAGCATTTAATGGGAGACCCTACACATCCTGACCTCTTTCGTGTTTTAAAGTGGACAGAATGTGTAGAGTCCCCCCCCCCTTTTCTGGTGCTGATCTGGTGTAATTGGTGGGTTATAGTTAAAGTTCCAAGTTTGAAATATTTAAGGTAAGCGCCCATAGCATATACCACCATCGAAATCCCGAAGCTTAACCATATGTTAACCATAGTTATCCCCTAAACCAAAATAACAAGAAAATATGTACGTATCTGGTCAGCACGATAGAAATCGTCCTCAGGATTCAAATGGCTCCCATAAATGACATCATCCACATGGATATATATAAAGAAGCAAAAATACATATAATAGTGCAGTGAGTAGCAAACAATATATTGATATCAAATAGCGTATGGTGTTTCCACTCACAAATCTAGAGCCCTATCACTGGCTCTGAGTGGATCCGCACATCTGGGTATATTTCATGATTTTTCAAGGCAACCCACACCTCATTGAGACGATCTCTCTCGACAACGATGGATATGAAAAGGAAAAAAAGATTCTCCTTGAATCTCCTTGAGTAGATCTGATACATATATTATATCAACAATGGTCAGACAATTTTCAACTATGAATGCGACCTGAATTAATATAGGGCACGATTTACTACATGCACTTTATGTATGCACTTTGTACATGTTGTTTATAATGTTGCACTTAAATATCGGTTGGACTTATTGAGTGAATACCGTTGCTAATTAGAGGATCGGTGCTGTGTGTCGCACTATCTGTAGTATTAGACCTCATTCTGAGCTTACGCTCTATACACCATGGGCTCTAATACATTCTTCACGCAAACGTTAACACGTGTGCAAAAACGCATTAACGCGAGGGTTAAATCCCTTTGTGCTGAACGTCGTATTACAATGTCTGCGCAAAAAATGCGCGTTAACGTCTACCGCGGGTGAACCTGCGCGAGCGTAATGTACTGCACACGTCCTATACTTAACATTGTGAGTGCAAATGCGTTTGTGCGCTGGTACGCTGAAGGTATTACAATCTATGCGCAAAATTTAACGCACACCGTTTGCGCGCATAATTTTAACGTCTTTGAAAAGCTGGTGTTAATGGCAAATCTGAACATCCTGGCTGAAACCAAATACACAAGAGCAAAAAAAAAAAAATACAGCACAGTATAGTTACACATTCTACGCATACCCAAACGATAAAATTGAGAAGTTTTGCATGTTTTTTTTTTGATGCAGCATATATGCGCAGATTGATTTTGATAGGCGCAAAAACTTAACTGGAGACAATTGTAGTTCTTAATTCTGATTGGCTGAATCGCATGAAAAAACCAGTCCGCACACTGATTTCTGCGTGCAACGTTACTGCGTACGCGTTTTTGCTTATCCGTTTTATGAGCGTTATTTTTTGATGGATGAAAAAATGCACGAGGATTTTAACCACTTCAATGCTGAGGACGCGCTCAGCGCGTCCTCAGCATTCCCGCTGGTATGCGGAGGACGCGCTGAGCGCGTCCTCCCATTAGGGTCAGCGTTCGGCCTGGTTCCGGCCGATCGCTGGCCCCCCCGGTGCGGGCTGACATCCTCGATGTCAGCCACGCATCCGGGACCGCAGCCGCCGGAATTAGGTGTCATCGCGGCAGCGCGATGACACCTAATTCAGGCGCCCCCCCGCATGTGCGGAGGAGGCGCCTGAAAGGGAGGGGGGGAGGTCCTTCAGACCTCTCTCCCTCCCGATCGGCGGCTCTGCGGGGGTTAACCCAGGCATCATTTGGAAGGGCACAGCCTGCCCTTCCAAATGGTGCCTGGCATTAACCCCTGGGGAGCTGGATCGCGAATCGGCGCTGAAAAGCGCCGGTTCGCGATCCTTTCCCGGAGCTGGCCGACATCTTGGATGTCGGCCAAGCCTCCGGGAACTCCCCCTGAGGACTGGCGTCATCGTGCGTAGCACGATGACGCCAGTCCTGGACTTAACCCCTAACTGCCACCAACTGTGGAGATAGGGAGTTCCAATGAACTCCCTATCTCCCGATCCGTGGCAGTTAGGGGTTAATGTTTGGTATGGTTGGATCGGTCAGAGCATGGCCGTTCCAACGATACCAAACACTACTGTGAAAAATGTTGTAAAAAAAAAAAAAATGAAAAAAAAAAAAAAAAAATATTTTAAAAAAAATTATAAAAAAAAAATAAACACTTTTTTTTCTTTTTTTTGTCTTGTTAATGCAGCAATATTGTTCCCATTTCAATTATAATGTGAACAATGATGCTGCACTAACGATTTTTGTATGCGGTGCGTTTGTTAAAAATAGTGTAATTTTCCCCAAAAAAAAATGTAACGAGACCCCATCTCTAATTTTTTTAACAAGCGCACCCCATACAAAATATAACCGCAATTGCTCGCATGTTAAAATGTGAAAAAAAACACTTTACACATTGTAAATTATTGAAAATACATATTTTATTGCATTTTTTGTTATAATATACAGACATGACATAACGTATACATATAATAATGACATATTATGAATCTACCGAGTCTGACGGAAAGAACGATATATAATATGTCTGGGTAATATACTAAAATAAGCCTTCAAAACGCGTTTAAACATGATGAGCGAAACCAGTAAAAATGACCTCAGCACAGGGGCGGGAAAAGCCTCAGCAGCGAAAGGGTTAATACCACCGTTGTTTTACGCGCGTTAATATTTAACGCTGCGCAAAAATTCACGCGTTCTGTGTGCGTTTTTGCGTGAAGAAAGTAATAGAGCCCCATATGTAGCACCATAGCATTTGCAAAATACTGTTTGTCCACAGTTATAATTGAGCGCACTGATATCAAGTGAACAAACAATCTGCGCCCCTAGGATCCTTCTCTCTTTGTATGTTTGCACGAGCACATTTTTGTTGAGGTTTATGTGCAACACCTTGTAGGCAACAGACTCTGACTTGACCACACTAATAATTTAGCACCTCCATAGACACTACTGTTTTGAGTAGGTACATAAATTGCATAAAAAACTGCAGGGACTTCCGCATTTGGAAGCCCCTGAGCTGACTGGGACAAGCAGGAATAAAAGGCGAGTATGTTCTCCTAAACTAAAAAACAAAATTGCCAGAAGATGTCAGCAGCATATGCCCAATAGAAAATGGCAAAAAAATGGGGATTTATTTTTTATTAGATTGTTCCTTCACTACAACAAATATTAATGTTAGCAGCTGAGCTGCAATACTATATTTTGTACAGGAAGGAGAATAATGACCACTTCCCAGCTCACCTCGTTATTAGATTTTGTGGAAAAAAGAAAATAAAAATGACCAGCTCACCAATCCTGGAGTTAAGTGATTCAACATTAAAAACCTCCCCTTTGTCCTGTAGCCAAGACGATAGCATGATTCTACACCTTCCCTCTCCGAACAGTAAAGAACATTAAAAAGAAATAGTTCTCCAGTGTCCTATCACTGTTCGGGAGATCACAACTATTCAAACATTCGTGGTTCCCTGGCTAGTCTCTTAGGCTGGGTTCACACCTGCGCATTTTTTGGCGCGTATCGCGCAAACGTAAAAAACGCGTCAACGCGCATTGCAGCGCGTTCACGGCCATAGACTGCCGCGTGAACGCGCTGCAATACGCCCCAAAGAAGCTCCCGTACTTCTTTGGGTGTAGGACGTTTTACAGCGCGTTCCTGCGCGCTGTAAAACGCCCAAGTGTGAGCGGGCCCCATAGGAAATCATGGGACCTCCGTACTTGGGCGTTTTACAGCATGCAGGAACGTGCTGTAAAACGCCCAGGTGTGAACGGGGCCTTAGTCCTATTGCACAGCTGCTAACATCTCCCTATGATTGCGAGCAGAGACACTAACATAAAAGCTGGCTTGTAACTAAGTGGCCTAGACGTCTCATAGCTTTTTTTTTGTCTTGGGGGCTTAGTTGGTATTGCCGGTTTGGCTAGTACAAGCTTCCCAGTCTTTTAAACAAAGGTTTGTATTTTAGCTATCAAAACAATTTACTTATTTCCTGCCTCTGAGAAGTTTGTCTTCTTTATTCAGCAGGCTATAGGACACTGCAGACCTCTGCTATCTGCTCCTTATCTTCCTTCTTCAGAGGGGGAGGTGGGCGTTATTGATTTTTTTGGCTGTTGTATGTGTTAAATAATTACCATATTTGGAATGCCATAAACCTTTTTCAAGTTTCTTCTCATATAACTAGGACGCACGCACGCCATGGCGGAGACAGTAAAACCAGCCACACACAAGATATATAGCTGCAATATGTCTGCCTTTCTTTGTAGACAAACCAATTTATTAGATTTCCATGAACTTATAACCAATAAAATATACAGATACATTTCTACGTCAGAGTTTAACCAACACGGTTTAGCAAAGATTACTACATACTGTATGATTCAGAGATAGAAACATAGAAAAATATCGGCAGATAAGAACCTTTCGGCCCATCTAGTCTGCCCAATTACATGGATACTTTACCTGGATTTATCTTTTGTTTAGGATAGCCTTATGCCTATCCCATGCTTGCTTAAATTCAATTACTGTTTTGGCCTCTACCACTTCAACTGGAAGGCTGTTCCATGTATCCACCACCCTCTCAGTAAAATAATGCTTCCTGATGTTACTTTTAAACCTTTGCCCCTCTAATCTAAGACTATGTCCTCTTGTTTTGCTACTTTGTTTCCTTTTAAATATACTCCCTTCCTCTACCTTGTGGATTCCCTTTACGTATTTAAATGTTTCTATCATATCTCCTCTGTCTCGTCTTTTTTCCAAGCTGTACATGTTAAGATCATTAAGCCTTTCCTGGTAAGTTTTCTCCTTCAAGCCGTACACCATTTTAGTAGCCCTTCTCTGAACTCTCTCTAAGATGTCTATATCCTTCTGGAGATACGGTCTCCAGTACTGCACACAGTACTCCAAGTGAGGTCTCACCGGTGCTCTGTACAGTGGCATGAGCACTTCCCTTTTCCTACTGCTAATACCTCTCCCTACACAACCAAGCATTCTGCTAGCATTTCCTGCTGCTCTATTACATTGACTACTTACCCTTAGATCCTCTGCAATAATAACCCCTAAATCCCTTTCCTCAGATGTTGAGGGTAGGACTGTATCAAATATTCTATATTCAGCCCTTGGGTTTTTACGTCCCAGGTGCATTATCTTGCACTTATCCACATTAAAACTCAATTGCCACAGCTCCGACCATTTTTTTAGTTTACCTAAATCATTTGTCATTTGGCTGATCCCTCCAGGAACGTCAACCCTGTTGCAAATCTTTGTGTCATCAGTAAAAAGACATACTTTTCCATTAATACCTTCTGCAATATCACTAATAAAAATATTAAAGAGAATGGGTCCAAGTACTGACCCCTGAGGTACCCCACTGGTAACAAGTCCATTTACCACAACCCTCTGTTGCCTGTCACTCAGCCACTGCCTAATCCATTTAACAATATTGGAATCCAAGCTCAAAGATTGCAATTTATTGATAAGCCTTCTATGCGGAACAGTATCAAAAGCCTTACTGAAATCTAAATAAGCAATGTCTACTGCACCACCTGTGTCTATTATTTTTGTTACCCAATCAAAAAAATCAATGATTAGTTTGGCATGATCTCCCTGAGGTAAACCCATGTTGTTTCTGATCCTGTAATCTATGTGTTTTTAGATGTTCAACAATCCTTTCCTTTAACATGGTTTCCATTAATTTCCCCACTACTGACGTAAGACTAACTGGCCTATAGTTCCCCGATTCCTCCCTACTACCCTTCTTGTAAATGGGCACAACATTTGCTAATTTCCAGTCTTCTGGGACGACTCCCGTTAGCAAGGATTGGTTAAATAAATCTGTTAACGGTTTTGCTATTACATCACTGAGCTCTTTTAATAATTTAGGGTGGATCCCATCAGGCCCCATTGACTTATTTGTCTTTACTTTAGACAGCTGCTGTAGAACCTCCACCTCTGTAAACTGATATGTAAATGTCTCATTAGTGTTTCCTCCTAACTGAGGTCTCTTTCCTTCCTTTTCTTCTGCAAAGACTGAACAAAAATATTCATTGAGGCAGTCAGCGGGACCTTTATCCTCTTCTACATACCTTCCTTCTTTTGTTTTTAATCTAACTAATCCTTGTTTTACTTTTCTTTTCTCGTTTATGCATCTAAAAATAGTTTTATCCCCCTTTTTTACTGACTGAGCTATTTTCTCTTCTGCGTGTGCTTTGGAAGCTCTTATAAATTGCTTTGCCTCTTTCTGCCTAATCTTATAGGTTTGCCTATCTTCTTCACTCTGAGTTTTTTCATAATTATTGAATGCTGTCTTTTTGTTCTTCACTATTGTGGCCACTTCTGCAGAGTACCACAGTGGTTTCTTCCCTTTTTTGGGTTTTTCTAGCTTACAAAGTCCGCGCACCCTTTCCTGCACTTCCTGTAATTGTGGCTAAATTCCACAGTTAACATCCTATGTAAGAAAAGACTGTCTACATACAGTTAGAAAAGAAGGGCGGGTGGTTACAGCCCATTTTATAAGAACAGGCTTTTCAATACCGGATATTTATATATTCATACAGAAAATTAAAATCTAACAGTATGCAGGGAGGAGCATGGGGAAAAATATTCACGCAGTTTATAAAAAACTCAAAACATTCATCCACTTCCATAATAATTATTTAGCACTCATTTTGTGGGATTTTAAGGAAATGTAAGTTACAATTGACTCGCTACTAGAAAATCCCATTATGTCTTTCCACCAGAAGTATAATCAATGGTAAGTATCAAATTAGAAGCCTCCGATCTAAATTCATGTGACTCATATACACGAAAACTGAAGCTTGTGTAATGTGCATCCATGCGTAGGGATGCAGGTCATGATCATCTTTCACACACACATGACTGGGTCTCTCCTGTTCGTATTCTCCGTTTTGCAAGGGAAATAATTTGCACTTGCATATTCCTCTAACTAGTTTCCATTCCAGTTAACATTTCCCGATAAAAGTAAAGAGCAGCTGAGGTTTTCTTTTCATGCACATCTTTACGTCCAACATCATGATTATTTGCATAATGTTCAAAATCAAACATTTTTAAATTCAGGTATCATCAGCTGTGGACCAGAAATATCACCACCTCCCATAGAGTCCTTATCAGATTACTGGAAGGCATCAAAATTTGACAAACTCTGACTAGCAGTAATAGAGACGATAACAAAGGAAGATGCCTAAAGGGACTTAACACATTATTTCAAACAGGCACAGTTACAGTTACAATTTTTATAAAGCGCTAACAAGTTCCGTAGCGCTGTACAATGGGAGGCAGAACAACTACATACACATTACACACAGTACAGTAGGGGAGAGGACCCTGCTCAATAGTTTACAATCTAAATATATACGGGGTGACACACTAGGTGAGGGTTATTAGAGAATGTGAAACAGTGGAGTGCATGTGGGCTATGTGGGAAGATGCAGTAGGAAATGAACAGAGGGGGATTAGGGAGTGAGATGATAGGCTTCTGTAAAGTAATGTGTTTTCAGAGACTTCTTGAAGGACTGGAGAGACGGGGAGTGTCTGAAGTTGCGGGGCAGGGAGTTCCAAAAAAAAGAGGACAGCTCGGGAGAAGTCCTGAAGGAGATGGCATTGCGGGTACATGTTCAAAGACACAAAAAAAAAACAGAAAAAAAGGAATTATATAGTTGTAAACTGTTATCTTTTTTATGCAACAAAATTGGTAGTGCGCTGCCCCAACTGCCCCAAATTATAGATGAGTCTCCACTGGTATCAGTATCATTTGTATGATGGCATATCAACTCCAATGAGGAGAAAATGCACAGGAGGTTATTCATTACCTTCAGTAGTTTAATCTCTCAATTATTATAAGCTTTGGAGTTTCACACAGGGAAATTTAAACAGCAGCTGGACAGGATTCATTGATGAAGCTTCTCCTGCCTCTGCTTGAATTTCCTTTTTGAGAATTGCCAAAGTTTATTGTTATTTTTATGGTAGCAAGCAATTAACGCACCCCCCCCCCCACAATGTAAGCATGTGGTGAATAATGAATTAAAACAACAGCCGTTTATATTTCAATTTCAAGATAATCAATAGTATATAGAAGACATAGACTTCCTTCCAGTTGCTTTTGTGATAAAGTGTCTAATTGATCATATAACTAGCCACACTCAATATATTGTGTTCCTCATTGTCTCAGTATGTTACATTCGCAGTGCAATAAACTAGATTGGTTTATAAAAACAGAGGAAAAAGAGCCAGCTGTATTAACTGACTGAACTGTGACCAATTAACAGCACCAGGAATTCGGCTATACCTTAATTAGTGACAGGAAGCAGATAGCAGGAATGCATTAGTTTGTCCCCTTTGCATGCACTGATAACTGGCCAAAACTGACTTTGCATTCCTGGAATTACTATTCAGTGTAGCTGCTTAGAAACAATGCTGTTTCTGCCTTTGTAACTTTTAACTCTGGCTTTGTTTTGTGTAATAAGCTAGTTTAATGTTAAGAGCATTTTTTCATAAGGTAACTTTATAAATAGAAAAGGATTCAATCAAATATTGTCTACGACATCTTCCTTTCTATCTAAAGAGTATTGCGCGAATAGCAATATTAATTTCTATCTTTCTATCTATATTCTGTCTATCATCCCTCTGTTATCATCATTTTTTATATAGCGCCAACAGTTTCCGCATGGCATTACAATAACCAAAGGGAACAAGGCACAAATAAACACATGTAGGAACGGAAACAAGAAGTGTAGAGGGCCCTGCTCATAGGAGCTTACAATCTATCTATCATCTACATAGTATAGGTCTGTCTATGTATCAAGTTTGATCTATATCTATCTATCTATCTATATCTATCTATCTATATTCCTGTTGAGTGTTCTAAGTCTATTTCTGTTATCTATCTAAATGCATAAACATGTAGAGATACTGGCAGGGTTATTCAGAGAGAGGTGAAAAGCAGGAGAATGGCTGGAGAATTGAAAATTCTAGGTCAAAATAGCCGATTTGGAAATTGAGATGAATGGGAGAATTTTTCTGGTTTGGCTATTTTGACCTAGAATTTTCCATTCTCCAGTCATTCTCCTACTTTTCACCTCTCTCTGAATAGCCCTGTAAAACAACTTTTTTGAGTGTTTCTTCATTTAATACCTTCACTCGTTATCCCCTTTTTTCCTGTGATGCAGCTGGCTTATCCGGTTATGGTTTCTGAACGTTTGCTATCTGTCTATCTATCTATGTACTCATCTGATCAGGGCCCTCTTCATGTCTTGTTTCTGTTCATATGTTTGTTTTAATTTTGCCTTGCTCCCATTGGTTATTGGAAAGTGCTGCTTAATTAAACAATAATAATAATCACTCTAAATTCTATCTATTTATTTATTTATCCATCTATTATTTTTGGGTTGAGCCCAATGAGTTAAAGGTTTTATCTAAGTATCTAAAGTCTTTGGGCAGAATTACGTACTGCCCGCTAAAACAGGGATGTGCCTGCAGGTATCTCCTTAACGTCTGCGTTTTAATGCTGCTAAATCAGCAGCCTGTCCCGTAACACAGCGCTAAGCCTCAGGATGCCGAGGCAGCACTAAGTGCTGCCACAAGAATCCCCTCCATGGAGTCCTTTTTGAGGCTTTGACTGTTGGTCACATGACCCGCAGGATCTCTCCTCTCGTGAGATCCTGCAGGTCGGTGGGATAAATTGAGAGGAAGACTGGGGGTCTTTTTTCCACAGTCTCTCTCCGCTCCCGGCAGCCAGAAGAAGCAGACCGGGTCGCCATTCTCGCTGCGGGATGAGAGATCAGTATGTGATTTTTGGGGGGATTTTAAGCTGGTGGTAACTGATTCTGCAGAAGCAGTATATGTTAGCACCAGCTCCTAGCTGTGGTTAACCTTTCAGTGACCGCAGCGGGACATAATCAGCTTTTTGACTTTGTAATCCTAACGCTAATTAGCTCTTTGCGCTCCCTATGCTTAATATAGGGAGCAGAAAGTACAGTAAGCTCGCGCTGAAAAGCCCAACCTCTGAATTGCTAACGATTTTTTAAACCCGTTACTTTACGGAATGTAGTATGGTCGGCCGTCGCTAGTGTCACTTAACCTAACGTTAACGCTCACGCAGCTGACCGCTAATGTTACCATTAAGAATGTAATATGGCCCTTTATGTTTTCAAACTTCTAGAATATCTGCCATTTTCCATGAACATGTGTATTTTGTGTTGAATCTCCAGCATTCATTTGTATTCAAGCAAACATAATTCCACTTCTTGAAGTGTTTTTTATTCCATTGAACTAAGGACAAAAAAGCTCTCCACAGTATAACATCTTAGGATTCTTGCTAACTGCTCCCTAATGTACGCTGTCAAGCGATACAAAAATACAGTCATCATTGTACAACTGGGTTATATTATTATCTGATTTATGCCAAGAATATGCTTCATTAGGAACAGTGTTTAACCATCTCAGTGAAGTCAGAATTGCTAATGTGCTCTATAGATATGGATATATAGAGCACATCAGATATCTATCTATCACTATGATCATACTTTGTTAACTGAATCCCCATCATTTTACCTCAGTCAGGTTTTTTGAATTTTTTAAAATGTGTTTTGTTTTTTAAATGGTGGATGAAGGTGGTCATTGATATGGAGTGCTCTTTTTTGGTGTTTCATATCTATAGATAAATATATATATATATATATATAACATTATCTAGCCGTTTTGGTTAAAGTCACAAATGAAATTGAAATCAACCATCGGGGTTTACCAGAGTACAAGGCGATGTACCCAAATGCCACAGACTAATGTGTTTTCTAAGAGTCTCATGTAGCTTACAGTTGCCCCAAAACCTAGGATTACCCATATCCATGGCCAACTCTAACCCTAACCAACCCTAACACATCCCTAACCCTCACCCTAAACCTAACCAGGAATCTAGACGTACTCTTCACCTTTCCAACCCGGTGTTTAAGAGCTTTTCTGGGAAGCCGCCACCCTACCTGTATAGACTGCTTCCCCCAGCAGTTCCCTCATCATATAACCTCCGATCCAGGACCTGCAACTAGACATGTGCATTCGTTTCGTAAAAATTCAGAATCTGGAACGAAATTTGATAATTCGTATTTTGGAAGTCCTTCTGAATAACGAATCGATACGAATTCTAAACAAAACAAAAATGGTATATAACACGTTTATTTCGTTTTACACTGTGTCATCATCATAAAAAGATGAATTTGAATAATTGATATCAACTATCGAATTTGAAATTAACTATCAAATGGATATCATCAACTATCGAATCGATTCAAAATTTCAAATCAATCCGAAACGAAACGAAATACGAAACTAAATTAGTTACGAAATTCCAAAAACAAAATGATTTAAAAACATAACGAAACGAAACTAAATGAAACAAATTTTTCAGCCATGCACATGCCTACCTGCAACTTACTTGCAAAACCACAATACAAAAAGAAAGTGGCTCGATGTTCATTTTCCTACAGAGCACCACAATTATGGAATAACCTCCCAGACGCCGTCAAATCTTCCCCCAGTCTTAAGTCACTCAAGAGCTCCCTATTAACATACCTCAATATGGAATGCACCTGTAAACATGTAACATAGTGACTATATTTATTTTCTGTTAATCTGTATATTTGTGCTATTATTTTAATATCTTGCATTTTATTACTTTGTATTTCTGTAACACTGTAACAATTTAATGTTGTTGAACCCAGGACATACTTGAGAACCAGAGAAATCTCACTGTATCCTTCCTGGTTAAATACTTTATAAATAAATAAATAAATAAATAACCCTCATTCTTTTAACCTTGTTTACTCAGGGGGGTGGGGTTGGTTAGTCTGCACATTACCTGGGTAAAGGCAGAAAATTTTATTTTTTGCAGCATTTATCCAATGCTTTGAGGTCATGCAGGCGTAATATTTCCAGAATTTGGTCATTTCTTACTGTTGACACCACAAAGCAATTTATCCACGCCCTTGTAATCTCCCGACTTGACTATTGTAATAATCTTCTAGCTGGTCTCCCTCTCTCCTGCGTCTCCTCCCTACAATCCATACTGAATGCCTCTGCCAGGCTCATCCCCCTCACCCACCGCTCTGTCTCTGCGAGTCCCTTCACTGGCTCCCCATCCACTGCAGAATTAAATTCAAAATCCTTTCCCTGACCTACAAAGCTCTCACTAACTCAGCTCCCCACTACCTGTCCTCACTAATCACCAAATACACCCCAGCCCGCTCCCTAAGATCAAACATTGACCTGCGCCTAGCTTCTCCCCGCATCACCTCTTCCCATGATAGACTGCAGGATTTGTCATGGGCAGCCCCCATCCTCTGGAACACTCTCCCTCATATGGTCAGACTCTCTCCTAGTTTCCCTTCCTTCAAATGTTCCCTTAAGTAGACATGTGCATTCGTTTTAGTACTAAAACGATTTAGTCTGAATTTTGGGATAATTTAGTTTTCGTATGACTCAAGAGATACGAAACTGCTCAGTACAAAAACCAAAAGAAACTAAAATAAAATGCACTACATTTTAGTTTCAGTCCTTTTTGTGATATTACATTGATGAGTGAAGGAGACCAGTATTGAATGCAACATCGCAAAGCTACAGAAAAGTTTTGTATGCGCAGTGGCGTAGCGTGGGTTGTCAGCGCCCGGGGCCAGCCAAGAATTGTGCGCCCCCCCCACCTGTGGACACGTTATCGATATTGCCCCAGCTCTCACATGGATATTGCCCCAGCGCTCACATGGATATTGCCCCAGCTCACACATGGATTTGCCCCAGCTCACACATGGATTTGCCCAGCTCACACATGGATTTGCCCCAGCTCATGGATTTGCCCCAGCTCATGGATTTGCCCCAGCTCACACATGGATTTGCCCAGCTCACACATGGATTTGCCCCAGCTCATGGATTTGCCCCAGCTCACACATGGATTTGCCCCAGCTCACACATGGATTTGCCCCAGCTCATGGATTTGCCCCCAGCTCATGGATTTGCCCAGCTCATGGATTTGCCCAGCTCATGGATTTGCCCCAGCTCATGGATTTGCCCCCAGCTCATGGATTTGCCCAGCTCATGGATTTGCCCCCAGCTCATGGATTTGCCCAGCTCATGGATTTGCCCCCAGCTCATGGATTTGCCCCCAGGCTCATGGATTTGCCCCAGGTCATGGATTTGCCCCCAGGTCATGGATTTGCCCCAGGTCATGGATTTGCCCAGCTCATGGATTTGCCCCCAGCTCATGGATTTGCCCCCAGCTCATGGATTTGCCCCAGCTCACACATGGATTTGCCCCAGCTCACACATGGATTTGCCCCAGCTCACACATGGATTTGCCCAGCTCATGGATTTGCCCCCAGCTCATGGATTTGCCCCCAGCTCATGGATTTGCCCCAGGTCATGGATTTGCCCAGCTCATGGATTTGCCCCCAGGTCATGGATTTGCCCAGCTCATGGATTTGCCCCCAGCTCATAGATTTGCCCCAGCTCACACATGGATTTGCCCCAGCTCACACATGGATTTGCCCCAGCTCACACATGGATTTGCCCAGCTCATGGATTTGCCCCAGCTCTCACCTGGATATTGCTCCAGCTCCGGCAGGGGTTGAGGGGACCCAGATGCCGGGCAGCGCGGGAGTGCCTGCCCGGTCCTGAAGAGTCCGTCCTGTTGAAGGTGATGCGGCTGCGTGGCGTGCGTGCGCAGGTCACGCGGTCCTGCCAGTCATGTGGTATAGAGACTCAGTACCACCTGATTAGCCGGACCACGTGACCGGCTGCGCCTGCACGCAGCCGCTTCCCTTTAACAGGACGGACTCTTCAGGACCGGGCAGGCACTCCTGCGCTGCCCGGCATCTGGGTCCCCTCAACCCCCGGGCCAGTTTTAGGGGCAGTGTGATTTATTTGAATGTTTCCCCTGGATTTAAAGTGCTTTATTTTATTATAAAAATAAATTTGCACCAGTCATCTCTTCTCTGAGCTTTCAAACCGATTTACATTAATATTTTTCCTCTCCCCTGCTTTTATATTCCTGTGTCTGCCCACAGAGATACAAAGTTTAAGTAAAAGTTCCCTCTCCTTTGCTGGATAAGCATTGCATTCCGAAGTTCTGCACCCTCCACATGCCAATGCAGTAGGATGTTCTATACAGCGAGGGGCATTAATTAATGCAGGAGGATGTTCTATACATTATACAAAGAGGGGTATTAATGCAGGAGGATGTTATATATATTATACAGAGAAAGGTATAAATTGAGGAGGATGTTCTATACAGAGAGGGACATTAATTAATTCAGAAGGATGTTCTATACATTATACAGAGAGGGGTATTACTTAATGCAGGAGGGTGTTCTATACATTATACAGAGAGGAGCCTATTATTTTTAGCCCTTTAAATCCAGTGGCTGTGAGCGCTGAGATCTGCTGCTTGTTATATTATCTCTCAGTACAATGTATCAGGCTCAGCTGTTACAGTAACTGACTGTAACAGCGCTCAGAGTTTCAGTAAAACAAGGAAATAATATTGTTCTAACCTCTTATATATAAAAATATTATTTACTAGTTTTACTGAAACTCTGAGAGCTGCGATGAGCAGCAGTCAGTTACTGTAACAGCTTTGCCTGACACATTCTGCTGAGAGTGAGTGATACTGTAACAAGCAGCAATCTCAGTCCTCTGAGGAGCCACTACAATAGTAATTGTATCCACTGGTTTTCGGATGAATGAAATTAGTTTTCGTACTAAAGAATTGAAAACGAATTTCTTTAGCAGCTAAATAAATTGCATTTTAGGACCAATCCATTAGTTCAAAACAAAATTTTGTGCTGTGCACATGTCTACCCTTAAGACATTCTTATTCAGGCAAGCCTACCACCCAACTCACTGACGCAACCAGTCCATCACTCTCACCTTGCACTCCACCACTGTCGCCTTACAGTCCATCACTCTCACCTTTCAGTCCTCTCCTCCTGTTTCCACCCCCAACACTTCTAAATTGTGAGTTCCCACAGGAATAGGGCCTCGTTTCCTCCTGTACTGGTTTCTCAAAATGTTGTTCAGTGTATTGTAACCCTGTCTATATTGTGGCCATTGTACAGCGCTGCAGAATATGCTAGTGCTTTATAAATAAAGAATAATAATAATAACACAGCCAAACATAGCTTTACCCAATCTCATACTCTATCTGAAACACACCCACATATATATTTATATACAAAATTGCTGAATGATGTGGCGGCACCGCAGGACTTGTAAAATGAAAATGTTTATTGATCCATTAAAATAGGCTCATAAACGTTTCAGCTCCTATCCGGAGCCTTCCTCAGGACAGGATATATATATATATATATATATATATATATATACACACACACTATACTGTGTATATATATATATATACATATATATACTGTATGTGTAGTGCACTTTCAATTAATAATTATTTAATATTGAATTTGAATTGAATTTAAGCAGGCATGGGATAGGCATAAGGCTATCCTAAACAAAAGATAAATCCAGGTAAAGTATCCATGTAATTGGGCAGACTAGATGGGCCGAAAGGTTCTTATCTGCCGACATTTTTCTATGTTTCTATGTTTCTAATATTACCAATTTAGGTGCATCACGGTGAAAATATATTCTGCTTCGTTTTTCCTGCTTATAGCATCCCTACCTTGGCAGGTCACTTGTTTTACTCTTAAAATTAACTGGATTAAAACAAATTAGGATATTCATTAATTCCACTATAGCTGAATAATTTGCTTTGCTGTGTAGACAAAAGATTCAAACTGCGTGATAACTTCTAATATAATGCAGCATGAGACTGAGGTTAGCAAATGAGGCAACAACTCTATTTTCTGGAGCACAATCAGAATAAGTTCATACAATGGGCAATTACCTTAACTGTGTGCCTCAGGCACCCGCACAGTTGGATAATCAGTCCATTGCCCAAGGTTGATCACAATACCGAGCTACTTGATTAACCAATTTACACTATGCAACATTAACTATTCTAACCTGAATATCAACTTTTCTAGAGTTCAGAAACATCTGTACAACAGAGTCAGCAGATTCCGTAAAGGAGTTTGATGATGGCATGGTGCGTGCAGGATGGCCACAAACTATTTGTACTGTTTGGGTACAGGTACAATAGCAAATAGTTTATTATTGCCGAAGCTGTTTACACATCACAGCAATTCAAAGAACTACATCACAGAGCTCATGTGCTACATACCCCATATGCAACACAGAACTGTGGGTAAGACATGCAAATGACGTCTGCAATTTCCCCTTTTTCTGCATCCTGGGTCTGCTTTTTACACAGAATCCCTCAATCAATGTCATGTCAGTTAGTCTTACGTCAGTAGTGGGGAAATTAATGGAAACCATGTTAAAGGAAAGGATTGTTGAACATCTAAAAACACATAGATTACAGGATCAGAAACAACATGGGTTTACCTCAGGGAGATCATGCCAAACTAATCTTATTGATTTTTTTGATTGGGTAACAAAAATAATAGACACAGGTGGTGCAGTAGACATTGCTTATTTAGATTTCAGTAAGGCTTTTGATACTGTTCCGCATAGAAGGCTTATCAATAAATTGCAATCTTTGAGTTTAGATTCCAATATTGTTGAATGGATTAGGCAGTGGCTGAGTGACAGACAACAGAGGGTTGTGGTAAATGGAGTTTATTCGGCACAAGGTCTTGTTACCAGTGGGGTACCTCAGGGGTCAGTACTTGGACCCATTCTCTTTAATATTTTTATTAGTGATATTGCAGAAGGTATTAATGGAAAAGTATGTCTTTTTGCTGATGACACAAAGATTTGCACCAGGGTTGACGTTCCTGGAGGGATCAGCCAAATGACAAATGATTTAGGTAAACTAAAAAAATGGTCAGAGTTGTGGCAATTGAGTTTTAATGTGGATAAGTGCAAGATAATGCACCTGGGACGTAAAAACCCAAGGGCTGAATATAGAATATTTGATACAGTCCTAACCTCAACATCTGAGGAAAGGGATTTAGGGGTCATTATTTCAGAGGATCTAAGGGTAAGTAGTCAATGTAATAGAGCAGCAGGAAATGCTAGCAGAATGCTTGGTTGTGTAGGGAGAGGTATTAGCAGTAGGAAAAGGGAAGTGCTCATGCCACTGTACAGAGCACTGGTGAGACCTCACTTGGAGTACTGTGTGCAGTACTGGAGACCGTATCTCCAGAAGGATATAGACCTCTTAGAGAGAGTTCAGAGAAGGGCTACTAAAATGGTGTACGGCTTGAAGGAGAAAAGTTACCAGGAAAGGCTTAATGATCTTAACATGTACAGCTTGGAAAAAAGACGAGACAGAGGAGATATGATAGAAACATTTAAATACGTAAAGGGAATCCACAAGGTAGAGGAAGGGAGTATATTTAAAAGGAAACAAAATAGCAAAACAAGAGGACATAGTCTTAGATTAGAGGGGCAAAGGTTTAAAAGTAACATCAGGAAGCATTATTTTACTGAGAGGGTGGTGGATACATGGAACAGCCTTCCAGTAGAAGTGGTAGAGGCCAAAACAGTAATTGAATTTAAGCAGGCATGGGATAGGCATAAGGCTATCCTAAACAAAAGATAAATCCAGGTAAAGTATCCATGTAATTGGGCAGACTAGATGGGCCGAAAGGTTCTTATCTGCCGACATTTTTCTATGTTTCTATGTTTCTATGACATTCTAGATGACTTTTTTTTTAGCAGGGATCAGGTTTATGCAACTGGTCAAAGGCACTGCCGGACAGCGCTGTTTCGGGTTTATTGAACCCTCTTCAGCAGGAGCTAGGATGACCAGTTGCAATTTGATGCTTGGCCCGTAGGGTAACTCAGTACTTATTGAAGTTGTAGTGGAGGGCAGAAAATAAGATTTTAAAGCCTCCACACTGCAAATTATAAAGTTTATTATTGCAGAGGCCATTTACACACCACAGCAATTCAAAGTACTGCATCACAGAGCTCATGTGCTACATACCCCATATGCAACACAGAACTCTGGGTAAGACATGCAAATGACATCTGCAATTTCCCATTTTTTTTGCATCCTGGGTCTGCTTTCACACAGAAATAGATATATATACCCTGTATAGAGGTCAATTTCTAAAAAAAAAAAGAAGTGCGGGAACTCACCAAAAACAAGCTTTATAGTGTGGGGACCCAAAAGGAACTCCGTTCCCTCTGCAAGAATAGTGGAGGAACTGCATTCTGACTCGTTCCTCCTCGACTAGACCCCTATATATATATATATATTTTACTGTATTTTATGTATATTACTGTGATTACTGTATTTGTATTGCAATACATTTATCTAGTATATGAAAAGCACTTGATGTAAACAATTTGCAGAGGATGCTAAAATTATTATTTAGCCAAAATGTTTCTCAAGTCACACGTTACAGCCCATATTTAGTTTTTATAGATATAAGACTTATTTTTGCTTAATTAACCACTTTACTAGATCAAGTATATTTTATTTTCAAAACTATCTGCTGGGGCCCCTGTGTCGTGGTATCGAATATACTCAATGTGGTCTAATTCTGGAGCAGATCAAAGGTATTTTATTTCCTGCAAATGGCCTCAAGAATTTACCCTCAAAGTTTTAAAACCTGGAGCCTGACGGCCAAGGTGCTGAAACAGTTTGAACAGCTGGGAGTTTTATTTTTTCCTTCAAGAAAAAATGGAGCCCAAGCTGTATTATGGAGATGTAGTTGCATTTTTTGGACAGCAGGTGGCACCATCTTCCTGTCAAATAATGCATACAGTATGAAAATGTGCTTTTGTGCTACAGAAAAGTGATTTTCTATAAATCCACTAGTTCGTGTCACTGGGTTTATGCAAAAACACTTATTAGTGAAGGGGTCAAAGAGATCCAGATCCTTAGGGTATGATTTCAAACAACTATTTTTCTTATACATAGCCCGATGAGCAGCGATGCCCAATCTTGGAGAAATGTACAATAGAATGACAGAGCTTGCTCCGCATTTTCACTTGAGCATATTTATTAAAATGTCAGATTAAACCTTTAGCTCCACTTTCATGATGCCGCTCAATCCAAGGACGTAATAAAGTATTTTCTCTAAATCCTTTATAGGTTTTCTTTCTTATTGTAATAATGTCTTAATAAATAAATAATAAAAGTTGAATTATTTAGATATAATAATGAATTAGAACATAAATCATTGCTTAGAACAAGGATTGATCGCCTGGACCTGTCATATGACCTTTTGAAATAAATATTAGGAAATGTAACATTCCCGGCTCTCTAACTGACATGGCTTTATGCGGAGCTATACTGTCGAAGACGTATTTTGAGAATACTAAAGGGTGTATTCACAAAACACCAAAATTGCGTGCAATTTCGGTGCTTTGCATTTCGGCCCATTTTGTCTCCCTTTGGTGATTCCATTTCGCCAAAAATACGATGAATCCTCTTTTTAGCAAATGATCTCCATATTTTGCCATCAATGGAGTTGAAAAAGCAGGTATAGGATGTCAGCAAAAACTGCAAATTGCGCAGATAGCCGCTGAATTGCACACAATTACATTGAATCGGCACTGGCGAATTCCATTGAACTGAAATATCAAAAAGAAGTCTCCTGTTCTCCTAACAGGAGTATAAATCAGTAAAAAGTTAGTAAAAATGTGTCTAAATAATAAAAAAGTCATTTAAAAAATAATAAAAAGGGCTATTACAAAATAAAAAAGTATTTTTTTAAAAAAAATAAAAAACATTTCATCTAATAGATGCAAAAATTTCAAAAAGGTCTTTAAATAAAATACAAAAATGAAAAGGTTATAAAAAAAATGTAAAAATGTATTACTTTTTTACATTCAAACCTTTGGAATTCGCCTGTATAACCTCTTCAGTGCTGAGCCATTTCACCTCTATGTGCTGAGCTCATTTTAACTGGTTTTGCTCATCATGTTTGAACTCGATTTTAAGTCACATTTTATTATACAACACAGACAAATTATATATCCTTTTTTAAGGTAAACTTGGCAGATTCATAATATATCATTATTACATGTATATGTCATGTCCTGTCAGAATGCTATAACAAAATCTTTTTAAAAAAATGTGAATTTCCATTAAAATTTCAATCATCTACAGCATGTAAAATAATTTTTTCACATTTTATTATGCAAGCCTTTGCGGTTATATATTTGATATAGGGTGCGCTTGTTAAAAATATTAAAAATGGGATACAGGTATTGTATTTTTTGGAGAAAATAAGCAATTTTAGCTAAAAGTGAAAAAAATTTTTTTTTATTAGTGCAGCATCATTGTGTCACAATATAATTTAAAAGTGAACAATAGTGCTGCATTAATAAATTAAAAAAGAATAAATGACTTTCTATATTTTTTATTTATTTTCATTTATTTATAAATTTTTAAATGATTTATTTTACACCAAACATGGTCATGTGTGGTATCATTGGAAAGGCTATGCTCTGAATAACAAAATTCTTTAGTTTATGTCTCTCCAAGCACCCTGGAGACACATAAAACCATCTGCAAATAGCAGTCCTGAACCTTACTGTGACAAAAATTCAAATAGATTATTGCTACATCACAGCTGCCAGGGAGAGGACAGAATGCAGGGAGAGATCAGGGGTCACTCACTGCTGTACAGGGATAAGATTCAGGGGATTATAATGATTGAAAATCCCTGTACAGTACAGATACAAGGTCGTATTGTAATTTCCATACACAGGCATCATGCCACATACAGGTATTACTTTTATATTCTATTATCACTGCATTATTATCACTGCAAATCCCCATAAGCAGCAGATCTGACCATTGTATGTATTTTTATCACTTTTCACAAAGGCCATTTCTCCCTGTATGCTGATAAAACAGACCCCATGTAAGCAGGAGATCAGACCATTTTTATAATTTATCTTTATCATAGTTACTCTATCTAACACAAAGGTTTCTGCCTGTATGATAATAATGCGGACCCCGTTTGAAATTGTGTAAGATACAATACACCATCTAGAGCTCAAAATCTTCCACTTCAACCATATTTCTGTAAAGGATAAATGAATACATGAAAAATTAAAAATGAGAAAATTAACATTATTTAATTTTTTTAACTATCTCATAATAACAATTTCTCTAATAAACTTATATTTTACCACATATTTGAATGTTAACTTCACATCCCATGTTTCAAATAAATATTATGATAAAAAAAGTTCAACAAAAATCGCTCGGTAGTGAAGGGGTTAATGAATAGACAAATTGACCCCCAATGCCGCCGAAGGATGAAATTCACTCTTCGGTGCAATTTGGGGCCAGTTCGGAGGTAAATAGTAAGGAAATGGGTCTTTGGGTAAATGACACTCACAACCGAATCCTTGTAATAAACTAAAGCTTTTATAGTGGTCAGAGTCTTTCACATGGGAATCAGTAGGAGTTCCGAAAGGTATCACCATCCTATGAACAGAGAAAGGACTTTACACAAACAAATATTAATTGTTTGTACGCAAAATAAGACTGTTTGATACTCTTTATTGAATGAGAAACAAACATGTGATAAAATTCCCATGCATGATCACATGCAACTTATTTAAGACTAACAGGGTTATTCAAAGAGATCCGAATGGCTGGAGAAAGGTAACCGAACGCTGAAAATCAGCATTCAGTTACCTTTCTTGGCCATTCGGCTATCCAGAGAGCAGGCAATTCGCCAAATCCTGGCGAATTGCCTGCACATACAGTGCCTGCTTGAGGGCAGTGAAATCCCCATAAAAAAGCACTGCTTCGGCTATTCAGAGAACACAAACCAGCAGTGAAAGGTTCCCCTAATGCCCTGCCGTTCGGTGGTTTAATTCGACTGGTTTATTCAGGAGAAACCCATAGGCTTCAATGTTAAAAATATTCCTGTTTTAATTCAGTATCTAATAAACCGTTCATTATAAAATTCTGCAGTAAAGAGTCTCTTTATTTATAGATTTTTTAGGAAATTTTAAGCATTTTTTTTTTTTTAAGTTTACTTATTTTTTCTGTAACAGCCCTCTTTATTATCATTCCCTGGACCTCATATGTAAATTTCAGACATTTTCGCTCAGTAGTTTCTTTGCAAACAGCGTTTCACTTTTCAATCATTCATGCAAACTGTTTTCCTAATTTATTCACTCCCTTCGTCTGCGGTGTCGGCTTTTTCCGGAGGCTGCGCTGCGTGTGATCTGCTCCTGCTCGGGTTTTTCCCGGTGTCTTCGGCGGGTTAATCCAGATCTTTTTGCGGGTTTCGGCGTGTGACTTTTTCGTTGGGTTTGCGGCAGCTTTTCCCTGCGCTTCGACGGCCCTTTGGTGCTTGCTGAATACACCGCAGGGTCGCCGAAATGGGATTGCCGGATCGGCCCGAATTGAAGAGAACGAAAAGTCACCGAACGTGCGGTGACTTTTCGATTCTCTTTGAATAACCCTGTAAATGCTCTATATAACTGCAAAATACCTGAAATTTAAACAATTTTACTATTTACTCTTTAAAAGTTACACATTCTAATACATTGTAAGCCCTACCTAAAAAGTACAAATAATGCACTTATTTATTAATACATCTGTAATTTGTTAGTTTTTTTGCTTTTTTTTAACTCAAATGGGAATTTGTTTATAGCTTGCCACAATTCATAGTTTAGTGACACAAACAAGTGTTCAAAGTGGTTTTTGAAGATAGTCTAGACATACCATCTGGGATGATGCATTCTACATTTAGCTTCAATCTTAACAAGGCAGTCTGGATGCTCTGTGTTTGCTCGTCTAAACATGCTAACCATGTGAGGCAACCTGGAAATACAATATGTGCAGGGATTGTTAGAGAAAACCAAGATATTCCACAGCAATGAATAACTTAGACCTCAATCTGTATACTACATGTGTAAAGCAATATAAAAGTTTATATAAAGCTATCAGGGTTATTCAAAAAGAATCGAAAAGTCACTGCACGTTCGGTGATTTTTCGTTCTCTTCAATTCGGTGCAATTTGGCGATCCCATTTCGGCGACCCAGCGGTGTATTCAGCAAGCACCACAGGGCCGTCATAGTGCAGGGAAAAGCCGCCGCAAAACCCGACGAACACTTGCCGCAAAACCTGGCAAACGTACACCAAAACCCGCAGAAACATCTGGATTCACCACGCCAAACACTCCGGAGAAACCCGAGCAGCTGCCGATCACAGCGCAGAGCAGCCACCTGAAAAACCCGACACATCAGACGAATGGAGTGACAAAAACAAAAAAAACTGTTTGCTTGAATGTTTGAAAAATGAAACGCTGTTTGCAAAGAAACTACTGAGCGAAAATGTCTGAAATTTACATATAAGATTCAATGAATGATAATAAAAAGGGCTGTTACAGAAAAAAGAAAAAACTATTTAAAAAAAAACTAATAATAATTTTTGCAAAAAAACCACGGTAAGTTCACTAAAAAGGGAGGTTTCACCGTACTTCACCATTGTTTATGCAATTGTTTCCACCGTGCTTTCTGCTGTAGTTGTTCAGTGTAGTTTTCTCCTTAGTTGTCACCATAGTCTCATTGGGAGTTCAATGAAGAACATCACTTTAAAGTCTCTGAAGTAGATTCACTGTAGATGCATTAAACGGTGGAATAATGTCGAATGGAGAATAGCCACAGTCTACTTCTCCTACAGAAAGATACTGGTGATGACATTGTTCACTGTTTTTAGAAGCCACTGCCGATGTTCAACTTTGCATCTCTGGACAGCTGAAGTTCACTGTAGTTGCAACAACAGGGATTTTTTTCCTATTGTTTCCAAATACTATTGCGAACTTCAGTGAAACAACAGTGCTTTGCGATTAACCCCTTATGGATCTAAAGCAATCTAGATGCTCTATCGGTGTGCAGCTATCTGAGTATTCCATCTGCTTAAAGTGACATGTACGACTGTACGTGTACAATCTGCATGAACAATGTGTTTGCACAGAGGATTAAAAATATACATATTTACTTAATATATTAAGGGCCCTATTACATTCTTCGCGCAAACGTTAACGGGTGCGCAAAAACACATTAACGCGAGGGGCAAAACCCTTTGCGCTGAACGTCGTATTACAACAAACGCGCGTATACGTCTACCGCGGGTGATCCTGCGCGAACGCTGCGCGAGCTTACTGTACTTTGCGTGTCCTATACTTAACATTGTGAGCGCAAATGCGTTTGTGCACTGGTACGCGGATGGTATTACAATCTATGCGCAGTTTGTAACGCACAGCCTTTGCGCGCAGAATTATTATAGCAATTCCTAAAAGCTGGTGTTAATGGCAAATCTGATGGACCTGGCTGAACCCAAATACACCAGCACAAATAAAAAACCCAGCAAAGTATAGTTACACATTCTACACATACCAAACCAATAAACAGAGAAGTTGTGCGTGTTTTTTTCTATTGATGCAGCATATATGCGCAGATTGACTTTGACAGCGCAAAAACTTAACTTGAGACAATTAAAGTTCTTAATTCTGATTGGCTGAATTGTGTGAAAAAAACAGTCCGCACACTGATTTCTGCACGCAACATTACTGCGCGTGCATTTTTGCACGTCCGTTTTACGCGCGTTATGTTTTTTGACGGATGAAAAAATGCGCAAGGATTGTAATACCAGCGTTGATTTACACGCGTTAACGTTTGACGCTTCGTGCAAAAATTCACGAGTTTACCGTGCATTTTTGTGTGAAGAATGTAATAGGGCCCTAACTCTATAGCTATTACAGAACTATACAAAGTGCAAGATGTGTATTTTTATTGTAAAGCCACGGAAATGTCACAACTAGTGATCAATAGAATCTTGAATTAAGCTTTGAAAGCGGCAAGATTCAAATCAAATATTCATTCAAAATATTAAAAAAACAGCATAAAAACATGCTAGTTGTAATGGCTTTGATTTTTTTTATAATTGAAGGATGCACTCTTAATAATCAGCATAAACAGCATGAAAACAAATACAGGCAGGGTTATTCAAAGAGCTCCGAATTGTGGCCGAAAGGTAACCGAACAGTGTTATTCAGAGAGCGGTGAAAAACAGGAGAATGACTGGAGAACTGAAAACTCTAGGTTAAAATAGCCAAACCAGAAAAATTCTCCCATTCATCTCACTTTCCGAATCGGCTATTTTGACCTAGAATTTTCAGTTCTCCAGTCATTCTCCTGCATTTCACCGCTCTCTGAATAACCCTGATAGTTAAGGATGTACGCTTAATAATCATTGACAAACACATATCATTTTATTGAAGGATTGATTCAAAGTGATGTATTCGTGTAATTAGATTAACTCTATTGCTGTTACATCGTATAGCTATACATATGTTATTGCCAGCATGGAACAGCATGAGGTAGGAAAATATTTAATTATTCATAAATTGGGAAATATTATACACAAATGAATATTAATCCAATGCAGGCATTTAATGATTATATGTATTACATATACAGTGAGGGGAAAAATGATTTAATCCACTGCTGATTTTGTATGTTTGTCCACTGACAAAGAAATGATCAGTCTATAGTTTTAATGGAAGGTTTACTCTAACGGTGAGAGACAAAATAACAACGAAAACATCCAGAAAAACGCATCTCTAAAAAGCTATAAATTGATTTGCATTTTAATGAGTGAAATAATTATTTGACCCCTTCGCAAAACACGACTTAGTACTTGGTGGCAAAACCCTTGTTGGCAATCACAGAGGTCAGACGTTTCTTGTAGTTGGCCACCAGGTTTTCACACATCTCAGGAGGGATTTTCTCCCACTCCTCTTGCAGATCCTCTCCTAGTCATTAAGGTTTCGAGGCTGACGTTTGGCAACTTGAACCTTCAGCTCCCTCCACAGATTCTCTTTGGGATTAAGGTCGGAGACTGGCTAGACAACTCCAGGACCTTAATGTGCTTCTTTTTGAGCCTTTGTTTCCTTGGCCGTGTGTTTTCGGTCATTGTCATACTGGAATACCCATCCATGACCCATTTTTAAATGCCCTGGCTGAGGGAAGGAGGTTCTTACCTAAGATTTGCTGGTACATGGCCCCGTCCGTCGTCGCTTTGATGCAGTGAAGTTGTCCTGTCCCCTTGCTTCTCCACAGTTGTATTGGATGGAAGTGCTGAATGGAATTTTTGACTAGCTTCTCCACGGTTGAAGGGCAGAGACGTTACCACTGGACTCCACTAGGCTTGTGCACCGATTTTTTTTTCGGTTCGATTCGGTTCGATTTTTCGGATTTTTAAACTTTTCGATTCGGCTCGTTTCGACCGATTTCTGTTTCGATTCGGTTCGGCTCGATTCGTTTTTCGTGTACATTTTTTTTTTCGGAATATCGACCATTTTTCGTATTTTCGTGTCACTTTGCTCGTTTTTTGTATCGACTTTTCGGAATTTCGGAAATTTTCATTTTTTCGGAACGTCTGTTCTCCTCGTTTCAAAGCAATAAATTTCGATTTGACACATTTCAAGTCCATTCGAAAATTCTGAAAATATTTCGTTTCGGCTCGGAAAACTTTTCGGATCTGCCATTTTCGGATCTAAAAATTTTCTGAAATTCGGCCGCATCCGAAAACACGAATCCGAAACCCGAAACGCACATCCCTAGACTCCACAGCCGATATTGTGTGGTAGGCAAGTATGTCCCATTAGGTGACTTGTCCAAGGGCATTTACTGAAGAGGGGCTCTGGCCGGGATTTGAAACTGGATCTCCACAGTTATAGAACAGTGATGTTACCTCTTCTCCATCCAGCCAGTCCATAGGATATGTTTAATTGGCAGTTTCAGTTAGGTACAGTATACCAGCTGCAATGTCTGATGTAGTGTATCTTTAGAAACAAATGCTAGCATCTATTTGCAAATGAAACATGTGTCCATCGAATCAAAACTCATGTTCAAATCTCCAGAAAAAGTCTAAATCAAGCTTACTGAATCTTGGGCTCCTGATACTGCTTTGAAGATTGTGCTAACTCGATGACACAGTAGTGAAAGGGTTAAATGCAATAAGTCAGTCATATGTTCCAGTAAATCATACATTATTATTATTGTCATCATTTATATAGCGCCAACAGTTTCCGCAGTGCTTTACAATAACCAAAGGGAGCAAAATACATATAAATGGACATAAAATGGAAACAAGAGGTGTAGAGGGCCCTGCTCATAGGAACTCACAGTCTAGAGGGATGAGATCTGATTTTCTCATTTCTAACTTGACTTGTGTGGATATTTGTGTGCAGGCAGATTATGGATTAAGAATTTAAGAATATATGTGTCACATTAATAAACAGACAATGTCACAGTTATTTTATGTAAACCAATCCTTAAGAGAATATCTTTGCATTCATTATTCCAGTTGTGGATATCACTACGCTGTTGCGTCTGAGTTCTCAGAACACACTATCAGGGTTATTCAAAGAGATCCGAATTGCTGGAGAAAGGTAACCGAACAGTTAAATTCAGCATACGGTTACCTTTCCTGGCCATTTGGCTATTCAGAGAGCAGGCAATTTGCCAAATCTTGGCGAATTGCCTGCACATTCGGTGCCTGTTCGGTGCCTGTTCGAGGGCAGTGAAAACCCATAGAGATGCACTGCTTCGGCTATTCAGAGAACACAAACCAGCAGTGAAAGGTTGCCGAAATGCCCTGCCATTCGGTGGTTTAATTCGGCAGATTTATTCAGGCGAATCCCATAGGCTTCAATGTTAAAATTATTCCGGTTTTAATTCAATATCTAATAAACCGTACATTATAAAATTCTGCAGTAAAAAGTTGGATACTTTAAGCATTTTTTGGGATTTTTTTGACAAAAAAGTTTTGCCGATTTTTTTTTTTTTAAACTTTTGTTCTTTTTTCTGTAACAGCCCTTTTTATTATCATTCATTGGACCTCATATGTAAATTTCAGACATTTTTGCTTAGTAGTTTCTTTGCAAACAGCGTTTCACTTTTCAAACATTCAAGCAAACTGTTTTCTTAATTTATTCACTCCATTCGTCTGCGGTGTCGACTTTTTCCGGCGGCTGCGCTGCGTGTGATCGGCTCCTACTCGGGTTTTTCTAGCGTTTTCAGCGGGTTAATCCAGATGTTTTTGCGGGTTTCGGTGTGCGTTCACCCTCGTTTTGCGGTGAGTTTTCGGCAGGTTTTCGGTGATATTTCGATTCTCTTTGAATAACCCTGTATGGGTTCTCTGTACTTGTATATTGCATTAGAGAATCTAGACTATTGACTTGCTGTACTTTATTTATGGGCTAATACTTTAAAATTGATGGCACTTTTACTTAGAGACATTGAATAAGGCAGGTTATTTAATAACTATTGTGCATTTCTATTTCAACACTATATAGACAAACGTCCTGACCATTACATCAACAGGAACGTATATGACATTGCACAGGAATGACATACATAGACATTAATACAGAGTTCTTCCCCCATTTACAGCTATAACAGCTCCCACTCTTCTTCTGGCTGGGCTTTCTACAAGATCACAATGAGTTTCTGTAGGAATTTCTGCCCATTCATCCAGGAGAACATTTGTGAGGTCATGCACGATGTTGTATGAGAAGGGCTAGCTCTCGATCTCTGTTCCAGTTCATCCCAAAGGTGTTGGATGGGGTTGAGGTCAGGGTTCTATGCGGGAAATTTCTTCCACAACAACTCATCCAACCATGTCTTTATGGATCTTGCTTTGTGCACTGGAGCACAGTCATGCTGGAATAGAAAAGGAGCTCTTCAGCACGACCCATGTTTGTAATTGCAGAATGCATCGCTAGGTGTATTATTTTATATACCTATGGTTATGGACTTGATCGAAACACCTGAATTCAATAATTAAGAGGTGCATCCCAATACTTTTGTCCATATAGTGTGTATATATATATATATATATATATTAAATGAGGGTGGTAAGAAACCCTGAGGAAAAATACTCTTACATGTAGATAAAGCAATGCCACGATGGAGATGTGAACGTAAAGTAACCACAGAATGCAACAAACAATTACGGCTCAATTTCAACGGGAAAGAAAGAGCCCCCTGAAATGAGCCCACAGTATAGAATTGTTCACTTGGAATTAAAGGAACCTTATGATTAAAATTTATAACAAATGCTATGAGCGCTTCAATGTTGAAAAATTGGAAAATCCATCTACGCGCCTGTTTTCCGGCTCAACTTGTATCCAATTTTCTATAAATTTATTGTTTACTGACTTCAAACTAAGTAACAATGCCCAATGTCAAACAGCAGCCGCCAAGGCCAGCAAGGTATTGGCATTAAAAAGGGAGTTCACTCTCGGGATGAAAACATAATTTTGCCTCTTTATAAATCGCTGGTAAGACCAAACCTTGAATATGCCGTGCAATTTTGGGCACCTGTCTTAAGAAAGGATATTCTAGCGCTAGAAAAAGTGCAGAGACGGGCAACTAAATTAATAAGGGGAATGGAAGATTTAAGTTATGAGGAAAGACTAACAAGCTTAAACCTGTTTAGTTTAGAGAAACGGCGCCTTAATGGGGATCTGATAACCTTATATAAATATATACAGGCCTTAGAGGGGATCTGATAACTTTATATAAATATATACGGGGCCATCATAAACCATTGTCTGGAAACCTATTCATTAACAGGACTATACACAGGACTCGAGGTCACCCATTTAGACTGGATGAAAGGAAATTCAGCCTAACGCATAGGAAGGGTTATTTTACAGTGAGAACAATAAAGCTGTGGAATTCTCTGCCTGTTGAGGTGTTGGGTCAGAGACTGTGCAGACTTTTAAAAAATGACTGGATGACTTCCTGCCGACACAGAATATTAAGGGTTATAATATTTAATATGTGGGTAAAAGCTTCTTGATCCAAGGAGAAATCTGACGCCATTCTGGGGTCAAGAAGGAATTTTTTTCCCAGTGTGTTGCATATTGGCGAGCGCTTCAGACTGGGGTTTTTGCCTTCTTTTGGATCAACAGCAGTAGGTGATGTGTGAGAGGCTGAACCCGATGGACGCATGTCTTTTTTGCAGCCTATGTAACTATGTAACTATGTAACAACACAACAAGGAATAATTGAAGTCTTTCTGGAAATGTCTTCTACATATAAAGAAGCAATGACTTTTATGTATCACCAAGTCACCTTGATGGTAGATGGGCGTCTTTGAGATGTAGTGACAAACCACCTCACATATTTCTAATATCTAAAAGGGAGATATTTTTGTTATTTTTTTCTTAACTATACCTATCAAAATTTGAAACATTACCTGTTGTTTTATTGAACAATTAGATTTCCTCATAATTTCACATTTAGACATTCCTTCCGGTTGTTTTTTCACGTTTGCTAAACACACTGTTTTTTATAAAAGAATGAATAATTCATTGAAATAATTGCAGTATTTAATAACAAATGTCAGGAAAAACTGCGCTGATCATTTGGTTGTGTCTGACAGGAAATCAGATGACCAGTGCAGCCAGCCCGGGGCTTTGTAATTTCAGGATATGGCAGTGACTCAAAGAGAAGTAAATCCAGTTACAGTCATCTTACAATCTAGAAAAATGACTCCCGTGTAACAAAGTATAGGACAGTAAATTAATTAAGCAAGTAAATTTATGTTTAATAAATGGGGCACTTCAGGGGAAATACTTACTATAAGGTTAGTTATTTTTTTTCATTGTCATTTTCTTCCTCTTCTCCAACGTGTTGGCTATTAGGTACTGCTGGAAAACATTTGTTTCATTTTTTTTTCTTTTTTATGTAAAGTCGTAATTTGGACTTAATTTCCAAACTTTTTACATGGAGTGACTATAAAACAAATATATAAACTAAGCTAAGATACTTAAGAAAGCTGAACGTAAATCCGTACCGTGTAAAATAGAGAGCATTATTGTGCTTAAATACAAATTTAATGAAAGAAAAAGATATCTAAAGAAAGAAAATGACAATGATTATTATCATTAGTTATAATTATAAATACTAAGCCCTTCACTACCAAGATTGAGTATACTTGATCTTGATAAGCACCTGCTGGTGCCCCGATATTGAGCATACTGCATATTCTGCCGAAATTTTATAGGGATTTCTTTAATTGCAAACAAATTTCAAATGGGCTTCATAATATGCCGCTCAAATGTCAACACATCCATGTTTCCCTATAAAATTAAATGAGCCAATACTGAAAAGTACAACTTGGCGTTTCATGGCGTTGCCATGTTAGCGTGGTATTCCGGGGCAGGCGCTACCTCCACACCTCGTGCAGGGATGCAGTGCTAGCCACAGTGTTACTTACAGTAGCGCTTCTGTGCTGGCATGAGTATCACCTCCTGGAGTCAATAACAGCTTCTGGGTAGCGAGCCCTGCGTGATTTCACTCTCGCGAGATCGCGCAGCGCTGCGGAGGGAAACTGAGAACTATTTGTTCCAAGTCTCATTCGGCTCCAGGCCAGAAGAAGTGGCAGATCGTGCCACCCATCGTGTGATAAGCGGTAAGGAAGGGTTTACAGCAGGTGTTAAGTGATTTTGCAGTTGAAGAATCATTTAACACCAGCTTTTAGGAGGTGCTAACTTTTGGCTCTCTGCTTCTTGACGGTGATTTGCGCCGGCACTTTGTAATATCTCACTTATCGAAATGCTAATTAATGATTGAGCTCCCCATGTTAGGTATAGGATGCACAAAAGTAAAGTAAGCTCGTGCAAGCTGCAAGGCGCCAATTGATTTCACCCCAATGTAGCGTCAGGAATGTAATATGAATGGCAATGCTTTAAACTCTCCTATCCTAGCGCTAATGATTTCATATCGAGGCGCTATATTGGCCCCAGCTTTGGAATAGAGCCCTGAGTTTGTAAGAAGGTAAACAGATAAGTGGCTAGGATGAATAGAGTGTTCCTTTAAAAGTTTCCAGGTTTCACTTTTATTTCAAAATTCAAGAACAGAGTCAACGTTTTGGCTCCACCGAGCATTTATGAAGGCCTGGAGCAACTCAGGTGGAGGACACTTAAGTTGCCCCTGATGCCAGGATGTAAGGAGGATTTTTTAGACAGAGTAGGGGGTTAGAGCGTGCCGGCTGTTTGAGAGGAAGGGTTTTTCAGGAGTATAAAAGGCGAGTGCTCAGTGGCTCTGCCGGCCTTTTTCTCCTGAGGTAATCGAGAGATCGAAATCCCCAACCTCCCACCCTTTATTTTAGCTTTATATGGGTGGGGTTTTTGGTTAGGGTTTGGGTTTTTAATTGTTTCCCCCTTTGTCACAGCGGGGGCCTGGGAGGCAGTGCTGAGGTAGGGTTGCTTTATTTAAGGTGGAATTTGGTGGATTAGATGTACGGGAGATGGGGGCGGAGTTAAGTTGGTTTGGTTTAGGAGAGGTATGGTGGGAGTGCGGAGTTCCCTAAAAGCACTGTCTGTTACTTTACTATATATGGATACTGTATATGTTTATGTATTATTTTTATATTTGGTGGGGTTCTAGCTGTGGCCGATAATAAATATGTATCATTCCACAGCTTAGCAGTTGTGTTATTATTGTGTCGTGTGTTATTTATCTCCTTGCGTACGACCTGGTCATCGGTGGGCGACTTATCAAGATTTATCAAGAAGGGATCGGTGGAGTCGAAACGTTGACGCTATGTTTGGATTTTGAAATAAAGGTGAAACTAGAAAACGTTTAATGAAGACCCCAGAGTGCCGGTTATTGTTTCATTATGGATTACATATTTGCACATATTTATTGAATATACTCATATGATCATGATATGGTACCACAATTTACAACTACTGCCTAGCACTAATTATATTCGAATTAATCTATGATCTTCATTGTGGTATATCTTCTATTAAGAGGAAGCTTATTTTATGGTTGAAGGAGGTTCATCACTTTCCATTTTTTATGTATTTTAAATTGTTGTGTATATTGTATTCGTCCAATAAAGGTTCATTGGTAGCCGGTGTCTATCACATTTCTTTCTTTCAATAATTTCTAGGGTTTATGCCCATTTCCGACACTGGCTTTAAGCTATTGCCCCGTATCCTATTAAGTTCTTTTCTGTGGATTACATATTTGCACATATTTATTGAATATACTCATATGATCATGGTTTAGATTTGATTTGTTTAATGCTGTTATGAAAATACACTAATTTATAAGTGATATCGAGGAAGATAATTTTTTTAATTGTTTTTGTCGATGCTGCATTTCAAGGCTATAGTGGTTATTCACAGAGCACTGAAATGTCGACGACATTTCGGTGCTCTCTCGCCCCCCGCACTTCGGGGAGTCAAATTTCCCCACCCTGCGGTGAATTCAGCATTCACCGCAGGGTCCCCGAAGTGCAGGGAATCGGCCGCCAAATTCGCCGCAAACCCACTGGCCGCCACCGCTTACTGTCGCCCGCCTTTGCCAACCCGCCGGACATCCGCCGCAAACACACCAGACAGCTGCCGAACACAGCCGATGAGCACAACGCCGACCAGTCGCAAAAAAAAAGCCAACAAGCCACCGGACAGGTATATTTAAAAAAAAATACGTTTGAAAGTGTCAAAATTGAAACGCTGTTTGCAAAAACACTACAAAACCTAAATACCTGGAATTGGCATATAAGGTCCCATGAATGAAGAAATGGAATAGTAAGTCTCTCAATGATATTGATTAGGAAAGAAAATACCTAATGCAACCAGGGGGTAACCCGTAAATTTAAATGGAGAGGTATATGTCAATGCCTAGGTGAACAAGCAGTACATAAGGATAAAACTGCACAGCGCAGACCAGCCGCCAGAAAAGCTGACAAGCCGACGAGCGGTGTAAACCCCCCCACAAAACAATACACTTGAAAGTGTCAAAATTGGAACGCTGTTTGCAAAAATACCACTGAACGAAAATGCCTGGAATTAACATATAAGGTCCTATCAATAATAATAAAAAGGTCTGTTACAGAAAAAAGAAAATCCACTATTAAAAAAAATGGAAAAAAAAATTTGCTGAAAAAATCCTGAAAAATGCTTAAAAGATTCAAACAAATCTATAAATAATGAGACTTTTTACTGCAGATTAAAATAATAAATGGTTTATTAGATATTGCATAAAAACGGGAACAAAATGCCTTAATAAACCTGCCGAATGAAACCATCGAACAGCAGGGCACTTCGGCAACTTTTCTCTGCTGTTCGTTGTTCTCTGAATAGACAAACCATTGCTTCTCTATGGGGAATTTCACTGCCTTCGAACAGGCACCGCACCCTAGCAGTTCGCCAAAATTTGGCGAACTGCCTGCTCACTGAATAGCCGAATGGCCGCGAAATGGCACCGTACAGGGAAGTTGCCTGTTCGGTGCCATTTCGGGGTCAGATCGGCTCTCTCTGAATAACCCCTTATAACTTTATACGTATTTTCACATTCCTTTACTAGCCGCCGTGAAACCCTTGCTTTTTGTTTCTATAGGCAAATGAAAGATGAAGATGCAAAGCATAATTTACCTTAATTCAGAAATTGTTGCGTTACAAAAAGAACAATCAAGCAACAATGGCTTATTATTTCTTAGCTATAGATTATTAACTTTTGGAATAGTTTGATTTCAAAGTAAATTTGACCCTGTCCCTGCTGCCTCGCGTCTCCTTCCCTCTTATTTTTACACCGTCTTTAAGAGACATTGAGAAAAAACACACATTGTTTTTACCTAACTAAACTGATATCGGTCATAGAAAAAATAAAAGCATCTAAGTGCTTCACTGTCGAGACATTTTGTTCGCTCGTCAGGAGTCACCCAAACCTGTAAATATCTCCCCACAGATTAATTTACAACAGATATGGGTAATATGGATGATTAAAACCCAAATTATGCCAAAAGTGATTCAAGCAATCGGAGGTAAATATCAGTAACGTGACTGATGCTAATTGTCTGATAAATTATGTTTACGGCCAGGTATGTGTTTGTGAGTTTTTGGTTTTCAGGATGTCTTTTGTAACAGCACAGGGATTTTTTTCTGAATAATCTTACTTTGCAGATTAGCGATGAGGATTAGGGATGACACACTATGGTTAATAATACTAGGGAAGCGAACGCGGAATTGTATGCCTTATCCTAGTTGCAGGTCGCCACCCTGTGGCTGCCAATAAAACTGCCACTGTAAAAAAGCTGCACTTTTAAAAATGTAATGGAGATTCCACCGTGTTAAAAAAACTGAATTGTATCACTTTTTCAGTGCACATTCACATCGTACCTACATTATTTTTCTGACATACAAAAGAAACGCTAGTGCATATTTCAGGGTTAGGGTTAGTATTAGGGTAAGTACAATGAGTGGTGCGAAAAACGGGACAGAGACACAATTGGAGTTGAGAAGATTGGGAGAGAGGCACAATGGAGCTGAATGGGATGCATGAGGGAATCGCCCAAATCTTCAGCTCTAGGCCCATGAAACCTTAATGGAAGGTAACACAGAGGAGAAATGGCTCCAGTTTCTAGTGAAAGTGTTGCATGGGATGGATGGTGACTAGCTAATAGTGAGATTGTAACACGAGGAGGAACGTGACTCACAAATGGTCACTAATGTATAATGTGTAATACAGAGGAGTAATTACTCAGGTTCCCACTGAGAGTGTAAAATCTAGAGTAAACTGGATTATAGCACGGGGACAGATAAATGCTCTGGTTACTAGCGAGAGTATAGCACAAGGAGAATAATGGTTCTGTTTGCCCGGCGAGAGTAATGGACACTGAGAAGGGCTTGGTAACATTGTGGTGGGAATACATTGGGTTTGGAAATGTGTAGCCAGTAAAATAGGACGGTGAGGACGGTGACTTTGACTCTACAGTGAAGAAGAGATGATGCTAAGTAGAACTGGTGGTAGAGACCTGCAGATGCCAGGATTTTGGGTGTGGAAAGAGTAAAATTGAGTCGAGGTTACGTGAAATGGTGCTGTGGATAATAAAGGTCTGATACCTAAATAAAGTGAGATGTTAACACATGGGGATTTATTCTGTAAAAGTTTAATTGTAGGAACTTTAAAACTATTATAAATTTTATGGTATTTGGGGGCCATAGATGAATCACTTACCTTTTCTTAACGCACTTGGAGCTGGTGTGGGGCAGGGAGCTGGAGCTAAGGGGTCGGGATGGAGTGGACCCCCACAGGGCAACATTCCTGTCAAGTGATACTACCTCTATCTTCCCCTAATCACTTTCTTTCACTGCTTTATTTTACCTATCTGATGCACAGAAATAAGCCGACACTGAGCACTATTCCATGCCCTGGGCTAAAACAGGGATGCTAAAGGGAAACAACCTATGCCAGCAGGTTTCAGCAGCCTGCCCCAATATGCAGCGCTACCCTCCTGAATACTAGCAGTGGCGCTGTGCGCCGCCACAAGTATCACCTCCTGGAGTCCATAGGACTCAATGGAGGGTCGTGCTGCTGGGCCGCATGACCTTCAGGATTTGGCTCTCGCAAGATTGTGCAGGGCCGCGGAGTGATTCACGGGAGAGAGACTTGGAACTTTATTCCCCAGTACCACTCTGCTCCCAGCGGCCAGAAGCGGTGGATCAGGCCACCTTTCACACCGCGGAATGAGAGGTGAGTATCTGATTTTTGGGGGGAGTTCAGCTGGTGCTAAATGATTCTGCAGAAGCCTAACCAGTTATCACCAGCTTCTAGCTGTGGTTAACTTTTTCGATACCACAGTGGTGCGGTAATTATCGTTAGGACTTTGTAATCCTAATGTTAATTACTCATGTTACTAATAATTACTAATGTTAATCCCCATGTTAAGTATAGGGAGCGCAAAGTACAGCAAGCTCGCTCACGCTTTTGTTTGCTTTAATGGCCATTGAAGCGTAAGTTAACTTGCCCCATCATGGCACCTCTTGGTAGAGTGAGTCCTAACCATTGTAACCAAAAGCCACTCCTCTGAGCAGCTGTATGCCCCTGCTGCTTTTCAGCTAAGAGGCAATAATGGTGGGTTTTATTTATACACGCACCAAGTACTTCCCATTTGGGGTTAAAAACAAAAACATGGAAAAAGGAACAGCAGCAAAATGACTAACTGGTGTTACAACATAATATACATACATACAGAAAAAGTGGCGTCGCGCCTGTACTCACCAGAGCGGCTGCAACAACCAGGAGGAACAGCCCAGTTCATGTATAAAATACTCTACTGGGTTGTTACTCCTGGTTGTTGCAGCCGCTCTGGTGAGTATCGGCGCAACGCCACTTTTTCTATATGAATGGTTCCTGTTTATTGGACAAGCTGGCCTTGGCCACAACTTGAATATTTTGCCAAGGATGTTGTTATATTTGCAGCCAGCTGCATTGTGGCTACTATCGTCTGATGTGATTTGTAATGCATGTCCTGGTTCAATAAATAGATTTTACACCAACATGAAATATATTGCTATATTGACTTCCATTTTTTAACTCCGTTCTCACATTCACATGTCAGCTTTTTGATGTAGTGAGTGTAACACTGCGCTCTGTGTGTGATTCTGGGATATATGTATGGCATGGCAACGGAAAACACGAGACTAAATAAAGGGTCAACATGCGACCGTGTCTGAGAGATCCTGTTGTGATTGTGTTTCGGCTGATACCTTGGGAATAGAATGATCTTATCAAGTATTGGGTATTTCTGCAGCCCAGAGATGCCACTTTTTCTCTATGACAATCCATCAGACAAAACAATATACCCAGCACCGTAATTATAGATCAATATTCCTAATAGAGCAGTAATGATGCCATTTATTTTTATTGGACGTGATTAAAGTGTCACTGGGATGTTTCACTAATATTTTTCTATACTTACTATTCAACAAAGAATCTCTTAAAGTAGATTTAAGGAAATTGTTTTTGTGAAAACATATTATTATAAAGCTGTTATTATTACTAAACTGCAGTCATGTCAACTTTGCATTTCATGTGCTGGTTAAAAGATGCTGGCTTTATATGACCTGCCTTCCTCCTGCCCATTTGGAATAGGTGGTAGTTGGTATACTCTGCACATCTCCGGTAGATTGATGCATTGACTGATTCTCCTCTGTAGCTTGGCAGACCTCAGCACCAGACGCCTTGAAGAATTTAATTTGTCGCTTTCTTAATGGACCGTAACCTTCCATGACAAGGTCATTTACTGCATATTCATTTAGGACACGCCAATTGTCAGAATATAAATACTGCTGGCTGTAAAATAAACCAGGGATTTATTTTTTCTTATACTGGAAATGTAAAATCTCTGAAAAAGCTATCACAGAATGTAAAAAGCATGTGAAATCTAGCATCGCTACGTCACGATGGAATGTATCGCTGCACTCTTTGGTTTCTGTTTTAAATAAAAGGCGTCACTTTAATTTCAGTAACTTGTGTTTCCTGAGATATCACCGTCAGACACATAAAGGTTGTATTATAACTATAACACAAATCTTACTTTGTGAAGCACAAATCTGGTTTAATGACTGGGTAGAGTCATTAGACAAAATGGTCTAATATATATATACTTATTTGGGTTGTGGTGGAGGGCAGAAAATTAGATAAAAAGCCTCTATGCAATAACCAATAAGGTTTATTATGTCAGAGGCCATTTGCACATCCCAGCAATTCAAAGAACTGCATCACAGAGCTCATGTGTTACATTCCCCATATGCAGCACAGAACTCTGGGTAAGACATGCAAATGACGTCTGTCTCCCTTTTTTGCATCCTGGGTCTGTTTTCATAGATATCAATCAGGAATATATTCTGAAACAACAATACAAAAAAAAATATATAGAGTGATATCCCACATAAACCGTTTGCCGTTTGTTTGCTCCTAAGGAAGTCCCATTTGGGAAGAAACGCGTAGAGCTGGATGTTTATTCCCATTTGTTCCCAGTATTGCTGTGCTGTTTCACCTACTTTGAAGAATAAGTTAATAAATACTTATTGTATATACTATTGATGATTGGTATATATATTGTATATGCTGTTTATATTGAGATCCTCTACCATTGGATCGGCATGATACCAGCCACACAGAACCACTAGCGGATGGTGGGCGAATTACATTCTATGCTCCTGTGAGTGGCCAATTTTTTCTGCGCACAAATTGGCTTATGTGGGATATTACCCTATATATTTTTTTGCATCCTGGGTCTGTTTTCACACAGAACCCTTCAATCAATGTCATGCCATACTAGATGGCTTTTTTTTTTTAGCAGAGATCAGGTTTATGCAACTGGTCAAATCCACTCCTGGACAGCGCTCTTTCGGGTTTATTGGACCCTCTTCAGCAGGAGCTAGGCTTGACCAGTTGCAATGGATGCTTGGATCCATAGGGCAAATCAGTGCTTTATTTAAACTGCAACTGGTCATGCCTAGCTCCTGCTGATGAGGGTCCAATAAACCCTGAAACAGCACTGTCCAGGAGTGGCTTTTACCAGTTGCATAAACCTGATCTCGGCTAAATAAATAATCCATCTAGTACGGCATGGCATTGATTGAAGGGTTCTGTGTGAAAACAGACCCAGGATGCAAAAAAGTGAGACAGACGTCATTTGCATGTCTTACCCAGAGTTCCTTGCTGCATATGGGGAATGTATAGCACAGGAGCTCTGTGATGCAGTTCTTTGAATTGCTGTGATGTGTAAACAGCTTCTGCAATAATACACTTTATATATATAAGTCCATTTTGTGATTAAAGCTTTATTTTCCATTTAATTATTCGATTATTCACATATTGCAATATATTATTTTCTAGTTCTGGTAACTAATGTCTGTAATTAGTGATATATCATATTTGAAGGGACTGCTAGACATTCCCCAATATCCCCAGCCATCCACATACTTATCAACCGGCAGCTTTCGGAGTGTCATAGTTGTTTACCACTGGTTTACATCATACACAAAACCAAGACACGTTTATAGATGTGTAAAATCATCTCTGAGGAGTTTATCAATCACGACATTTCCGCACTGTCAGCCATAGGGATACTAATAACTATTAGATGATTGTTTGCAAACAAGCAGTCTGTCATTCAGATAGCGGCCTCTGATTTGTCAAGCTAATGTGACGGCACCTTCTTTCTGAATTGCAGAAAAAAAGATCCTGATTTGATTTATTATTGCCCAGATTGCACAGTTATTTTATGACCATATATCACATACATCATCTTCAGCCATATTTTACACTACCACACAAAAGCACGTGAGTCACAAAAGCATCTGCTGTCACATATTAATATGAATGGCAGCATTCCTCCATCCCAGCTTCTGTTGTTAGGATGATACATATGCAAAACAGTCCTTTTTTTTTTTTGTTCTGTCACGCTGAAAGGAAAAAGCATTGAGCTGATAGCTGACTGTCTGAGTATAATACACAGGAGAAAGGAAATCTATTCACACACACATTCTGTCATGGGCACATGGTAAAAATGTGAAGATACACATAGATGTTCTTCACTCAACGTTTTTATCTGTCTGTCTATCTGTCTGTCTGTCTGTCTGTCTATCTATCTTTCAATCTATCTATCTATCTATCTATCTATCTATCCCACTATCCCTCTATTTATTTATTTATTTATTTATAGAGGATTTTACCAGGAAGGATACATTGAGATTTCTCTCGTTTTAAAGTATGTCCTGGGTTCGAGAACATTGAGTGGTTACAGAAATACAAAATAGTAAAATGCAAGATATTAACAGAAGACCAAATATACAGATTAACAGAAAAATAAATATGTAGGAAATAAAGTCATTATGTTACACGTTTACAGGTGCATTTCGTATTGAGGTATGTTAATAGTGAGCTCGTAAGGGACTTTAGACTGGGGGAAGATTTGACGGTGTCTGGGAGGTTATTCCATATTTGCGGTGCTCTGTAGGAAAATGAGGACCGAGACACTTTCTTTTTGTATTGCGGTATTGCAAGTAAGGTGCTGGTCCTGGATCTGAGGTTATAGGATGAGGCAACTGCCGGGGGAAGCAGCATATTCAGGTAGGGTGGTAGCTTCCCAGAAAAGCTCTTAAACACCAGGTTGGAAAGGTGAAGGGTGCGTCTAGACTCCAGCGACGGCCAGTTTAGTTCTTTTAACATATCACAATGGTGTGTCATGTAGTTACATTGTAGCACAAAGTGACAGAATGAGTTATACAATGTAGTAAGTTTCTGGAGGTGTGTTTGCGGGGCGGCTGCATACACTACATCTCCGTATTCAATGGCTGGCATAAGCATTTGTTGTACAATCTGCTTTCTTATCGCGGGGCTCAGGCAGGAATTGTTTCTGTACCGGGCACCTAGTTTGGGGTAGAATTTAGATGAGAATTTTTCGATGTGGGGGCCAAAGGATAGATTTGGGTCTAACCACATACCTAGGTATTTGAGAGAAGTGACTGTGGTCAGCGTGCCATTTGATTTTGTAACAACACATAGATTGGGTGTTTGCAATTTGTGTAGTTTAGGTGTGGTTCCAAAGTATTTAGAAAAAGTTTGTTATCTTTGATCCACTTTTCTACCCCTGTGAATTGTTCTTGCAGCACTGCCTCCAGCTGTGGGAGATTTGGTTTGCTGGTATAGATTACAGTGTCGTCTGCGTACATGTGTACAGTTGAAGCTTTGCAGACATTGGGCAGATCGTTTATGAATATAGTGAATAGCAGGGGGCCAAGTATCGAGCCTTGGGGTACACCGCACGTGACTGGGAGGGGAAGGGAAGTGCTGTCAGAAATGGACACAAATTGAGACCTATCAGACACATATGATTGGAACCAGGTTAACGTGCTATCACCAATACCAGAGTTTTTAAGTTTTTGTAATAGGATGCCATGGTCTACTGTGTCAAAAGCCTTGGCAAAATCAAGGAAGATGGCTCCAGTTAGATTTCCTTGTTCCGTGCCCGCTTGGATATCATTACAAACTTTTAAAAGGGCAGTTGTAATGGTTTGGACGAAAGCCTGATTGATCTGGGGTTAAATAGTTCTGATACTGATAATAATCACGTAATTGAGTGTAGACACTTTTTTCCAGAATTTTTGACATTACAGGGAGCAGTGATATTGGGCGGTAGTTGGATACCAAAGTATTGTCTCCACTTTTATGGATAGGTACCACCCTTGCAGTCTTCCAGAGTTTGGGTATGTATCCAGTCGCCAGTGATTCATTAATCAGGGTTGCGACAGGTTTTGCAATTGCTGGTGCACTGATTTTCAGCAGCATTGCTGGGATTTGATCAGGTCCAGACTGGTATTTCATTTTTTGGTTATGGAGAAGTTTAGTGATGGCACTGACAGGCACTGGTCTAAAACTGAATTTCTCTGGGTTACGGGGTCTTTGCACTGTTGGTGGGTCCTGACCTGCGTGTGGCCTTTCTGATTGCGTGTCATTTCCTAGCTTAGTAATCAGGGTGGTGGCGCATCCAACAAAATAATTATTAAAAGCATTTGCTACATCTAGGGGGTGTTGTACAGTTTGGTTGTTTACTTTTAAAGCTTTCAATCTATCTATCTATTTCTCTATCTATCTATCTATCTATCTATCTATCTATCTATCTATCTATCTATCTCTCAATCTATCTATCTATCTATCTATCTATCTCTCAATCTATCTATCTATCTATCTATCCCACTATCCCTCTATCTATCTATCTCTCAATCTATCTATCTATCCCACTATCCCTCTATCTATCTATCTCTCAATCTATCTATCTATCTATCTATCTATCTATCTATCTATCCTCTATCTATCTATCTATCTATCTATCTATCTATCTATCTATCTACCTATCTTTCAATCTCTCTATCTATCTATCTACTATCTATCTATCTATCTATCTATCTATCCCACTATCCCTCTATCCATCTATCTATCTATCCCACTATCCCTATATCTATCTATCTATCTATCTATCTATCTATCTATCTATCTATCTATCTATCTATCTATCTATCTATCTATCTATCTATCCCTCTATCCATCTATCCCTCAATCTATCTATCTATCTATCTATCTATCTATCTTTCAATCTCTCTATCTATCTATCCCACTATCCCTCTATCCATCTATCTATCTATCCCACTATCCCTATATCTATCTATCTTTCAATCTATCTATCTATCTATCTATCTATCTATCTATCTATCTATCTATCCCACTATCCCTCTATCTATCTATCTATCTATCTATCTATCTATCTATCTATCTATCTATCTATCTAAAAGTTTGGTTTATCTATCTTTATGTGTCTCTGTCCATTATTATTCTATCTCTCTTTATGTTCATCTATCCATCTTTCTGTCTTCATATCAATTTTGGTATCTGTTTTTTGTTTTGTTATCTGTTTTTTATTTTTCTATCTATCACTTTTTCTGTCTATCTATTGTTTTTGATGTCTGTTTTTCTTTCTATCAGCTATATATAATAGATCTGACAATATTTCTGTCTATTATTATGATCATTTATATAGCGCCAACAGTTTCTGCAGCGCTTTACAATAACCAATGAGAACGAGATACAGATAAACAGACATTTGATGGAAACAAAAGGTGTAGAGGGGACCTGCTCAAAGGAGCTTACAGACTAAAGTTTGCTCTATCTATCTATCTCTATCTATCTATCTATCTAGTTTTCTGCCTACCTGTATTTCTGTTTATCTATATACATAAACATGTACAGATACTATAAAACAACTTTTTTGAGTATTTCTTCAATTAATACTTTCACCCTTTATCCCTTATTTCTGATGCTGCTTATCAGTTTATGGTTTCTGACTTTGTTTATTTGCTATGTATAACACGAGTATAAGAGATAGCTTTGCCATCTATTTATGTATAAAGGATTTTACCAGGAAGGATACATTGAGCTTTCTCTGGTTTTCAAGTATGTCCTGGGTTCAATAACATTGAATTGTTACAGTGTGTACAGAAATACAAAGTAATAAAATGCAAGATATTAAAAAACAATACAAATATACAGATTAACCCAGAAAATAAATGTGTATGAAATATAATCACTATGTTATATGTTTACAGGTGCATTTGTGTTATAATGTTGCTAAAAATGCATTTGTAGTTATTTTATAAAGTTTCAAGATATTCTCTTTGTATTTACTGTGTCTGCAGTAAAAAAGAAGAATACAATGTGACCTGCACTGAGTATTCGATACATTTGGTGGTACAGTAAATGGGCTGGATAATGTTTTCCTTCAGACTCCTTAGAATGATCAGTCATAGTAAATAAACAGAAAGAAAGATTAGTTTAATCTTGAGTGACTTTGGTGGAATCCTATTCTGTGTACATTAAGCCTACATGCATGTGATTACATGGTGGAAAATGTAAAGTGAATAGAATGCGTGCATAGAATCCCCTCAGTATAATTATTAGCAAGGTTTTCCTATTACTCGTTGTTTGGAGAGAGGTGAAACAAGGCTCCTTTACTCATCTGCATAGTGAGATTAATAGCTTAGGATGTTTTAATTATATGGTTGATTTACAACGGCAACACCTGCTGAATTTTTATATATAGGAGCAGTCGTAACTTCTCAATGAAAACAATTTTTTGTGGTTGATTAATTGACGTATATATGTACAACATAGGTAAATATACTCTATATTTTAAGATTATTCCTATTTTTGGGTGGTAGAAGTAGGAATTTCATTTAATTTCAATTTAATCCTTGTTTGAAGGATTTCTTAATGTGCCCCAAAAGCAATACGGCAGCGGTGATCTCTAGATAACATTCCAAAATAATAGAATCAATAGTAATATTAAATTTCAAATATTAACGTCGCGAGGCGGACTATGCTGTCCTGGCAACTGGTGAGCCTAAACACCTCATGGCGGCATAGCATACCCTGCAGCTCTCTGGTAACTCCTACAGCCCGTCTCCTTTGCCTACAGCCAATTAAGATCACTGGCTGCAGAGGGACAGCCTGAGTTCACGCAGCTCCTATGAAGCCAATTGTGGAAGGGAGGCTTTCTGTAGGAGTACCAGAAAACGGAAGGGTGTGCTATGTCACCCCGTGGCGTTTAAGCCCGCCTGCCTTCTGTTGGATCACCCGGCGCTATGGGGTTAAGGAAGCCACACCAAAGTTATTCCAATCAATGTGTACAGTCAGCTAATTGTGGTCTAATTACAATACATAGGACACACAATAATGAGATTGGAGCATGCAGCAGTAAATGTTCAGTCTTTATCTGTCATTGACTTAGACAAGGCATTATTATTATTATGCAAAATAGCAGACTGTCTAAGACCTCGGACACACTGGGGACTGACGTTCCACACAAATAAACTTCTACATTTCCATATTTCATCTACTTAAGTAGTTTAGTGAGCACGCCTTAAGCTGACTTGATGAAACCAACATACTGATCTTCTTTTTCTTCTGAGACCAAATTTCTAACACTTGTCCTAGGGCTTTCAAGCCATGACCACCAAACCCGACACAGACCTTCAAGATGTAATGGATCGATGTGTTATATCTTTTCTAACTGATCCGGCTTACAGAATTTCCATGCTGGACTTCTCACCATGAATAATTTCCCCTAAAACATCCAGTGAGACGGTGAAAACTTTCATACAACAACTCCTATGGAGTATTGCTGCATTTATCAAGTTCCTCAAAGACCTTCAGGCTGTTTTCAGTTTTTTTCTATCGCATCTATCTAACCAATCTATCTACCTATTTATCGAGGACTATTACCGTAACCTGGTCTGTCTCACTTTATCTAAACAAGCAATATAGGTAACAGCACTCTGTATTTCCTACAACCTGAGTGCGTAATCATAGGGATCCTTAATCCATCTGATATAAAACATACAATATAGAAATAACGCAACACCAGTATTTAGTAGGAGAATCTTTTTACTCCACCCAAGTGGACCAGGCAATGTTACGACTCGAGTATAACAATACGGGGGAAAAGGATGGATTACTTATCTATATCAAGGCAGGTAGGCACTTCCAGGAGATGGTTCTGATCCTCCTTAGCACATGTAGAAATACAGGGAAGTATGGAATCCTTTTTGCTAGAGTCTGTAGGCTCTGAGCTTATGTGGTGGCGGAAGGATTTCCTTCTGCCAACTCTTAAGCTCAGAGTCTACAGACTCAAACAATGTTACGACTCGATGTGAGTCTTTATGAAGTGGTGGGTGGAGTAAAAAGGATTTAGTAGCAGATCTTCCGCCACCGCTTAAGCTCAGAGCCTACAGACTCGAACAATGTTATGACTCGATTTGAGTCTTTTTGAAGGGGTGGGTGGAGTAAAAAGGATTTAGTAGCAGATCTTCCTCCACCTCATAAACTCAGAGCCTACAGACTGGCAAAAAGGATTCCATACTTCCCTGTATTTCTACATGTGCTAAGCAGGATCAGTACAACCTCATGGAAGTGTCTACCTGCCTTGATATAGTTAAGTAATCCATTCTTTTCACCGTATTGTTATACTTGAGTCGTAACATTGCCTGGTCCACTTGAGTGGAGTAAAAAGATCTGCTACTAAATCCTGGCATTATCTCTATATTATTTGTTTTTTGTCTCATTTAATATGCCTGACAGTAAAAACTTCAAGCTTTTAAAACTACTTAAAACTGTTTAAACCAACATCAGGCTTTGTCCTCAAACTTTATTAATCCAGTCGAAATGTATTGTTTTAATATTTACATTATTTGCCAACAAGAGGGGCCTCGTGTGCTATTTTAACAATCTGTTTGCTAAACGTGTGCTAAAATAGCAGCCACAGGAGTGTGTAGCTAATATTTTAGGGTGTGCATGCATTACATTTACTAATCCAACCTGTAAATACTCCCAACATGTTACTTTTAATGTTATTTATAGGGACACTGCCACTTAAATAAGCTGTAATTAGTTGAGCATTGTAAACTAAACCACTATATAAAACACACATTGTTGTTTATTCTTCTATGTTTGAAATAAATGCATGCTAAAAGGAAAAATAAAGTTAGGTTTATAATCTCCTGTTTCCATTTTTGTGGATTTTTCCCATGATGCAACATTTACAAAAATCTGTGCAAAGGTGTTACGTTACTGCTGTGATTTAGGTTCTACAGTAATTAACAGTCAGTGGGGTGGAGAAGTGAATCTTTTGAAAAAGGGTTGTGCTGTGTTCAGTATGCTACTTGAGATAAGAGATGGCAGGTGTATGAGATAAGACAGGGATCTTAAAATACTGCTAATCTACCCCTGGTGATGTCCTTTGTATACAACTACACAATACAATGATGTGAGTCAGCTGCCTGACCCATAGACTCCATTTTATGTTCAATGCCGCATAAAGATGCTGTGGGGGGGGGGCAGTTGACAACACAAAAGATCACGCAATGGATGCACCCAGTGACACATATAGAGTAACATATTTTACAAAGCATATGTAAGATATCAGCAACAGAAAATAAATAAAATAACATTTCGGGCTATATTACATTCTTCACGCAAAAACGCACGCGCAACGCGTGAATTTGTATGCCAAGCGTTAAACGTTTACGCGCGCAAATCACCGCTGGAATTACAATCTTCGCGCATTTTTTCATCCGTCGAGTAATAATGTGTCTAAACCAGACGCGCACAAATGCTCGCACAGTACCGTTGCGCACAGAAATCACAAATTGCGCACAGTTTTTTCTCGCGATTCAGCCAATCAGAATTAAGAACCACAATTATCTCATGTTAAGTTTTTTTTGCGCCTGTCAAAGTCAATCTGAGCATATATGCTGCAGCAATAATAAATGCACACACAACTTCTCCATTTTATTGGTTTGGCATGTGTAGAATGAGTAACTATACTTTGCTGCATTCCTTTTTTTGTGCTGGTGTATTTGGGTTCAGCCAGGTTGTTCAGATTTGCCATTAACACCAGCTTTTAGGAGTTGCTAAAATTATGCGTGCAAAGGGAGTGCGTTACAAACTGCGCATAGATTGTAATATCATTCGCGTACAAGCGCACATTCGCCTTGCGCTCACAATTTTAAGTATAGGACGCGCGCAGTACAGTACGCTAGCAAAGGGTTCGCGCAAGTTCACCCGCGGCAGAAGATTACGTGCATTTGTTGCGCTGACAATGTAATACGGCATTTGGCGCAAAGGGTTTTACCCCTCGCGTTAATGCGTTTTTGTGCCCGCGCAAAAGTTTCTTCGAATATTGTAATTTAGCCTTTCATTTTTTTGGTGACCCTTTAATATGACCTAAATGAAAACAAAATTCCGACAAAACATACAAACAAATGTATCTTATAGGGAGCGCAATGAATATGTGCTGGTTGACAGATATATCCAAATGTATAACTTAGCTTATAGGTATCAGCATGGGGTTGGACCTTCCCATTCAGAAGTTCGGTATCTATATATATATATATCCTAAATGGAGAAATGAAAATCTGATCGCGTAATACAATTAGATAAGCATCATTTATATGGCAATGAAGATGTTCACACTCACAAAGGGGGAGCCCCAAGTGGCTCGTATCAATTCGCCTGTAGGTCTCTTGGTAGGGGGGACCTCACCCACGTATGGATATCTTTAGATGATCTTTCAGTGGCAAATACACCTCAAAGAGAAAGTATACCGCTATGGTGTATTATCATTGGCACATAGATATATATAAAAATCCCAAAAGTGATCAACTCACGTGGTTTAGAGCCTTCCGAAATGATGGCTCTGTAAATATAGCATGTGGACCTCTAACTTGTCAGAGGGGGTCCTACCTCCGATGAGAGAGTTCAACATAAATCAGGAACACAGCAGAGTGAACCTTATACTGGATACATTTGGATATATTTGTCAACCAGCACATATTCATTGGGCTCCCTATAAGATACATTTGTTTGTATGTTTTGTGGGAATTTTGTGAGGTGAAGGGTACACTTGACTAGGTGAGCAGCAAAAAACGACTATCATCTTTAATATAAACCGCCAAGCACTCGGAACTTTCTGTTCTGGTTTTCTAAATGAAAACAAGCACTTTAGAGGGGGACCTGAAATATCGAGGTAGAGGTAACATCACTACTCTGTCTGAACCATGGAGACTGCGGAGACACAGGTTTGATCCCGGCAAGAGCACCTCTCCAGTAAGTGTCCTTGGGCAAGACACCTAACGGTACATACTCACCACCCAGGACATACTTGAAACGAGAGAAATCTCTATGTATCCTTCCTGGTAAAATACTTTCTCAAAAAAAAAATTAACTCAGCAGGCAAAGCATTCTGCGCACATCTATGATGATCGGCTGGATAAAACGAAAATCTTCAGCTTTAAGATTTAGATTATATTCTCTATTGCCTATTTCAGTCTAATTTTGCAAATCTGTTGCCAGACAAATGTCGATTTAATAGACCCCTTATTTCCTTTTGTTTGTTTTTTGTGTCAGATGAAGTGACCATTGTAGCCAAGCTGATAACATATATAAAATGAATAATGCAGGACAACATGAAGACATGGCTTCTTTGAGATGTCTTCAACATAAGAATAATAAAAGGGATGTTTCTTGTGATACATAATAAATGACATGTCCTTATATAACCAGCATGCCTTTTGATATATTAAAACGACTTTTTATGGAAGAAATAGAATCAAATTGTATGTCTGGGTCACCTTGTGCTTTTCTGTCTTCCCTAGATATTCCCTGTGGCCTCACCACTGTCAGGTCATTCATTCAGCTGAATCCAGCAGACAAGCCGCCAAAACTTCAAATGCTCAGGTACACTGCACCTATTTATATCAATCTGTTGCGCTGAACGTGTGTGAATCCATTTTCTTCTGTTGAGTTTTGAGTTTGTCTCGATATCTCTAAAATTTTACCTTAACTGACCCAAAAGCCATGGTCAACAAAATATTCACATTTCTCCAAGTTGATGAATTGATGTAATTTCTTCTCCGAGCTTTAATCCCTTCACTGCCAAGGGATTTTCCAAAAAAAATACTCTTAGGAACCAGAGGTTTAATTAATTATACAGTAAGAAATATTTACGAATATCCCCAATGTATTCATTACTGTAATAACTTATGTGATAGGAAGAGGTCGCCATCTCCTGGCCAAATAGAGTTACTGCAGTACTGGTCTCCATCCAGAATCAACTCGGGAGCTGTCATTTTGGAGTTATTCACTAAACTCAGAATTTGCCACCGAATTGCAGTGAACAGTGAACTAAACTTCACCATTTCTGCAATGTCACCAAATACAGGCAACTTGACAGCAAAATACGGTGCAATTCTCTGCAGTTTTCCGCAATTTGGTGCGGAAACCCAAAGGCCCCTATTACATACCTAACGCTAACGATAGCGCTCACCTGCATGAGCACTAGCGTTAGCTGCGGTATTAGCTGCCTATTACAATCCAAACGCAAACGGGTTAAAAAACCCATTTGCGTTTGGTACCTTGCGCTCCTCTGCGCGAGGTTAGTGCACTTTGTGCTCCCTATACTTAACATGGGGAGCGCAAAGTGTTAATCAGCGCTGGATTACAATGTCTCAGCACTGATTAACGCCTGGCTCTGGTCAACGAAAAGTTAACCAGAGCCAGGACTTGGTGTTAATGGATTCCGTTTCTGCAGAATCGGTTAATACCAGCTGTAAAAATAAAAAAAGCAAGCCACATACTTACCCTCTGTCCCGCGGCGAGGACCGCGGCTCCGGTCGCACCCTCCAGCCGGCGGGAGCAGGGAAAGACAGGGGGAAAAAGTCCCCCTGTCTTTCCCTGCGTATCACTACACTACGTATCACTACAGACCGGCCGGATGCGGCGAGGAACTCAATGGAGTCAAATGGACTCCATTGAGAGGATGCATGCGGCTGCACTCAGCCCTGCCGCACGCATCCCTAACTTCAACGCTCGATAACAATGCAGGCAGCATTTTTTGCGCCTGCATTGTAATCTGGCGTTAAAATGCGGGCGCAAGGGTGGAAACTGCGGGTGCAGTTTTTCCTCCCCTGCGCCTGCGTTTTAACGCCAAGAGCGTAATAGGGGCCAAATTGTCTCATAGAGAACTAATGATTTGTCTGTTTACAGAACGGCAAATTGCACTGAAAGTGCGGCGAATGACCTGATTTTGGTGATTTCAATTCGACAGGTTTAATACAGGCAAATCTAATAGGTTTTAACGTAATAAATGTAATATCTTTTTTAGTTTCTTTTATTAAACACCATTTATTATTTTTTATTTTTTTACAGAGATTTTGAAAGACATTTTTGGATTTTTTCATTTTGTAAAAGATCTTTTTTACTTACTTATTTTTTGAAAGTTATTTTTGGATTTGTTAATTTTTTAAAAAGACCTGTTTTATATTTTATAAAAGCCATTTTTATTATTTTTCAAAAGACATTTTTATTATTTTAAAGGATTTTTTTTAACATTTAAATACATTTTGATAGATTATATCAGATACATTTTTATTCATCGAACTTATTTTTTTGAGTCCAATTCAATGCTTTTCACCAACATTTGATAAGTACTTCGGCGACTCCGTTTTCGGCACAATACGGTGACCATTTGGTGAATGCACTGTATTTTCACCGAAATGGAAATGCCGAATTGTGGTGAAATTAAAAGCTATGAAATTATAATCAATTTCTGTGCTTAGTGAATAACCCTCTTAGACATATTCCCAGCTGGTGTTAAAAAGCAGCTTGGGCATCATGCCAACAGTACTAAACCTTTACGGCTATGTTCTAGAGCCCAAAAGCAAAGGAATTTTGTTTGGAATAAAATGAATTCCATTGCGTTGCTCCTGTAGAACGCCATATCGATTATACACAATGGGCTCTATTACGCTCTTAGCGTTAAAACGTGGGCGCGAGGGAGGAAAAACTGCGAGATCCGCCTCGCGAGATCCGGCCGGTCAGCGTAGTCATGCGCAGGGAGAGACTGGGGGACTTTTCCCCCCGGTCTTTCCCTGCTCCCGCCGGCCGGAGGAGGCGATCGGAGCCGCGGTCCTCGCGGCGGGACAGGGGGTGAGTATACAATCTGTTTTTTTATTTTTAGCTCTGATTAACACTTTGCGTTCCCCATGTTGAACATAGGGAGCACACAGTGCAATAACCTCGCGCAGTGCAAGGTACCAAATGCAAATGGTTTTTTAACCCGTTTGCGTTTGGATTGTAAAATGCGGTAAATACTGCAGCAAACGTTAATGCTCATGCAAGTGAGCGTTAATGTTTGTGTTAGGAATGTAATAGAGCCCGATATTGGGGAGCCAGGAAGTGCCTGCAGATTGAGTATAGTCGATCTTGGTAGTGAAGGGGTTAAGTGACTTTGGTTCCCAGGAGAGAGTAGAAATGTTCCTAATTGCTTAGTGGATTTGGGATTTGTCAAGCGTTACCATTAGTGTAGGATGAAGTTGACAATAATGAATTAAATAATAAACATGGTACAGAATGGATCGAGGGCCCGGCTCTGTGATATCAGTCTCACACATACAGCACTTGGCCGATGCACATGTGCTCTGGCTGACGACCCGTGAACGAACACCATGAAGGACTCGCATGAATTATATTTATAGATCGAAACAGTATATTGACATGGCCGAGGCATTCTAAATCGAAGCATCAGGTAATGGTAATTCCCATGCTCTGCTTCTTCTAGAAATTAATGTCACAGACCTTTTCCTGAAAGGTGTAAACGCTGCACAATTTCCATTTTAATCACATGTTTGTGTGTGTATTTGCGAGGGGGTATTCTTGCTTAGGCCAACAAGGCCACGGCCTAGGGCAGCAGACTGGTCGGAGCGGCATTTTTTCCATCATGTCCTTTATTTTAGAGGTCCTGTATGTTTGAGGTGCGCGGGGTTAAAACACAGCTACAGAGCAATGAAACTCCCAGCGATCAGTCTCTGAACTATAATATGTGCTGATAGAAACCACTTGGAGTAAATAACATATTGTGTATATTTCATTATTATTGACACATATAACACTGATATGCTTCGTCTTAATTTCCTGTTATTGTTTATGTTCATATTTATTAGAGAGCAAAAAAGATTTTTGTGAGGGTCCTGAGGGTGAACAACGTCACTAGTGTCCTGCTCTACGGTGGGGCCCGCTCAGGTCTCACGAGGCTTTAGCTCGATGGTGCCATTACAGGGACAACTGATCCATGTGCAAATCAGTACTGGCCGCCCTTTCTAGGTGAGAGCGGGCTGATTTGCATATGGAGCATTCATCCCTTTACAATCGAGCTAAAGCCTTGTGAGACCTGAGTGGGCCCCACCGTAGAGCAGGCCTCTAGTGCCATCGTTCGTCCTCAGGACCCTCACTCCCCCCTTTTTGCTCATATTTATTAGATATCGGGAGAGGGGAGGGCAGCAGAATATGGAGCACCCAGACTAAAAATGATTTCCATTTAGTTTGTCTCACTTTACAAAATTCACTAACATTATTTCAAAAGTTTTTATCCATCTCTCACGGATCCCACTTGGGTCTACCATGCTGGTCCCTGTACACAGTATCCTACCTATCCCTCCGATCCTTGGATGGTCGTACAACTGACTACCTTCAGGGAATTGGTCTTGCAGCAGCCAGCAAGGGTTAACAGGCCCAAAAATAGGAGAACCCAGAAGGCCCTGACAGCATAGGACTTAATGCCAGGAGAGAGGGTCAGCCTTATACAAAAGTTAACACTCCGAGCAGGGTTGTCAAGAATAGCGATGGTCATACACAAAACAGGGTTGCCAAGAACGTCAGTGGCCGTACACAGAGCAGGGTTCTCAGGAATAGCTGCGTCTGAACTCAATGCAGGGTTCTCAGGAATAGCTGCGTCTGTACTCAATGCAGGGTTCTCAGGAATAGCTGCATCTGTACTCAATGCAGGGTTCTCAGGAATAGCTGCGTCTGTACTCAATGCAGGGTTCTCAGGAATAGCTGCGTCTGTACTCAATGCAGGGTTCTCAGGAATAGCTGCGTCTGTACTCAATGCAGGGTTCTCAGGAATAGCTGCGTCTGTTCTCAATGCAGGGTTCTCAGGAATAGCTGCGTCTGTACTCAATGCAGGGTTCTCAGGAATAGCTGCGTCTGTACTCCATGCAGGGTTCTCAGGAATAGCTGCATCTGTACTCAATGCAGGGTTCTCAGGAATAGCTGCATCTGTACTCAATGCAGGTTCTCAGGAATAGCTGCATCTGTACTCAATGCAGGGTTCTCAGGAATAGCTGCGTCTGTACTCAATGCAGGGTTCTCAGGAATAGCTGCGTCTGTACTCAATGCAGGGTTCTCAGGAATAGCTGCGTCTGTTCTCAATGCAGGGTTCTCAGGAATAGCTGCGTCTGTACTCAATGCAGGGTTCTCAGGAATAGCTGCGTCTGTACTCCAATGCAGGGTTCTCAGGAATAGCTGCATCTGTACTCAATGCAGGGTTCTCAGGAATAGCTGCATCTGTACTCAATGCAGGGTTCTCAGGAATAGCTGCATCTGTACTCAATGCAGGGTTCTCAGGAATAGCTGCGTCTGTACTCAATGCAGGGTTCTCAGGAATAGCTGCGTCTGTACTCAATGCAGGGTTCTCAGGAATAGCTGCGTCTGTACTCAATGCAGGGTTCTCAGGAATAGCTGCGTCTGTACTCCATGCAGGTTCTCAGGAATAGCTGTGTCTGTACTCAATGCAGGGTTCTCAGGAATAGCTGCGTCTGTACTCAATGCAGTTCTCAGAAAGCTGCGTCTGTACTCAATGCAGGGTTCCAGGAATAGCTGCGTCTGTACTCACGCAGGGTTCTCAAAATAGCTGCTCTGTACTCAACGCAGGTTCTCAGGAATAGCTGTGTCTGTACTCAATGCAGGTTCTCAGGAATAGCTGCGTCTGTCTCAATGCAGGGCTCAGAATAGCTGCGTCTGTACTCAATGCAGGGTTCTCAGAATAGCTGTGTCTGTACTTCAATGCAGGTTCTCAGGAATAGCTGCGTCTGTACTCAATGCAGGGTTCTCAGGAATAGCTGCATCTGTCTCAATGCAGGGTTCTCAGGAATAGCTGTGTCTGTACTCAATGCAGGGTTCTCAGGAATAGCTGCGTCTGTACTCAATGCAGGGTTCTCAGGAATAGCTGCGTCTGTACTCAATGCAGGTTCTCAGGAATAGCTGCGTCTGTACTCAACGCAGGGTTCTCAGGAATAGCTGCGTCTGTCTCAATGCAGGGTTCTCAGGAATAGCTGCGTCTGTACTCAATGCAGGGTTCTCAGGAATAGCTGCGTCTGTACTCCATGCAGGGTTCTCAGGAATAGCTGCATCTGTACTCAATGCAGGGTTCTCAGGAATAGCTGCATCTGTACTCAATGCAGGGTTCTCAGGAATAGCTGCATCTGTACTCAATGCAGGGTTCTCAGGAATAGCTGCGTCTGTACTCAATGCAGGGTTCTCAGGAATAGCTGCGTCTGTACTCAATGCAGGTTCTCAGGAATAGCTGCGTCTGTACTCAATGCAGGGTTCTCAGGAATAGCTGCATCTGTACTCAATGCAGGGTTCTCAGGAATAGCTGCGTCTGTACTCAATGCAGGTTCTCAGGAATAGCTGCGTCTGTACTCAATGCAGGGTTCTCAGGAATAGCTGCGTCTGTACTCCATGCAGGGTTCTCAGGAATAGCTGTGTCTGTACTCAATGCAGGGTTCTCAGGAATAGCTGCGTCTGTACTCAATGCAGGGTTCTCAGGAATAGCTGCGTCTGTACTCAACGCAGGGTTCTCAGGAATAGCTGCGTCTGTACTCAATGCAGGGTTCTCAGGAATAGCTGTGTCTGTACTCAATGCAGGGTTCTCAGGAATAGCTGCGTCTGTTCTCAATGCAGGGTTCTCAGGAATAGCTGCGTCTGTACTCAATGCAGGGTTCTCAGGAATAGCTGTGTCTGTACTCAATGCAGGGTTCTCAGGAATAGCTGCGTCTGTACTCAATGCAGGGTTCTCAGGAATAGCTGCATCTGTACTCAATGCAGGGTTCTCAGGAATAGCTGCGTCTGTACTCAATGCAGGGTTCTCAGGAATAGCTGCGTCTGTACTCAATGCAGGGTTCTCAGGAATAGCTGCGTCTGTACTCAATGCAGGGTTCTCAGGAATAGCTGCGTCTGTACTCAACGCAGGGTTCTCAGGAATAGCTGCGTCTGTACTCAACGCAGGGTTCTCAGGAATAGCTGTGTCTGTACTCAATGCAGGGTTCTCAGGAATAGCTGCGTCTGTTCTCAATGCAGGGTTCTCAGGAATAGCTGCGTCTGTACTCAATGCAGGGTTCTCAGGAATAGCTGCGTCTGTACTCCATGCAGGGTTCTCAGGAATAGCTGCATCTGTACTCAATGCAGGGTTCTCAGGAATAGCTGCATCTGTACTCAATGCAGGGTTCTCAGGAATAGCTGCATCTGTACTCAATGCAGGGTTCTCAGGAATAGCTGCATCTGTACTCAATGCAGGGTTCTCAGGAATAGCTGCATCTGTACTCAATGCAGGGTTCTCAGGAATAGCTGCATCTGTACTCAATGCAGGGTTCTCAGGAATAGCTGCGTCTGTACTCAATGCAGGGTTCTCAGGAATAGCTGCGTCTGTACTCAATGCAGGGTTCTCAGGAATAGCTGCATCTGTACTCAATGCAGGGTTCTCAGGAATAGCTGTGTCTGTACTCAATGCAGGGTTCTCAGGAATAGCTGCGTCTGTACTCCATGCAGGGTTCTCAGGAATAGCTGCGTCTGTACTCAATGCAGGGTTCTCAGGAATAGCTGCGTCTGTACTCAATGCAGGGTTCTCAGGAATAGCTGCGTCTGTACTCAACGCAGGGTTCTCAGGAATAGCTGCGTCTGTACTCAACGCAGGGTTCTCAGGAATAGCTGTGTCTGTACTCAATGCAGGGTTCTCAGGAATAGCTGCATCTGTACTCAATGCAGGGTTCTCAGGAATAGCTGTGTCTGTACTCAATGCAGGGTTCTCAGGAATAGCTGCGTCTGTTCTCAATGCAGGGTTCTCAGGAATAGCTGCATCTGTACTCAATGCAGGGTTCTCAGGAATAGCTGCATCTGTACTCAATGCAGGGTTCTCAGGAATAGCTGCGTCTGAACTCAATGCAGGGTTCTCAGGAATAGCTGCATCTGTACTCAACGCAGGGTTCTCAGGAATAGCTGCGTCTGTACTCAATGCAGGGTTCTCAGGAATAGCTGCATCTGTACTCAATGCAGGGTTCTCAGGAATAGCTGTGTCTGTACTCAATGCAGGGTTCTCAGGAATAGCTGCATCTGTACTCAACGCAGGGTTCTCAGGAATAGCTGCATCTGTACTCAATGCAGGGTTCTCAGGAATAGCTGTGTCTGTACTCAATGCAGGGTTCTCAGGAATAGCTGCGTCTGTTCTCAATGCAGGGTTCTCAGGAATAGCTGCGTCTGAACTCAATGCAGGGTTCTCAGGAATAGCTGCATCTGTACTCAACGCAGGGTTCTCAGGAATAGCCATGGTCACACACATAGAGGGTTCTCAGAGATAGCCAAGTCAAAATAGCAAGCAGAAAATTGCCAAAGCACTGGGGGAAGCAGGGTCCACGTCAGGGCAATAAGTCTGCCTGAGTAGACTGATTTTAATACCGGCGGCTTTGCTTCATCATGCCGCACCCCACCCCCTGACCACCCAGGTGACCACCGTTAGCTTGCTTATCACTCGGCGCTCGGCCAGCGAGTAGCGAGGAAGGCGCTGCCGGATAGGGCCCTGGGCACTGGACGTGACAATATCTATCTATCTATCTATCTATCTATCTATCTATCTATCTATCTATCTATCTATCTATCTATCTATCTATCTATCTATCTATCTCTATCTATCTATCTCTCTATCTATCTCTCTATCTTATTTATTCATCTAGATACAGGGCTGGGTTTATAACTAGACTAGACTACTAGACTAGTAGAGTAGAAATGTGCCTACAGGTACCTGCCACAAGGGGGCACCTTTCTCTGTAAAAGAAAATAAAGTGGTTTTTTTTCCAGTCATTTAGACCACTGTATCTCAGGAGCCCTAAGGGCTAAAGGGACATATGAGGTATCATTGGAAAGGTCAGATTATGGCCTTCCATTGATACCAAACATAACTTGGTTAGATTTGATTTATGAAAAAATAAAATAAACTAATATATCTCTTTTTTTTCTAACGCAGCACTATTATTCAGTTTACAATTATAAAGTGAACAGTGATGCTGCGCTAACTCACCTTCTCATTTCCCACACTGCCAGCAAGTGTGGAGCTGATGATGCAATGCAGTGTTTCATCGACAACCTAGACCATGGCACTGCAGTGAGGAGAGACAGGGGGACTTTGGAACCTGCATCTCTGAATTGTACAATTGTG